>CM060124.1:22472453-22487453 GCA_030522415.1 Channallabes apus | reverse complement strand
TGTTTACCTTCTTCTATTTTCAGTGTTTTCCCATACATCATCTGTTTCATGATATCCTTTTTCCCTTTAATTCCTATACCCACCCCACACTTACCTGGTGTATTGCTTTAGAGCGTGCAATTCAATTGCAGCCTCCCCTGTGCCTCAGGCCCTTCAAGCTTGTAGTTGTGCATTATCCCATTACAGCCAAACAGTTTTGACACCCACTGACTAACCGATGCCATAGATAATACCATAAAGACAATGCTCAATACAAATCAGGTCAGGATAACTCATTTAACCCCGCCATACATATTTCTTATGTGTAACTCGAAACGCTGGAAAAATGAAATCAATAGAAATGTTTCTTGTTAATGAAGATGTACCGGGCTGCCATTCTTGTGGCCTGTGTGGCTTTCAGAGCTCACAGCTTGGTCATAATAAATCTCCCAGTGCGGTCAGTCGGGTGGTCAACATGGTAGAAAAGCCAGACGAACCTGTCTCACCCTCTTGTACCTATCTTAATGCAGTGTGAATCATTATGTGTGTACAGTGCTTGCTTATTGATGTCATGTGTTGTAATGAAAAGTGTCAGTTTTATGCACACAATAAGATGATTTAAAACTCACGGAGGCATACTGTAGATCCAGTTATTCAGTTATAATATTTTGACGTTTTCTTTTTTTTATCAAGAGAATAAAATATATTTACTAAAATTTTGCGTTAGGTTGTGAATTGTTATGTACTAGTGACTGTATTACACCTGAGGCAATCATATTCATAAAACACTTGGATGTTTGCTATAATTAGCCATGCTCATGGCTTAACTATATTGTTTAATTATATGTCAATGGCATATACTTTTCCTTGCCACCGTTGCCGTCACCCTTGGCTTGCTCATCAAAGACAATTCATTCATTCATCTCATTATTATCTACACATTTTTCTCACACATACACACTTCCAATTATTTTCTTTTCTAAAATTATTATTATTATTATTATTATTATTTTTTATTATTATTATTTCCCCGCGACCCGACCTCGGATAAGCGGAAGAAAATGGATGGATTATTATTATTATTTATTTTTTTTTTTTGTAAATTTTCTTTCATTTTTGTGAAGCTGCTTTGAGACAATGACCATTGTTAAAAGCGCTATATAAATAAAATTTAATTGAATTTAATTGAATATACTCCATATGTGCTCAATATAAACAATAATACATATACATATGTGATGCACTGTGTCTTCTGACAACCAGCATTAACCTTTTTCATCAGTTTGATCTACACTAGTACTTCTATTACATCGGACCACACGGGCCAGTCTTAACTCCACAAACCTCGGCCACCCGTGATCCTGTCATCAATTCACCGGTTTATCTTCCTTGGATGACCTTTGCTTTGTCCTGTCCTCTGGACGTCCTGCAGTTTTGGACTTGCTCTGACCCAGTCGTCTAGCCATCACAATTTGGCCCTTCTCAAAGTCACTCAAATCCTTACACTTGCCCATTTGTTTCTGCTTTTAACACATCAACTTCAGGAAAAAAGGTTCAATTGCTACCATGTATATCCCACCCAAGTCCAGCCGCCACTGTAACGAGATATTGTACTGTGAGACGGGCCACATTTTAATAACGAGACAACTGGGTCAGAAACTGCAGCTCTTGTGGGATGTTCCCAGGTTGCTGTGGTCAGGACATACTGTACCAAAAATGATCTGGAATGAAAACCGGTGACCTGGTGACAGGGTGATACATGTGGGTGTATGTGGCCAGTGTTTACTGAAGCACATGGGGAGTGAAGGCTGGCCTCATTTTAGAGTCTTCTTGCTTGTTTTTTAAATGCAGCTCTTCATTTTAGGGAAATATGTGTATGTGAGAGGAGAATATACTGTTCGTACAGTAAGAAGAGGATCATCAGTATACTGTACTGTATTAACACTAGAAATACAAGTAAACTACAACCGTGAGATCTCACTTTGACAAACGTTGAAATACACACACACACACACACACACACACACACACACACACACACACACACACACACACACGCACACACACACACACACACACACACACACACTCCAGTAGTGATAAAGTGAGAGTGGTCACCCCCTCTGTCCTCTACTCTGACATATATCACAGCCTGCAGCTTGTGTGGCAGTGCACATTGATCGGCCATCACACTGATCACATTACAAGCCAACCAGATTAGATTTGCATTTTTAATTTATTTCCTTTATGAAAAATTGCACTGGCCAGTTAAAATATGACATATATATGAATGTATCTGTACACACACACACACACACACACACACACACACACACACACACACACACACAGTGTAGATATATATATATATATATATATATATGAGGGATTAAAAGACATGACTTTAATAAACATCAAACCAGACAAACAAAAACAGGCAGTGATACTGCAACATGAAAAATCAGTTATTTTATTGTTTAGAAAATCTTTTGACACTTTACATATTATGAATATGTTTATTTTTTTTAAATCCTTTTCTTCATAGAACATGGACTCAAGATATTTGTAGACAACACACACCTTTACATACTGTAGATATGGACCATGGACTTACGTGATAAGAACTCTTTATACTCAATTGGGTGTAATAAACTTTTTATCATAGGAGCATCTGTGGAAAAGAAGATAGGTTGGTTTGATAAGGCATGTGCTCATTAGATAGTAAAACAATAAATGCAAAAATGCTGCATACTGGGATCTTAGTGACCTTGGGATGTGCATGCTGGTCATGGCATGATGGTGCGATCAAATGCTTCCATGTAAATGAGGTAGGGAAAGAATTCTAAGCCACATTCACCACAACTAAATTACTCAGAGTACAACTGCTGTGCAATGACAGGTGACAGAGGTTTTTGCTTAAGTGCTGCCTGACTTCCTGAATAGCACAACAATAATGCACTCAGACGCTTTAGTTTTAAGAAACTTCTTAATTTTTTTTTTATGGTTTAGCAAACAGCAGTTCGTTTCTCTGCAGCATCTTACTGTACATGCTGTTGTTTTAATTTATTGTATGTGTTGTTATTATTATTCAATAAAATTATTACGAATTTTCATTTGGATATAATCTGATTACCTTGTAATAATAAACAATGATTGCCTCATAAATTATTACTGAGCTTAAAAAGGTGCCATAAGCTAAAGCAAAGTTCACACTGCATGTGCTCAAATTATCTCATTTTATATGGCAGAGATTTGTCTTTTCATGACAGGACGAGCAGTAAAATTTAACACATTAAATGTAAGCATTTCATTTTGTATTTATCTACAATAAATGACAATGTGACAATACTAAATATTAAAATACCTACTTGGAATATATTTTAAACATTTTAATTATTATTTTTTTAGCTTCAACTATCTGTGCCACCATTACTCATTAAACAAACAAATTAAGTTAACAATAGTTTAAATCTACAGCAATTGTTAAACACCTACAGCACCTGGGTAATTATGGGTGCTTTCGAAGAAAATTGTTAATATAGTTTGTTTTACCTGCACTGACTGATGAAATTGTCCATTTAAATGAAAGCTATAGTTAATATAAAGAGGGAGACTTATATGGTGGGATGGTGGCTTAGTACAGTCGCCATGTACCACCAGGGTCTGGGTTCAATTCCCACCTCGGGTCTGTGCTCATAGAGTTTTCTCCCTGTGTTTGGTGGGTTGCAGATGAGGATAACTGGTGTTCCCAAATTGCTCCTGCGACCCTGTGTACAGAATAAAGCCGTATACTACAAACACTACCACCCTGAGTAATTAACACACGTTAAAATGTTACTCCATGTAAACAATAAGCATTAGTCAGAACTAACATGAACCTAATTTTGTAAAATGATTGATTAAACTAAGTCTGATCATTTACATTAACAAACAAAATCTCATTTTATTACAATTTTGAAAAAAAAAAATAAATAAATAAAAGACTTTAACCCGTACAAAACATTTCCGCCATTCTGTTGCCACATTGTTTCAGTTCACTTGACGTTTTGTATAGCATTGTCTGACCACATCACCAAGCGTTGCTCTACCTGTATGATATGTACAGTACAGTTATCTCTGTTTATTTTCCCCAGTAGGAATCTAGTTTAGGTTTTACTGTATGATGCATTGTATTTGTTTCATCATGAAGACTTTAAGATAAAGTCAAATATGTCAAATAAGCAACTTGTTAGTCATGGCCTAATGTCCATAAAGCAGATTCACAATAAACGATATGAAGTAGGTCTATGAGAAAACATATAAGAGTAAATCTAGAGCAGAAGAGCACTTCATCTCAGCCGGATTCACCATTAGACTAATTGGACCCAGCTGACTTGCCTGAACAGTGCTTGGGAGAATTACCTGTTGACCTGTTCATGTCTCTATGACTTATGGTTTGGTCAACACAACTAGTTTTAAAGAAGAAAATAGTGTGTTAGTCAAGATGTATTTTAAAACAAGAATGGCTCTTTCCAGTTCTCTACTGTAAAACGTGTGCACTCTAATGCACGTATTTCACTAGTGCTTGGAGTATATTAAAAGATTCATGGTTATAGAGAAGGTAAAGATGTGACACACTGTGTTGCGTTCTGATACAAGGACACCATCTTTTGAGGTACAAGCCCCATCTTTTGGGGTTCCAGTATTTTGGTTTGGTTAATCAGTTGTTTAAATCAGTTAAATAAGATGAACAAGAGAAGAACATGAGAAGATCTGTTTATTCACAAGCTGGAAAAACTGTAATATTTGCACAGGTCAAGTGTAATTTCTATTCCCGTCTCTGTGTGCATGGAGTTTGCATGTTCTCCCTGTGCTTGGTGGGTTTCCTCCGGGTACTCCGGTTTCCTCCCACAGTCCAAAGACATGCAGGTTAGGCTAATTGACATTCCAAATTGCCCGTAGTGTGTGAATGAGTGTGTGTATGTATGTGTGTGTGCCCTGCGATGGATTGGCAGGATGTCCAGGGTGTACCCCGCCTTGTGCCCTAAGTTTCCTGGGATAGGCTCCAGGCCCCCGCGACCCTGTATATAAGGATAAAGCGGTACAGAAAATGAATGAATGAATGAATGAATGAATGAAGTGCAATTTCTCTTTTTTTGTCCGACTGTTAATCTATCGCAAATATATTTTAAAAGTTCAGCAATAAGAATATTTGATTAAGTCAAGAGTCATGAGTTGCTGTAGTATTTTCCATATAGTACAGGGTGAAGAGACTGTACAGATGATTTATTTTCATTGTAAATGTCCATACTTCCTCAATTTTTTGGAATTGGCATTGAATTTTCCATTTTCTTCAGCAAAAAACCCATAGAGAAGGTCACAAGAGTTGAGATGTACTTTACCTATTTCAGTGTAAAGCCCAACTTGCCATTTTACAGTATCTGTACTCCAGGTCTACTGTAGCTGACAATCAGGTGGCAACTAATAAGGGTAATGTTTTATGAATTCTATTGCTTGGGGCCGGGGGGAGGGGTGTCCTGGGAGACGGGTAATGGGGGGGGGGGGGGTGTTATGGGGGCTGGGTACTGGTGTCCAGCGTAACTGCCTGAAATGAGTTTGTGGGATGGGTGGGATGTTCGGTCTACCCGATGATACAGATAAGCCACTTCAAAGTCATGACAAGACTAATTAATGTGATACTTCAGAATACACAGACACATGAGACTTTTCTTGTTTATTTTATCCTGACAAAAGTTACTTCTTGAAATGAGAAAGCTCCCATTTAGAAAAGTTTTTTTTCCTCCCATATTTTTTCTTGCATCTGGCACCAATGGGTCTTTAGTTTAAATGTTAGAATAATTTATTATAAAATGACTAAATAAAGTTCTACTTTCTACGATTCGTTCCAAGTTTCCTCTCTGTACAACTGGGTGAAGAACAAAAATAGAAATAAAATTTGATGCATGTTTTTATAATGCTGCATTTGGAGCCAGAAAACCTCACCATTGGTTTAAGTCAGACACCTGGACTGAACATCAAGTGTGGTACTGAGGAAGCCAGACCTTGCATACCAGAAGCAGAAGCATGGTTTGTGATGTAATCGATGAGGGGATGAAAGACGATCCACCTCCCTTCTCTTCTCCTGATGACGAGATGGTCTGCAGTCGCCTGGCCAGGCCTGATAAAGGATCGATGAAACCCTGTGCATGACATCAGGCCTGGCCGGCCCTCTTCTAACAGACATGGTCATCAGGAGGGGCGGAAACCTGTTATCCTCTTTTTATGACCTTTAGATTGTGTTAAGTAGATACTACTACTGCTGCTGTTGTTTCCAGGAAAAAAACAGCTAAATATAATAGAGTAGTAGACGCAGCGTTTTACTAAAACGACTATGTAGGAGAGAAAGAAGAACCCGTGTGATTTGCTGCTTCATGTAGATCGACTTATACAGTCTATGTAAGATTTGATAATTTTTTTTTTTAATGGAAATTTGACTTAAAGATTATTATTATTAAAGCATACATGAACAAAGCACCCCTAACTGTGTTGGCTATAAAGCAGCAAAAGCGCACATCCTACTGTAGCTCATACTTCATCATTTCATGAGCTTCTTATCTTTACTTGCACTCACTTTGCAAACTTATCTACACACTTTTCCTTTAACATGTTAAGCAAAAGAAAGCATGAAAGAAGGAAGTGAAGACAGAAAGAAGACAGAACCCCCCCCCCCCCCCCCCCCCCCCCCCACAGCTTCTCCTCTTCCTCATTTCCCAATCTGTTATGTCTTGACATCCCCATTAACTCATAAATCCAATACAGTGGAGCTCAACAGTATTTGTACACTGAGAGACAGCAAGCAATGGGGGAGGTGGATGTGGAAAGAGGCTGAGTGAGGAGGGAGGAGAACCGAGAGCCGGGAGGGTGGAAGGGAAATGACGGGAAGATCAATCGGTCCCTGGACTGTCACTCTGCTCACTCGTTTTCACATCCATCTATCTCCACTGCCCTCCATCCGCCTGAGCCTGATGCCCCTCTCGCTTTTCCTCTGGCAGGCCTCAGGGATTCTGCAGGCATTGCCGTTTGGGGCCCACAATAATCTAATTGAGTGAGGGATCAATGGCAGGCTGCGGTCAGTGATCCGTAGTTGCTCCCCAAACCACTGACTGCCTGACCAGCATGCTCTGACCGCTAATATGGTCCACTGAATCAGCTTCTTCAATGGAGTTGGCTAAGTAAAAGTGTACAGATATGATCTGAAATGCCAAATATAGCCGACAGGCACATGGTCAAGTTTACATGTCAAGTGTTGAGGCTTTCTTCGTTTTATAATGAATCCCTCATTTTCTCTCACTGGTCCACCGACCAAACGTTCAGGATTGGAGGAAAAATTTTAAGCAATCGATACGCTGTATTTCTCCCATCACCTCTGTATAGCACTCTCTTTCCCATCAGGGGTGTTGGTAAGCCATCCCCTCTGCTTGATTGTGTTTGTGTGTTTCTTGTGTGGTTGCGGTGTTCTCGGGTTTCCTTAATGGTTCCCAGGATGCA
Source organism: Channallabes apus (assembly GCA_030522415.1). Taxonomy (NCBI): domain Eukaryota; kingdom Metazoa; phylum Chordata; class Actinopteri; order Siluriformes; family Clariidae; genus Channallabes; species Channallabes apus. Next base: position 22,479,947 of record CM060124.1, on the reverse strand, counting down.
TTGTGGCTGTGGAAGGGGTCAATGAGACACCTGAGACGCAACCCAATGTGGGAGATTCTGTGGACAGTTTGCATCCCTACAATATACTGTATGTGTATTAAACATGTAAAAAAAAAATTTATAAATAAAAAAAGACAGACAGAAGCACATTAAACGCTGATTGTGTTGAGAACTAAAAAGATAATAATAGCTAAGACAGTATGATTTATTACAGATTAATTTCCATGCATTTTTTTTCTCTACATAACAGAAAACTTTCTCATCCAGTATACATTATTATGATAATATTCAACATTATTCTAGTAAGTACTTGAAAGTCTGCTCAATATCTTTGTGGAAACTAATTAAACAAAGTTGGGGCATCTGACAGGAATAGATGTTTTTTTAACGATGTCAGCTGAAGTGAATATGCAAGCATTCTTGCACCTCTCAGCTCCAATGGCAGATTGCTAATTGATTTTCTTATGGTGACTTTACATATTAATAATATCTCATGCAAAAGAAAAAAAAACATTTGGGGATGTTTGAGGGAAGGATTTCGGTAGCAAATAGTTGAGCATGCAAGTAGACAGACATACATTTTTGTAAAGTATTAAGACAACATATGCTATGTATTATAGTACTGTACTGTACATGTCTTCTTTCTCTTCTTTGATCTCTAGCTGTTGGCTGGTAAAGGGGATTAACCCCATAACCAGTACATTGCTGTAGGTGCCGTTGGATTACGGACATTACGCCAGGCATGATTCCATTTCTGGCGGCCAATAACAAAGATTCTGCTTTTGTTTATATAAACACGATGGTTATTCATTCATTCATTCATCTTCTGTATCGCTTTATCCTCTATTCAGGGTCGCGGGGACCTGGAGCCTATCCCAGGAGGCTTAGGGCACAAGGCGGGGTACACCCTGGACAGGGTGCCAACCCATTGCAGGGCACACACTCATACGCACATTCACACACTCATTCACACACTACGGTCAATTTTCATTCATTCATTCATTCATTCATTTTCTATACCGCTTTATCCTCTATTCAGGGTCGCGGGGGACCTGGAGCCTATCCCAGGAGACTTCGCGCACTTGGCGGGGTACACCCTGGACAGGCTGCCAATCCATCGCAGGGCACACACACATACACACACTCACACACCCAATCACACACTACGGGCAATTTTAGGAACACCAATTAGCCTAACCTGCATATCTTTGGACTGTGGGAGGAAACCGGAGTACCCGGAGGAAACCCACCAAGCACGGGGAGAACATGCAATGGTTATTCAGATGCTTGATATTCTTGAGTCAGGTTTTCTTTATGACCGCCTGCTGGATCTTTCACTAGGTTGGTCTTTATCGCCAGAGGTGTTGGTGCGGTAGTCAAGTGGTAGTCATTCAGCAGACATAACCGAAGCACTGTTTCACCACCGAACATGTGATTTCACTAATTAGTTCTAGCCTATCTGTCTGAAGAGCTGAGAGAATTAACTGAACATCTAGTGAAAAACAGGCTATGGGACACTACCACTCAGCCTCTGAGGTATGGCCTGGGTCGTCTCCAGACCTAAACTCAGTAGAAAACTGTTGGGCAATGGTGAACAAGGTAGGAGCAATTGACATTGACGTCTTCTGTACATGATCTTTATTAAGCAATCAAGCTGGCATGGATTGAAACCAGAGTACTGTAGACATCTTTTTGACCCATTGCCAGCCAGATCCAGCAAGTTTTGAAGAATCAAGGAGTGACTGAACTCATTGAATGAAATCACAAATTATTCCTATTATCTTGATTGTCGTTATTTTAAAAGTATGAGAATGTCATAAAATATAAAATTTCACTTTTGTCTCAATACTATTGGCCTCCATACAGTAAAATCCCAATGTTAGCCAAACTGAACCTGTATATAAAGTTCATTGTATGATGTTAATTCAACACTGGGGATTTGAGGACTTGGGAATTTTTATTATTATTTTTTTTTTATATACTATCTACTGTACATGGTCAGGGCACAGGATCATACAGTATGTGCATATGATCCACCTTGGAGCAGGTGAAGGGTTAAGGAGCCTGATAATTGCAACTTGGTGATTGAGGCTTTAACTTTCAACCTTCCTGTCAGTGTCTCACAGCGTTACGTGATGTTCACAGCTGAACAAGCTGCCTCTAGTCAACTGAGCAAACGTCCTGAAAGTACAAGAAAAGGTGTAGAAATTCTGGACAAGAAAAACACAAATATTGGGTTCAGTGGGTGAAGCTGCTGGGTTACTGATTAGGAAGTCAGAGGGTTAAAAACTTCACAATGCTAACCTGCCACTGATGGGACTTTTAGCAAAGCCATTTACCCATCAGCACCAGGGGCATCTTATCATAACTGATACATGACTCTAATCCCGACCTCTTAGCACGCCGGGATGTGCAAAGAAAGAATTTCTCCATACTCAGATTTATATCTGACAAAAAAAAGTTATTTAAAATAAAAGCATCCATGAGCATTTGTTAACTATTTTTGTCAGAATAATTAGTAGCAATTTATATCAAAAGTGCAAAATATGCATCCCGTAATAAAAGGAATTTTAGCAAATTCTTTTTTTTGTTTTTTTTTAATAAAAATATACAGTATATAGGGCTCAGGATTGTGCAGTATAGAGTGACATATCTACTTGATATACTGTAAAAACCCGAAGACGTGTGTTTAAGACTCACTGGCAAGGCTTCTATATAAGCACATTTTATCATCACTGACCGATGCTAGACCTGTGAGATCTGTGCCGCTTGGGTTTTACGGGTTTTAATTAACACACTGCAGTGTTTATGTAGGTTGGACTCCTACAAATGAACTTCACAGGTGTTAAATTAACTCTGTGGATTTTCTGTATGGATTCTTCATTAGTTTCGCTGTAGTAGAAGGATTCACATTGCAAAGAAGAAAGACATTCATTCATTCTCTGATTACATTTCAACCATTACATACAATCTAAATAAATGTAAACACTGAAATAAACTCAGGTCCACTGTCTTGTTTCAGTATATTTCTGGAGTCCCTGGATACCACACAGCGCTATCCTATTCCTGGAGGTGCTCTGTGTCCATCTAGTCCTAACTGCATTGATACCATTGATTTCCCAGCAGCGGTGCCACACGAGTAAATGGTCTGTCCCAGATAAGAACATCGAAGACAGGATTCAGCAGCTCTTCAGCCTTTGGTCAGTTGCAGTTGGACATCTTGCTGCGTCTCCCTGTCTGGAAAGAAAAAGAAAGGCAATTATTAGAATTTATTTCTTTTATTTTAACATATAGGATGTAATTATTAAACTAGCAGGTTTTACTCTAGTGTAATTATGCATTTTTTTTCTTTTTGACAAATTCTATCAAACTCTATGGCATTACCCTCAGCAACCTGTAGATGGAGTAGCAGTGTTACATGAGATGTTTTCTTTTCTTGTTAGAAAAGTCATTAGAAAAGTGTCATTTTAAAATATTTTTTAAAAATCTCTCTCTATATAAGAATGTTCTTTCTCTATATAAATCCAGAACAATATCTATCAGAACATCCATGCTGTCAAAATAAACATGGCATTTTCCCCCCTGATTACCTTCTGACCTTTGTTTTGACAAAACAGTTTTAAAAATCATGAGAGAGATGTTTAAAGGTCCCCAATATGTCAAAATATGTCTATTAAGGAATTCAGAAGGTCAGTATATAAGGTCTTGAAAAGGTAACAACATCTGCACAGTCTTCTGCTAACTCTAAAACATGACACCATGCACAGGTTTACATTTTGAATAACGATATTGTTGTGAGATATTTATCCTCAATTAATGTTTCATTTGTCATTTGAGAGAAAGAATGAAATCAAAAGATTAGTTTACCCCAGAGAGAAGTGAGACCCTTTTAAGTGCTGTCTCTCCCTCCTCTCATCCTTCCAGCCCTTCATCCTGTTCGCTGCAACTCTGACATCCTATCAGGCTCAACGGACCTGCAGTCGATAGGCCATTAGTAAATAAGGGATGCATAATTTATTAAATATGCTTCAGATACATATTTCAGCTTTCGGTTTTCACTCATACCTCTTGTGAAGTTTGCCTTTAATTATGTTCTTTATAACAGGGGCACTTCATTCAAGTGTCTATCAGTAAGATGACTATTTACTTACTTACTTACTTACTTACTTACTTACTTAATTACTTACAGTACTTACTTACTTACTTACTAATTGGTGCATAAATTTGCAGAAAATGTTCAAAATGAATAAAAGAATGAATTAAAAAAATTATTATTATTATTATTATTGTTGTTGTTGTTGTTGGTGGTGGTGGTGTTGTTATTATTATTATTATTATTATTATTGTTGTTGTTGTTGTTATTATTATTATTATTATTGAGAGTCAGGTTTTATAACCATCTTTTTTATTTATTCAACAGTATGAACTACTGGACTCCTTTTAATAACAGAGATGCTTTGTTCTTTTAGTTTCCTATCAACTTCTCTTATCTCAGTTGTTCCACATTTTCCCAGCATTCTCAATTCCTAATTTTGCTGAAATATTTATTGCTTTTAAGCTACACTGAAATGCACACAGTTTGTACTCTTTTATATTCTGAGCAAAAAATGATTTCCATTACTTTTATCTCCCTTTGCTTAGTAATAATTATAATACACACAATGTGTTATTAATCAATAATGGAGATGCAAGTCTTTGTATGGCTGAACAGGGTACTGCGGTTTCATCCCAATGTCCAAGTACATGCATGTAGGATAAAGCTCTTACTAAGACAAAAATAAATTGCATTTTTCTCCAATACTATTTCATAGCTTACATTTTACTTATGGTCTGATGTACCAATAACACATTAACGCAGATTATCAATTAAAGTGGTGACAGGATCACCCAGTGATCTGCTGCCAACATCCCGGTGCCAGGCACCACAGCACACCCCATGTGCTCTTGTAGAGTCATACCCCAAGGGGCCAGAGTGGCACAAAGTAAACCTACACAATCCTGGGCATAATGTGTTGTGCTGTGGTGTTATGGCTGATTGGTGTATGGTGACATTTTATTCTTAATATTTGACAGTATTTTAATTTGCGCTTTTACTCACATTAGAAAATTGTACTGGTCGGGTTTTTTTGCCTATTGTTTTGCACGTTGTCTTGTGTTGCACTATTCGCACATGGTTGCACTTAAGTTTGAAGTTAAGCTCAAGTAAGCCTTTATTTGACGTTACAGCACGTGCGAAATTCTTGCTTTGCATATACCAACATACCTGGGGTCAGAGTGCGGGGTCAGCCAGTATACAGTGCCCCTGGATCAGATAGGGTTAAGGGATTTGCTCAAGAGCCCAACAAACTCTTGGTGAAGCTGGGCTTTGAACTTCAGACCTTCTGATCAGTAACTCTTTATATAGTTTAGTGTTCTTTCGGTATAACCATAAAAACCATAAAAACCATTAAAATACATGGTTTGTATTTTTTGACTTTTTGGCGTACAGTAAGTGCAGCAATGTTACATAGAGAAGTATATTTTACAGAATTTAAATATTAAAATGATCAAATTCTAACATGACATTTTCACATACATTGTATTATCTTATAAAATGTACCTTACAGTGAGTTTTAGGCAAAAAGAATAATTGACAAAGATGGAAAATAAATTAACATTTAATTCCATTTTAATTCTTTTAAAAACTAAATTCAATTATATTCAATTAGACTTCCTACAGTATTTTATTTAATTTAGTTTTTTACAACTTAAGCAATATTTGTGTTTAAATAAAGTACTGCCCAGAAGATGAAATGCAGAAAAAAATAAGAAAACTAAATCTTTTTTATTCACAGCATTAGATAATATTAATATTTATAAAACCTAACAAACCTGCATGATATAAATATAGCTTGTCTTGATTAGGAATACAAATAAATACAAATATCAATATTTCATTGTAAAATAAAACACTGCATCATTTTCCAGAATTTTTTTCTTACATAAAATATTCTCAAATTATATTTAATAGAAATTCTAATTAGAAATAACCCTGCTAATCTAACACACGACTACATGCTGACGCTGTATATACGACGTGATAACCTCAACACTTTTTTCTTACTCGCTGCCTAAATCTTTACACATCATTAGTCAATATGTGAGAAATCAATTCCCTTATTAAAAGTGAGTTAGAAGTAAACAGGGGAATCACTTGTGTCACTGCTTTATACATACAGTGGTTTATTCAACATTACTACTGTTTCTTTGTGTCTATTTAAATGTGTGCAAACTGGTGATACTGACCATGTTAACTACTTTTAAACAAAAAGAAATGTGACAATCTGATGAAAGTTTGCATTAAAGTAAAAGGTGGACGCAATTTCATTAGGTACACCTTGCTAGTTATTCCATAAATTACATAAAATTTAATTCCATAAGTTCAGTATTTCTATATTATACAGCTGTTTTTCTTATTTTTCTATATTTTTTCATATATTTTTCTTATATTGTATATTTTGTACTGTACAATTATTTTTATTTTATATTTTACATTTTATTTTATTCTGTCTTAGTTAAATTTACCTTCTATTTTCTTTTTCATATTTATTTCCTATTCATAGTCTTTTATTTTAAGGTCACAGTTGTCTATACATTTCACTGCATATTTGTATGACTGTGTATGTGACAAATAAAATTTTCATTTGAATTTAGTACTGTATTGTTCCGCCTTTGACCTTCAGTCATTGCAACATAGATTCAACATATTGACATGACAACATCACACATTTGCTGCAGATTTGTCGGCTGCACGTCAGGGTTTGACATGAACTTTTTGGCTCACTGGACAATGTGGCTAGTGGATTTCCGGAGTCACTCGCCATTCAGCCTTTTTACTCGCCACAATTTTGTTACCAGAAAATCGCAGTTTTTTCTTCACCATGATACGTTAATGTTTGTTAGATCTAGATTTACTTATAAATGACAGCATACACTGTATCACTATAGTAGTAGTCAAGTATTCAGTACTGTTAAGAAGCTCCCAATATAAAAACATGCAAACATGAACAGTATATTCTACTTATTGAACTTAAATTCAAGCCTCTTACCACATGACATTGAAAAATAACAGAGCATTTTATTCGCGTAATATTACGTTGCAATGCATTTATTATATCGGATGACTTTAGAGAAAACTACAACAAAAATATATTGTCATACCAAAGAATAAACTACCCGCCAAAGTGGCTAGTGAGACTAAAGTTATTACCCGCTACAGCCGAATTTTACCCACATTTGGCGGGTGGGCGGATGCCAATGTCAAACCCTGCTGCACATCCATGATGCGAATCTCTTTCGTCTCCATTCTGATGAACAATCTTCTTGATCATTGAATCGTCTTGACCATCATGATGATAGAATATTTAAAATATTTTTTCTTATGTGTGTCTTTAAAGTGGGTGTGATGTTAAACAGTTGGACAATTCAAGGATGTTGTACCAAAATGTAATAAAG
>CM060124.1:22394953-22467453 GCA_030522415.1 Channallabes apus | reverse complement strand
TATGCACACTGAGTCAGGCCAGACTTATGCTCACAGACATCACCTCATGCTGCTGTCTGGTCATGTGGCTGAAAGGTTGCAGACATGGAGTTTCAGCTTTATCAGGACCATGTGGACGTAAAATCAGCACTTTTTTATCTAGTCTTACCTTGTGTGAATTTGACAGATGTCTGAGAGATGTGTGAGAGAGTAAAGGCGATTATTCCAACACAACAAGACAATCCAGGAGCCTGTGATGTTCACTTATGACAACTATTCCTAATGCCTTGGTGTCACTATTAAATTCAGCTATCTCAACAACATTCTAATAAGTCAATATGCTCTTATTCTAGAGTGTAGATGCTCTGGAACGGCTCCAGCTGGGTGAAAAGGTACTTTGCATGAAAGTGGCTGTTGTATTTGAAGCTGCTGGAAAGAGGAAGTAGGCTGTTTCATAGTAACTGAAAAGAGAAATAGGACAAGCGTGAACAAGAGACCAAGTTTAAGAGTGCAGGACTTGCAACATGGTTGCTTTAGCATATTTGTTGTTATTAGTCATACTATATATATCTTTAGTATTCACTAAGAAATTATTTTTGTTGTGGCAGTCATTGGCCAACATAAAAGTAGATATTAGTCATAAATCCAGATTAATAAATAAATATGCAAACTTAAAAGGTGGCCATCCTGGGCTGTATTTGCATACTAAAACAGGATTGGTTGTTACAGTATATTTTATGATGTGGTTAATTGTCACTCTTTTGACTGTTGATTGTCAGCTCACACATACTGTATATGTTCAAATTCACCCCACACTTTCTAATGCATTTTTATGACACGACTCAAAGTACAGATAATATGTAAATTAAACCAGCATTTTTGGTTTAAGACGTGTCTTTCAATTTGTACTTCTCCATTTATGCATGTGCAACCGAAGCGTAAAGTGTTTATATTGAAATGACGTGAACATATCTGACACTTTTGACCAGATTTGCATTTAACTGGTTTTAGCAGACACTGAGCAGATGGAGGTTAATGCTCCAAAATTAGTAGCATGGTGGTACCAGGATTTGACCTCATAGCGTTCCCATTAGTTAGTCCAGAGCCTTATCTGCTGAGCCAGAACTGCCTCGTGCATGCATGAAATTCACAAATACATACTTGATCTGATTATTAAATAGACATTTGTGTAGTTTAGAATGATTTTAACTTCATCCAAATATTTGTAACAAATGCTCAAAAAGTGTAAATATTTAGCAAAGGAAAACTGTACATTTTTTGTGTTTTCCTTTACTAGGGACTGCAAATTTAGGAATATAGCAGTAATTCATGATTTTTCTTTTCAAACACAGTTCTTCCACAAAGCCATCCATCCATCCAACTATGAACCTCTGTAGTCCAACTAGTGTCCATTGAGGCCAGTGGTGTTTATTTCCATTTTTATGATCGTGGTAGGTCTTCTGGTCAACATTCATATGCTTATTATTTAGACTAATCTGAAGCCTTTGGACTTTGGGAGGAAATCGGAGTACCCGGAGGAAACCCACCAAGCACAGGGAGAACATGCAACATACACACACAAAGATCTTGAAATCAAACCCAGACCTTGGAGGGGCAAGGAGACAATGCAAACCACTACATCAGGGGGCCGCCACTCACTCACTATATCAGTCATTGTTAAAGGAATGATACATCAGCAGTCACATAGTGTGGTATAGTGTATAATATGGTATAGGGTATAGCATGGTATAGTGTAAAGTGTGGTATAGGGTATAGCGTGGTATAGAGTATAGTGTGGTATAGTCAGAGGTGGAAAGAGTAATAAAATTTTGTACTCAAGTACAAGTACTGTTACTTCAGTGAAATTTTACTTAAGTACAAGTAAAGTTACCATTATAAAAATCTACTCAAGTAAAAGTAAAAAGTAGCTCATTAAAAAATGTACTCAAAGTAAAAGTTACCGAGTTACTTTTTTATTTTAATTTTTTTAACAGCGGGGGTGGGATGAGGCATTCTAGCGTAGTTCAAAAAAGATGAGCAGATATAAATCTCAAACTAGTTGTTTTTAACTGAAGGAACACCTTTGCATAATAAAGCTGTTGTCTTTCTTGTGCTTGAAAATCAAAGTGGTCACTTAAATATGGTGTTACGTCCCAGTCTAGGGTCATACAGCAAAAGAATGGTTCAGGGTTCTATTTTAAACTGTATGGAAATGGTGGTATATGGCAGAAAGAACTACATCCAATCATTAACTGATGAAATAATGATGCTTGTATATACAAACACACACACACACACACACACACACACACACACAACAGGAGGAGGAGGATCAGATTCAGGGTGGACCCAGGCCAAAATAATAAACAAAATGGTATTTATATTTAGTAGCTAGATTACCTGCAAAAAAAAAAAAAAAAAACACACAAACAAAAATACAGGTACCTTCCCGGACTCCCTAAACCAAAAACAATGAAATTATCTACAAATACAATACAAATTATCTACAAATATATACAAAGACCAACCAAACCAAAGGGACAAAGCAATAATCAAAGTCAATTGGAGGCAACAAGTCAAACCGGAATACACAACCAAATGTCAAAACGCCAAAATCACAACCTCTTTCATCTTTCCCGCGTCTCTCTCCGGTTTAAATATGGTCGCGCTAGTCGATGACGTCACTCAGGGCGGAAGCGAGCGTGTGGAAGGTCAGGTGATGCCGATGTCAGAAAACCTGGAGTGGAGTCTGGAGCGGCGCGCGACCAAGACATGATACACACGCGCCAGCGCAACGGAGCATTTATACACAGCATAATATTTTTATTATTTTATATTTTCATTCATTTATTTTTTACTCAGTAGCGAATATGATTTAAAATGTAGCGAATTACAATACTTCAAACAAAACATACTTAAGTAAAAGTAAAATTACAGATTTTTAAAACTACTTTAAAAAGTAGAAATACACAAAAAAGCTACTCAATTACAGTAATGCGAGTAAATGTAATTCGTTACTTTCCACCTCTGGGTATAGTGTGGTATAGAATATAGTGTGGTATAGAATATAGTGTGGTATAGGGTATAGTGTGGTATAGTGTGGTATAGAATATAGTGTGTTATAGTGTATAGTGTGGTATAGAGTGGTAAAGTGTATAGTGTGGTATAGGGTTTAGTGTGGTATAGAGTATAGTGTGCTATAGAATATAGTGTGGTATAGTGTATAGTGTGGTATAGAGTATAGTGTGGTATAGAGTATTGTGTAGTATAGAGTTTAGTGTGGTATAGTGTATAGAGTGGTATAGTGTATAGTATGGATAATGTATAGTGTGGTATAGGGTATAGTGTGTTATAGTGTATAATGTGGTATAGTGTATAGTGTGATGTAGTGTATAGTGTGGTATAGGGTATAGTGTGGTATAAAGTGGTATAGTGTGGATAGTGTATAATGTGGATAGTGTATAGTGTGGTATAGTGTACAGTGTGGTATAGTGTATTGTGTGGATAGTGTATAGTGTGGGATAGAGTATAGTGTGGTATAAAATGGTAGTGTGTATAGTGTATAGTGTGGTATAGTGTATAGAGTGGAATAGTGTATAGTGTGGTATAGAGTATAGTGTGATATAGAGTATAGAGTGGTATAGTGTATAGTGTGGTATAGTGTATAGTGTGGTATAGTGTATAGTGTGATATAGATTATAGAGTGGTATAGTGTATAGTGTGGTATAGTGTATAGTGTGGTATAGACTATAGTGTGATATAGATTACAGAGTGGTATAGAGTATAGTGTGGTATAGAGTATAGTGTGATATAGAGTATACTGTGGTATAGTCTATAGTGTGGTATAGAATATAGTGTGGTATAGTGTATAGTGTATAGTGTGGTATAGAGTATAGTGAATAGTGTGGGATAGTGTGGTATAGAGTATAGTGTGGTATAGAGTATAGTGTGGTATAGTTTATAGAGTGGTATAGTTTATAGAGTGGTATAGTGTATAATGTGGTATAGAGTATAGTGTGGTATAGTGTATAGTGTGGTATAGAGTATAGTGTGATATAGAGTATAGTGTGATATAGAGTATAGTGTGGTATAGTGTATAGTGTGGTATAGAGTATAGTGTGATATAGGGTTTAGTGTGGTATAGAGTATAGTGTGCTATAGAATATAGTGTGGTATAGTGTATAGTGTGGTATAGAGTATAGTGTGGTATAGAGTATTGTGTAGTATAGAGTTTAGTGTGGTATAGTGTATAGAGTGGTATAGTGTATAGTATGGATAATGTATAGTGTATAGTGTGGTATAGGGTATAGTGTGTTATAGTGTATAATGTGGTATAGTGTATAGTGTGATGTAGTGTATAGTGTGGTATAGGGTATAGTGTGGTATAAAGTGGTATAGTGTGGATAGTGTATAATGTGGATAGTGTATAGTGTGGTATAGTGTAAAGTGTGGTATAGTGTATTGTGTGGATAGTGTGTAGTGTGGGATAGAGTATAGTTTGGTATAAAATGGTAGTGTGTATAGTGTATAGTGTGGTATAGTGTATAGTGTGGTATAGAATATATTGTGATATAGAGTATAGTGTGATATAGAGTATAGTGTGGTGTAGTGTATAGTGAATAGTGTGGTATAGTGTATAGAGTGGTATAGAGTATAGTGTGATATAGAGTATAGTGCGGTATAGTGTATAGTGTGGTATAGAATATAGTGTGATGTAGAGTATAGTGTGGTATAGTGTATAATGTGGTATAGAGTATAGTGTGATATAGAGTATAGTGTGGTATAGTGTATAGAGTGGAATAGTGTATAGTGTGGTATAGAGTATAGTGTGATATAGAGTATAGAGTGGTATAGTGTATAGTGTGGTATAGTGTATAGTGTGGTATAGTGTATAGTGTGATATAGATTATAGAGTGGTATAGTGTATAGTGTGGTATAGTGTATAGTGTGGTATAGACTATAGTGTGATATAGATTACAGAGTGGTATAGAGTATAGTGTGGTATAGAGTATAGTGTGATATAGAGTATACTGTGGTATAGTCTATAGTGTGGTATAGAATATAGTGTGGTATAGTGTATAGTGTATAGTGTGTTATAGAGTATAGTGAATAGTGTGGGATAGTGTGGTATAGAGTATAATGTGGTATAGAGTATAGTGTGGTATAGTTTATAGAGTGGTATAGTTTATAGAGTGGTATAGTGTATAATGTGGTATAGAGTATAGTGTGGTATAGTGTATAGTGTGGTATAGAGTATAGTGTGATATAGAGTATAGTGTGATATAGAGTATAGTGTGGTATAGTGTATAGTGTGGTATAGAGTATAGTGTGATATAGAGTATAGTGTGGTATAGTGTATAGTGAATAGTGTGGTATAGTGTATAGAGTGGTATAGAGTATAGTGTGATATAGAGTATAGTGTGGTATAGTGTATAGTGTGATGTAGAGTATAGTGTGGTATAGTGTATAGTGTATAATGTGGTATAGAGTATAGTGTGATATAGAGTATAGTGTGGTATAGTGTATAGAGTGGAATAGTGTATAGTGTGGTATAGAGTATAGTGTGATATAGAGTATAGAGTGGTATAGTGTGGTATAGACTATAGTGTGATATAGATTATAGAGTGGTATAGTGTATAGTGTGGTATAGTGTATAGTGTGGTATAGACTATAGTGTGATATAGATTACAGAGTGGTATAGAGTATAGTGTGGTATAGAGTATAGTGTGATATAGAGTATACTGTGGTATAGTCTATAGTGTGGTATAGAATATAGTGTGGTATAGTGTATAGTGTGGTATAGAGTATAGTGAATAGTGTGGGATAGTGTGGTATAGAGTATAGTGTGGTATAGAGTATAGTGTGATATAGAGTATAGTGTGGTATAGTTTATAGAGTGGTATAGTGTATAGTGTGGTATAGTGTATAGTGTGGTATAGACTATAGTGTGATATAGATTACAGAGTGGTATAGAGTATAGTGTGGTATAGAGTATAGTGTGATATAGAGTATACTGTGGTATAGTCTATAGTGTGGTATAGAATATAGTGTGGTATAGTGTATAGTGTGGTATAGAGTATAGTGAATAGTGTGGGATAGTGTGGTATAGAGTATAGTGTGGTATAGAGTATAGTGTGATATAGAGTATAGTGTGGTATAGTTTATAGAGTGGTATAGTTTATAGAGTGGTATAGTGTATTATGTGGTATAGAGTATAGTGTGGTATAGTGTATAGTGTGGTATAGAGTATAGTGTGATATAGAGTATAGTGTGGTATAGTGTATAGTGTGATATAGAGTATAGTGTGGTATAGTGTATAGTGAATAGTGTGGTATAGTGTATAGCGTGGTATAGAGTATAGTGTGATATAGAGTATAGTGCGGTATAGTGTATAGTGTGGTATAGAATATAGTGTGATGTAGAGTATAGTGTGGTATAGTGTATAGTGTATAATGTGGTATAGAGTATAGTGTGATATAGAGTATAGTGTGGTATAGTGTATAGAGTGGAATAGTGTATAGTGTGGTATAGAGTATAGTGTGATATAGAGTATAGAGTGGTATAGTGTATAGTGTGGTATAGACTATAGTGTGATATAGATTATAGAGTGGTATAGTGTATAGTGTGGTATAGTGTATAGTGTGGTATAGACTATAGTGTGATATAGATTACAGAGTGGTATAGAGTATAGTGTGATATAGAGTATACTGTGGTATAGTCTATAGTGTGGTATAGAATATAGTGTGGTATAGTGTATAGTGTGTTATAGAGTATAGTGAATAGTGTGGGATAGTGTGGTATAGAGTATAGTGTGGTATAGTTTATAGAGTGGTATAGTTTATAGAGTGGTATAGTGTATAATGTGGTATAGAGTATAGTGTGGTATAGTGTATAGTGTGGTATAGAGTATAGTGTGATATAGAGTATAGTGTGATATAGAGTATAGTGTGGTATAGTGTATAGTATGATATAGAGTATAGTGTGGTATAGTGTATAGGGAATAGTGTGGTATAGTGTATAGTGTGATCTAGAGTATATTGTGGTATAGTCTATAGTGAATAGTGTGGTATAGTGTGGTATAGAGTATAGTGTGATATAGTGTATAGTGTGGTATAGAGTATAGTGTGATCTAGAGTATATTGTGGTATAGTCTATAGTGAATAGTGTGGTATAGTGTGGTATAGAGTATAGTGTGGTATAGAGTATAGTGTGATATAGAGTATAGTGTGTTATAGTGTATAGAGTGGTATAGGGTATAATTGTGGTATAGAGTATAGTGTGATATAGAGTATAGTGTGTTATAGTGTATAGAGTGGTATAGGGTATAGTGTGGTAAAGTGTATAGTGAATAGTGTGGTATAGTGTATAGTGTGGTATAGAGTATAGTGTGGTATAGTGTATAGAGTGGTATAGGGTATAGTGTGATATAGTGTATAGTGTGATATAGAGTATAGTGTATAGTGAATAGTGTGATATAATGTATAGTGTGGTATAGAGTATAGTTGTCGTGAGGATGCAGAACGTGGGCTGTGAAAGTGGACCCAGTTGCATGTAGAGAGCGAGAGATCAAAGCCGTGTCATCAGTTGGCGAGGGCGTCGAGCTGGGACGTACTTATAGTACAGTTTACGATGCGTCGTAGCAGGGACACATGGAAGGTGGGGTGGATGAGTCGCATAGACGATGGGAGTAGGAGACGGACAGCGCATGGGTTGATTATCCTTGTTATTGTGAAGGGTCCGATGAAACGGGGAGAGAGCTTGCGTGAAAGTGTCTTTGGGGGAATGTCTCTAGTGGCGAGCATGACTCTGTCTCCTATGTGATACTTGGGAGTCTTGGAGCGATGACGGTCCGCCTGTCTCTTGTATAAGCGGGATGCTTGCAGCAGGGATCGTCTGGCTCGTAACCATGTATGTCTGCAGTGGCGGACAAAGTGTTGTGCCGAGGGGACCTCTACCTCCTCCTCTTGAGTGGGGAACAGTGGTGGTTGGTAGCCCAGGCAGCACTGGAACGGAGAGAGACCCGTTGAGGCAGATGGCAGGGAGTTGTGAGCGTACTCGACCCACGGGAGAAACTTACTCCAGGTGGTGGCATCACGAGTAGTCATACACCGGAGGGAGACTTCCATTGTTTGGTTTTTTCGTTCTGTTTGGCCATTGGATTGGGGATGAAAACCAGAAGATAGGCTAGGAGAGGCTCCGATGAGTTTACAAAAGGCCCCCCAGAAGCGTGAGGTGAATTGAGGGCCACGGTCTGAAACTATGTCGGTGGGGAGGCCGTGAAGACGAAAAACATGAAGTATCAATTGCTCTGCGGTCTCTTTGGCGGACGGGAGCTTGGGGAGCGGGACTGGGTGGACGGACTTGGAGAATCGGTCAACAATGGTCAGGATGCAAGTGTTTCCGTCAGATGAGGGTAGCCCTGTTACAAAGTCCAGCGAAATATGCGACCAGGGACGGTGAGGTATGGGTAAGGGTCTGAGGAGGCCAGCCGGAGGACGGTTGTTGGGTTTGCAGCGGGTGCAGATGTCGCAGGCTGCCACGAAGCTGGAGACATCCTTCCCCATCGTGGACCACCAGAAACGCTGTTGTATGATAAAGAGCGTTCGGGCAGAGCCTGGGTGACAGGACAGCTTGGATCCATGACCCCACTCCAGGGCCTGCGGGCGCAGACCGGGGGGAACAAAGAGGCGATCTGGAGGGACATTGCTTGGGCCGGGCTCCTGAGTCAATGCCTGCTTGACTTTGGTCTCGATGTCTAGCTCTAAGGCGGCAACGAGACAACGAGATGGTAGAATGGGTTGGCATGGTGTGGGATCTTGTGGGAGGGAGAACTGACGTGAGAGGGCATCAGGCTTAGTGTTCTTAGAACCTGGGCGGTAGGACAGGGTGAAATTGAATCTTGAGAAGAACAGCGACCACCGAGCTTGGCGGGCATTGAGTCTTTTGGCGTTGCGCAGGTACTCCAAGTTCCTGTGATCGGTCCACACTATGAAAGGAAGCTCGGTCCCCTCCAACCAATGTCTCCACTCCTCTAGTGCTAACTTGATGGCCAGGAGCTCTCGGTCGCCTACATCATAATTTCTCTCAGCTGGAGATAGACGGCGGGAGTAGAATGAGCAGGGGTGCAGCTTGTTGTCTCGCGGGGATCTTTGGGAGAGAATTCCCCCAACGCCAGTGTTGGAGGTGTCCACTTCTACCACAAACTGGCGAGATAGATCGGGTATGGTGAGTATGGGGGCTGAGGTGAACCGCTTCTTGAGGTCCGCGAAGGCCTTGTCTGCCTCATTGTTCCAGTAGAACTGTGTCTTGGAGGAAGTCAGGGAGGTGAGGGGGGCGGCGACAGAGCTGTAACCCCGGATGAAGCGGCGATAGAAGTTCGCGAACCCCAGGAACCGTTGGAGGTCACGTCGAGAGGCTGGCGTGGGCCAGTTGGAGACTGGAGATTGGAGATTGGAGCCTGGACCTTGGCGGGCTCCATCTCCAGTCTGGAGGGAGAGATAACAAACCCTAGGAATGTTGTGGAAGTTGTATGGAACTCACATTTCTTGGCTTTAACAAAGAGATTGTTCTCTAGGAGCCTCTGCAGAACTTGGCGAACGTGGTGCTCTTCCAGACCTCGAGAAAAAATCAAAATGTCGTCCAAGTACACGAACACGAAAGAATTCAAGAAGTCACGGAGAACGTCATTAATGAGGGCATGGAATACGGCAGGGGCGTTGGTCAGTCCGAACGGAACCACCAGATACTCGTAATGCCCAGTGGGTGTGTTGAAGGCAGTTTTCCACTCGTCACCCTCCCGGATGCGGACGAGGTGATAAGCGTTTCGTAGGTCGAGCTTGTTGAAAATGTCCGCCCCTTGGAGAAGTTCGAAGGCGGTGGCCATGAGAGGTAACGGGTAGCGGTTCCTGACGGTTATCTCGTTAAGCCCTCTGTAATCAATGCATGGACGAAGGGACTTGTCTTTTTTCTTGACGAAGAAAAATCCTGCCCCAGCGGGCGAGGAGGATGGACGAATAATTCCGGCAGCGAGGGAATCTGTGATATACTTATTCATGGCCTCTCTTTCTTGGTGTGCCAGAGAGTAAAGTCTGCCTTTCGGAGGAGAGGTGCCCGGGAGAAGATCAATGGGACAGTCGTATGGTCGATGCGGCGGAAGTGACATGGCTCGGGTCTTATTGAAGACCTGCCCGAGATCATGGTATTCGGTGGGTACGCTGGAGATGTCCGGTGTTTCATGGGGCTTGACCAGGATAGGAGCTGGAGGGAGTGCTGAGTGCAGGCATGTCGTGGAGCATGAGGGGCTCCAACCCGTGATGACTTGCTTGTTCCAGTCGATCTGGGGTCCATGGAGGGCTAGCCAGGGAAGTCCGAGGACCAAGGTGGCGTGTGATCTCTCCATAATGAAGAAGGAGATCTCCTCAGAGTGGTTCCCTGACGCTCTTAAGGTTAACGGTGGGGTTCTAAGTATGATGGGTGGAAGCCGGCTCCCATCCAAGGCCTGAACGGCGAGCGGAGTGTCTAGTGGTACGCAAGGGATCTTTAATGCTCTCACCGTAGTCGCGCTGATCAAATTTCGATCGGAGCCGGAGTCAATTAGTGCCTGAATTGGGTGAGCCTGACCACCGATGATTAGGTTTACGGGAAGTAGGGGACGTGATTGTGGAAATCTATCAGGAGGGGAGCCCTCTAGTGTTCCCAGTCTGACTAGGGGGGGGCCTCCCTTTTAATGGGCAGTCTTTAAGCCTGTGTCCTGAAGCTCCACAGTAAAAACAAGCCCCTTGTAGGCGGCGTCGGCGTCTCTCCTCGTCAGAGATGCGGGTCCTGCCTAGTTGCATGGGCTCCTCTTGATCGGTTTGCTGCAGGGCAGGAGGCGCGTGCCCTATTCTGGGGTGCCGTCTTAACTGGAGACGTGAGTCGACCCGCCCGGCGAGATCCATGAGTTCGTGGAGGTCCGTGGGGGTTTCACAGGAGATGAGCTCATCCTTAAGAGCTTCTGATAGCCCTTCCAGAAAAACATCCGCTAGGGCTCTGTCATTCCATCCACTAGAAGCGGCTAGGGTGTGGAACTCGATGGCATAGTCGTAAGCAGAGCGGGATCCCTGACGAAGTCTTAATAACCTTGTTCCAGCCTCCCTGCCGGCGAATGGGCGATCAAAGACCCTCCTCATCTCCTTGGAGAAGTTGTCGAAGTTCTCGCAGCATGGGTCGCGAGCATCCCAGAGGGCTGTACTCCACTCCCTGGCTCTATCGGTTAGTAGCATGATGACGTAGGCCACCCGGGAACGTTCTGATGAGAAGGAGATTTGTAGCTCAAAAATCAGTGAGCATTGTGAGAGGAAGGACCTGCAAGTTCCTGGTTCTCCCCCATAGGTGGGAGGGGCTGGTAGGTGTGGCTCTCGTGGTGTTCCAGAGTGTGAGGTCTGAGCTGTAGGTACCTGGAGAAGTTGTACTTGGGAGATGACGTCAGCTAGAGTTTGTCTCGTGGCGATGAGTTCCTCCTGGTTCTTTCCGAGGAGCACACTTTGGGTCTCCAGTGCCCGTCTCATTCCGTCTAACCCTGCTGGGTCCATAGTGCTGGCTGGATTATTCTGTCGTGAGGATGCAGAACGTGGGCTGTGAAAGTAGACCCAGTTGCAGGTAGAGAGCGAGAGATCAAAGCCGTGTGATCAGTCGGCGAGGGCGTCGAGCCAAAACGTGAAGCTGAGCCGTGGTCGAGGAGGGGAGAGCAAGAGATCAAAGCCGTGCGATCAGTCAGCGAGGGCGTCGAGCCAAAACGTGAAGCTGAGCCGTGGTCGAGAAACGAAAGCGAAAGTTCAAAGCCGTTAAATCCAAGCGTGGCAATAATCCAAATCGGGAGGCGAGGAGAAAAACGCGAGACAAGCGAGATCGGTGACGTGAAAAGTCATGAACAGAAACGCGAGAAAACTATGGCCAAAAAACACACACTAATCCAGCGCGAGGCAGCGCGCTGCGCTTCCTTATAAGCTGGGTGAAATCAGCGCCAGATGAGAAACCGGTGTGCCGGCGGGGCGGTCCGGGAGGAGCGATGACAGCGTGGGAAAGCATGACCACATGATGAGGGTCTGACAGCGTGGGAAAGGAAATATCAAAAGGTCCCTGATCAGTGCGAAGGCACTGAGAGCGTGACAATAGTGTGATATAGAGTATAGTGTGGTATAGTGTATAGAGTGGTATAGGGTATAGTGTGGTATAGAATATAGTGTGGTATAGTGTGGTATAGTTTATCTTGATGGCTATTTACTGATAGAGACATAATCCAAGACAACTCTCATGTCCATGAACTGATACAATTTACAAATGTTATCCAAACAGCAGGAGGTTCAGATGCACTCATTGAACCCTCAATAAAATAATCCCCTGATGGTTATGGTATTGGTTACATTAATAGTTAAGTAAATAGGAAAACATTTCAATTTATGAAATCAATGGTATAGACTATAGTGTGATATAGAGTATAGTGTGGTATAGTGTATAGAGTGGTATAGTGTATAGTGTGGTATAGAGTATAGTGTGATATAGAGTATAGTGTGGTATAGTGTATAGTGTGGTATAGAGTATAGTGTGATATAGAGTATAGTGTGGTATAGTGTATAGTGTGGTATAGTGTATAGTATGGTATAGAGTATAGTGTGATATAGAGTATAGCGTGGTATAGTGTATAGTGAATAGTGTGGTATAGTGTATAGTGTGGTATTGTGTATAGTGTGGTATAGTGTATAGTGTGGTATAGAGTATAATGTGGTATAGAGTATAGTCTGATATAGAGTATAGTGTGGTATAGTGTATAGTGAATAGTGTGGTATAGTGTATAGTGTGGTATTGTGTATAGTGTGGTATAGTGTATAGTATGGTATAGAGTATAGTGTGATATAGAGTATAGTGTGGTATAGTGTATAGTGAATAGTGTGGTATAGTGTATAGTGTGGTATTGTGTATAGTGTGGTATAGTGTATAGTGTGGTATAGAGTATAGTGTGATATAGTGTATAATGTGGTATAGAGTATAGTGTGATATAGAGTATAGTGTGGTATAGTGTATAGCGTGGTATAGAGTATAGTGTGATATAGTGTATAATGTGGTATAGAGTATAGTGTGATATAGAGTATAGTGTGGTATAGTGTATAGTGTGGTATAGAGTATAGTGTGGTATAGTGTATAGTGTGGTATAGAGTATAGTGTGATATAGTGTATAATGTGGTATAGAGTATAGTGTGATATAGAGTATAGTGTGGTATAGTGTATAGTGTGGTATAGAGTATAGTGTGAAATAGAGTATAGTGTGGTATAGTGTATAGTGTGGATAGTGTATTGTGTGGTATAGTGTATAGTGTGGGATAGTGTATAGTGTGATGTAGTGTATAGTGTGGTATATTGTATAGTGTATAGTGTGGTATAGAGTATAGTCTGAAATAGAGTATAATGTGGTATAGTGTATAGTGTGGTATAGTGTATAGTGTGGTATAGAGTATAGTGTGATATAGAGTATAGTGTGGTATAGTGTATAGAGTGGTATAGTGTATAGTGTGGTATAGATAAAATAATTATTATTCTCAATAAAATAATCCCCTGATGGTTATGGTATTGGTTACATTAATAGTTAAGTAAATAGGAAAACATTTAAAAAATTTTTAAAGAAGTTATGAATCAATTATCTTTTTGCACTTGATGCAGCTCACATTAAAAATACATATGTTTCTATTTATTAGAGACAAATCAGCAAATTAATGATAAACCTGATAATATACAGTAGTTACATCTGGAAATGTTTTGCGATATTCAACTAAATAATTTCTCAATTACTCAATTACTGGAATTTAAAACTCAAGTGTACAGATACCATCAATACAGCATAGGTCAATAACAATAATAATAATTTTAAAAAGTGGTTATATGGAAGTCTTTCAGGTGTGTAAGTTATATGGAAGTCTTTAAGATGTGTAATGGATTGTGTATTGTGTGGTATAGTGTATAGTGTGGGATAGGGTATAGTGTGTTATAGTGTATAATGTGGTATAGTGTATAGTGTGATGTAGTGTATAGTGTGGTATATTGTATAGTGTATAGTGTGGTATAGAGTATAGTCTGAAATAGAGTATAATGTGGTATAGTGTATAGAGTGGTATAGGGTATAGTGTGGTATAGAATATAGTGTGGTATAGTGTGGTATAGTTTATCTTGATGGCTATTTACTGATAGAGACATAATCCGAGACAACTCTCATGTCCATGAACTGATACAATTTACAAATGTTATCCAAACAGCAGGAGGTTCAGATGCACTCATTGAACCCTCAATAAAATAATCCCCTGATGGTTATGGTATTGGTTACATTAATAGTTAAGTAAATAGGAAAACATTTCAATTTATGAAATCAATGGTATAGACTATAGTGTGATATAGAGTATAGTGTGGTATAGTGTATAGAGTGGTATAGTGTATAGTGTGGTATAGAGTATAGTGTGATATAGAGTATAGTGTGGTATACTGTATAGTGTGGTATAGAGTATAGTGTGATATAGAGTATAGTGTGGTATAGTGTATAGTGAATAGTGTGGTATAGTGTATAGTGTGGTATTGTGTATAGTGTGGTATAGTGTATAGTGTGGTATAGAGTATAGTGTGATATAGTGTATAATGTGGTATAGAGTATAGTGTGATATAGAGTATAGTGTGGTATAGTGTATAGTGTGGTATAGTGTATAGTATGGTATAGAGTATAGTGTGATATAGAGTATAGTGTGGTATAGTGTATAGTGAATAGTGTGGTATAGTGTATAGTGTGGTATTGTGTATAGTGTGGTATAGTGTATAGTGTGGTATAGAGTATAGTGTGATATAGTGTATAATGTGGTATAGAGTATAGTCTGATATAGAGTATAGTGTGGTATAGTGTATAGTGAATAGTGTGGTATAGTGTATAGTGTGGTATTGTGTATAGTGTGGTATAGTGTATAGTATGGTATAGAGTATAGTGTGATATAGAGTATAGTGTGGTATAGTGTATAGTGAATAGTGTGGTATAGTGTATAGTGTGGTATTGTGTATAGTGTGGTATAGTGTATAGTGTGGTATAGAGTATAGTGTGATATAGTGTATAATGTGGTATAGAGTATAGTGTGATATAGAGTATAGTGTGGTATAGTGTATAGTGTGGTATAGAGTATAGTGTGATATAGTGTATAATGTGGTATAGAGTATAGTGTGATATAGAGTATAGTGTGGTATAGTGTATAGTGTGGTATAGAGTATAGTGTGATATAGTGTATAATGTGGTATAGAGTATAGTGTGATATAGAGTATAGTGTGGTATAGTGTATAGTGTGGTATAGAGTATAGTGTGGTATAGTGTATAGTGTGGTATAGTGTATAGTGTGGTATAGAGTATAGTGTGATATAGTGTATAATGTGGTATGGAGTATAGTGTGATATAGAGTATAGTGTGGTATAGTGTATAGTGTGATATAGAGTATAGTGTGATATAGTGTATAATGTGGTATAGAGTATATTGTGCTATAGTGTATAGTGTGGTATAGTGTATAGTGTGGTATAGAGTATAGTGTGATATAGAGTATAGTGTGGTATAGTGTATAGTGAATAGTGTGGTATAGTGTATAGTGTGGTATTGTGTATAGTGTGGTATAGTGTATAGTGTGGTATAGAGTATAGTGTGATATAGTGTATAATGTGGTATAGAGTATAGTGTGATATAGAGTATAGTGTGGTATAGTGTATAGCGTGGTATAGAGTATAGTGTGATATAGTGTATAATGTGGTATAGAGTATAGTGTGATATAGAGTATAGTGTGGTATAGTGTATAGTGTGGTATAGAGTATAGTGTGGTATAGTGTATAGTGTGGTATAGAGTATAGTGTGATATAGTGTATAATGTGGTATAGAGTATAGTGTGATATAGAGTATAGTGTGGTATAGTGTATAGTGTGGTATAGAGTATAGTGTGAAATAGAGTATAGTGTGGTATAGTGTATAGTGTGGATAGTGTATTGTGTGGTATAGTGTATAGTGTGGGATAGTGTATAGTGTGATGTAGTGTATAGTGTGGTATATTGTATAGTGTATAGTGTGGTATAGAGTATAGTCTGAAATAGAGTATAATGTGGTATAGTGTATAGTGTGGTATAGTGTATAGTGTGGTATAGAGTATAGTGTGATAATAGAGTATAGTGTGGTATAGTGTATAGAGTGGTATAGTGTATAGTGTGGTATAGATAAAATAATTATTATTCTCAATAAAATAATCCCCTGATGGTTATGGTATTGGTTACATTAATAGTTAAGTAAATAGGAAAACATTTAAAAAAAATTTAAAGAAGTTATGAATCAATCATCTTTTTGCACTTGATGCAGCTCACATTAAAAATACATATGTTTCTATTTATTAGAGACAAATCAGCAAATTAATGATAAACCTGATAATATACAGTAGTTACATCTGGAAATGTTTTGCGATATTCAACTAAATAATTTCTCAATTACTCAATTACTGGAATTTAAAACTCAAGTGTACAGATACCATCAATACAGCATAGGTCAATAACAATAATAATAATTTTAAAAAGTGGTTATATGGAAGTCTTTCAGGTGTGTAAGTTATATGGAAGTCTTTAAGATGTGTAATGGATTGTGTATTGTGTGGTATAGTGTATAGTGTGGGATAGGGTATAGTGTGTTATAGTGTATAATGTGGTATTGTGTATAGTGTGATGTAGTGTATAGTGTGGTATATTGTATAGTGTATAGTGTGGTATAGAGTATAGTCTGAAATAGAGTATAATGTGGTATAGTGTATAGAGTGGTATAGGGTATAGTGTGGTATAGAATATAGTGTGGTATAGTGTGGTATAGTTTATCTTGATGGCTATTTACTGATAGAGACATAATCCGAGACAACTCTCATGTCCATGAACTGATACAATTTACAAATGTTATCCAAACAGCAGGAGGTTCAGATGCACTCATTGAACCCTCAATAAAATAATCCCCTGATGGTTATGGTATTGGTTACATTAATAGTTAAGTAAATAGGAAAACATTTCAATTTATGAAATCAATGGTATAGACTATAGTGTGATATAGAGTATAGTGTGGTATAGTGTATAGAGTGGTATAGTGTATAGTGTGGTATAGAGTATAGTGTGATATAGAGTATAGTGTGGTATACTGTATAGTGTGGTATAGAGTATAGTGTGATATAGAGTATAGTGTGGTATAGTGTATAGTGAATAGTGTGGTATAGTGTATAGTGTGGTATTGTGTATAGTGTGGTATAGTGTATAGTGTGGTATAGAGTATAGTGTGATATAGTGTATAATGTGGTATAGAGTATAGTGTGATATAGAGTATAGTGTGGTATAGTGTATAGTGTGGTATAGTGTATAGTATGGTATAGAGTATAGTGTGATATAGAGTATAGTGTGGTATAGTGTATAGTGAATAGTGTGGTATAGTGTATAGTGTGGTATTGTGTATAGTGTGGTATAGTGTATAGTGTGGTATAGAGTATAGTGTGATATAGTGTATAATGTGGTATAGAGTATAGTCTGATATAGAGTATAGTGTGGTATAGTGTATAGTGAATAGTGTGGTATAGTGTATAGTGTGGTATTGTGTATAGTGTGGTATAGTGTATAGTATGGTATAGAGTATAGTGTGATATAGAGTATAGTGTGGTATAGTGTATAGTGAATAGTGTGGTATAGTGTATAGTGTGGTATTGTGTATAGTGTGGTATAGTGTATAGTGTGGTATAGAGTATAGTGTGATATAGTGTATAATGTGGTATAGAGTATAGTGTGATATAGAGTATAGTGTGGTATAGTGTATAGTGTGGTATAGAGTATAGTGTGATATAGTGTATAATGTGGTATAGAGTATAGTGTGATATAGAGTATAGTGTGGTATAGTGTATAGTGTGGTATAGAGTATAGTGTGATATAGTGTATAATGTGGTATAGAGTATAGTGTGATATAGAGTATAGTGTGGTATAGTGTATAGTGTGGTATAGAGTATAGTGTGGTATAGTGTATAGTGTGGTATAGTGTATAGTGTGGTATAGAGTATAGTGTGATATAGTGTATAATGTGGTATGGAGTATAGTGTGATATAGAGTATAGTGTGGTATAGTGTATAGTGTGATATAGAGTATAGTGTGATATAGTGTATAATGTGGTATAGAGTATATTGTGCTATAGTGTATAGTGTGGTATAGTGTATAGTGTGGTATAGAGTATAGTGTGATATAGTGTATAATGTGGTATAGAGTATAGTGTGATATAGAGTATAGTGTGGTATAGTGTATAGTGTGGTATAGAGTATAGTGTGGTATAGAGTATGGTGTGATATAGAGTATAGTGTGGTATAGTGTATAGTGTGGTATAGAGTATAGTGTGATATAGAGTATAGTGTTGTATAGTGTACAGTGTGGTATAGAGTATAGTGTGAAATAGAGTATAGTGTGGTATAGTGTATAGTGTGGATAGTGTATTGTGTGGTATAGTGTATAGTGTGGGATAGTGTATAGTGTGATGTAGTGTATAGTGTGGTATATTGTATAGTGTATAGTGTGGTATAGAGTATAGTCTGAAATAGAGTATAATGTGGTATAGTGTATAGAGTGGTATAGTGTATAGTGTGGTATAGAGTATAGTGTGATAATAGAGTATAGTGTGGTATAGTGTATAGAGTGGTATAGTGTATAGTGTGGTATAGATAAAATAATTATTATTCTCAATAAAATAATCCCCTGATGGTTATGGTATTGGTTACATTAATAGTTAAGTAAATAGGAAAACATTTAAAAAAAATTTAAAGAAGTTATGAATCAATCATCTTTTTGCACTTGATGCAGCTCACATTAAAAATACATATGTTTCTATTTATTAGAGACAAATCAGCAAATTAATGATAAACCTGATAATATACAGTAGTTACATCTGGAAATGTTTTGCGATATTCAACTAAATAATTTCTCAATTACTCAATTACTGGAATTTAAAACTCAAGTGTACAGATACCATCAATACAGCATAGGTCAATAACAATAATAATAATTTTAAAAAGTGGTTATATGGAAGTCTTTCAGGTGTGTAAGTTATATGGAAGTCTTTAAGATGTGTAATGGATTGTGTATTGTGTGGTATAGTGTATAGTGTGGGATAGGGTATAGTGTGTTATAGTGTATAATGTGGTATTGTGTATAGTGTGATGTAGTGTATAGTGTGGTATATTGTATAGTGTATAGTGTGGTATAGAGTATAGTCTGAAATAGAGTATAATGTGGTATAGTGTATAGAGTGGTATAGGGTATAGTGTGGTATAGAATATAGTGTGGTATAGTGTGGTATAGTTTATCTTGATGGCTATTTACTGATAGAGACATAATCCGAGACAACTCTCATGTCCATGAACTGATACAATTTACAAATGTTATCCAAACAGCAGGAGGTTCAGATGCACTCATTGAACCCTCAATAAAATAATCCCCTGATGGTTATGGTATTGGTTACATTAATAGTTAAGTAAATAGGAAAACATTTCAATTTATGAAATCAATGGTATAGACTATAGTGTGATATAGAGTATAGTGTGGTATAGTGTATAGAGTGGTATAGTGTATAGTGTGGTATAGAGTATAGTGTGATATAGAGTATAGTGTGGTATACTGTATAGTGTGGTATAGAGTATAGTGTGATATAGAGTATAGTGTGGTATAGTGTATAGTGAATAGTGTGGTATAGTGTATAGTGTGGTATTGTGTATAGTGTGGTATAGTGTATAGTGTGGTATAGAGTATAGTGTGATATAGTGTATAATGTGGTATAGAGTATAGTGTGATATAGAGTATAGTGTGGTATAGTGTATAGTGTGGTATAGTGTATAGTATGGTATAGAGTATAGTGTGATATAGAGTATAGTGTGGTATAGTGTATAGTGAATAGTGTGGTATAGTGTATAGTGTGGTATTGTGTATAGTGTGGTATAGTGTATAGTGTGGTATAGAGTATAGTGTGATATAGTGTATAATGTGGTATAGAGTATAGTCTGATATAGAGTATAGTGTGGTATAGTGTATAGTGAATAGTGTGGTATAGTGTATAGTGTGGTATTGTGTATAGTGTGGTATAGTGTATAGTATGGTATAGAGTATAGTGTGATATAGAGTATAGTGTGGTATAGTGTATAGTGAATAGTGTGGTATAGTGTATAGTGTGGTATTGTGTATAGTGTGGTATAGTGTATAGTGTGGTATAGAGTATAGTGTGATATAGTGTATAATGTGGTATAGAGTATAGTGTGATATAGAGTATAGTGTGGTATAGTGTATAGTGTGGTATAGAGTATAGTGTGATATAGTGTATAATGTGGTATAGAGTATAGTGTGATATAGAGTATAGTGTGGTATAGTGTATAGTGTGGTATAGAGTATAGTGTGATATAGTGTATAATGTGGTATAGAGTATAGTGTGATATAGAGTATAGTGTGGTATAGTGTATAGTGTGGTATAGAGTATAGTGTGGTATAGTGTATAGTGTGGTATAGTGTATAGTGTGGTATAGAGTATAGTGTGATATAGTGTATAATGTGGTATGGAGTATAGTGTGATATAGAGTATAGTGTGGTATAGTGTATAGTGTGATATAGAGTATAGTGTGATATAGTGTATAATGTGGTATAGAGTATATTGTGCTATAGTGTATAGTGTGGTATAGTGTATAGTGTGGTATAGAGTATAGTGTGATATAGTGTATAATGTGGTATAGAGTATAGTGTGATATAGAGTATAGTGTGGTATAGTGTATAGTGTGGTATAGAGTATAGTGTGATATAGTGTATAGTGTGGTATAGAGTATGGTGTGATATAGAGTATAGTGTGGTATAGTGTATAGTGTGGTATAGAGTATAGTGTGATATAGAGTATAGTGTTGTATAGTGTACAGTGTGGTATAGAGTATAGTGTGAAATAGAGTATAGTGTGGTATAGTGTATAGTGTGGATAGTGTATTGTGTGGTATAGTGTATAGTGTGGGATAGTGTATAGTGTGATGTAGTGTATAGTGTGGTATATTGTATAGTGTATAGTGTGGTATAGAGTATAGTCTGAAATAGAGTATAATGTGGTATAGTGTATAGAGTGGTATAGTGTATAGTGTGGTATAGAGTATAGTGTGATATAGAGTATAGTGTGATATAGAGTATAGCGTGGTATAGTGTATAGTGTGGTATAGATAAAATAATTATTATTCTCAATAAAATAATCCCCTGATGGTTATGGTATTGGTTACATTAATAGTTAAGTAAATAGGAAAACATTTCAATTTTTTTTAAAGAAGTTATGAATCAATCATCTTTTTGCACTTGATGCAGCTCACATTAAAAATACATATGTTTCTATTTATTAGAGACAAATCAGCAAATTAATGATAAACCTGATAATATACAGTAGTTACATCTGGAAATGTTTTGCGATATTCAACTAAATAATTTCTCAATTACTCAATTACTGGAATTTAAAACTCAAGTGTACAGATACCATCAATACAGCATAGGTCAATAACAATAATAATAATTTTAAAAAGTGGTTATATGGAAGTCTTTCAGGTGTGTAAGTTATATGGAAGTATTTAAGATGTGTAATGGGGAGGCTTCAGACATCAAATTGTAGATTTGGGTTTTCAGATATTTTAGGTAGAACAAAGG
The DNA here is from genome assembly GCA_030522415.1 of Channallabes apus. Lineage (NCBI taxonomy): Eukaryota > Metazoa > Chordata > Actinopteri > Siluriformes > Clariidae > Channallabes > Channallabes apus. The sequence continues at coordinate 22,445,736 of CM060124.1, read as the reverse complement.
TCATTACTTTTATAACAGGTAAATTTTATGTATGGAAATTATGTCGCAAAAATAATCTTTTTGTATTACTAGGTTTTTTTTTCATGGTAATTATGTGTACCTGTGTCTCTGTGACCCATTTATTATTTTTTTTTTTCTCAGTCATGTTCGTGTCGTTCATCATATTGCATATTTTGTGCTGAAAAAAGAATATTTCACTCTGTGTCTTAAGCTGATTAAAATTATATTTAAATATTATAGATTTAAATATATAGATATGTTTAATATAAAAAAAATGGCTAAAATGCTCTGGGTTTTAATAACTGCATGATAAAACTGACTTTCCTATCCACTTTATATTTCAGTATAACTTATATATTCTATTTTAGAGTACCAAACATCGCCTATTTAATCATCCGGGCATGATACCAGAAGTCATTATAAATATAAAAGTTGTACTATATGGTACATGTATAATGATTGCCATAAGTAAAGGTGCTGTTAGACTCAGTGTACTAACTGTAAGATTTCACACATACTGTATGGGACCAGCATTTCTTTTTCCTCTTGTGTGTATGTACTGTAGTTACTTTACTTTCTCTAGCTGCAGGTGCTGTGTTTCCCTATCCATCTAATACATGCTCTCCTCTGATCTCCATTGAGGAGAAATGCAGGTGAGCTTCACTCACCTAAAATCTGATACTTCACACCTGCTAGCTGCCTGATTCGCTCCCGTGTTGGCAGGCTTGGAGGCAAGGTGTCTGTAATTACACTATAGGCAGATTATCTTTAAATGTGTGTGGTGGGGGCGAGGATAATTATGTACACTGTATGTGTGTGCGCATGTGTGCTTGTGTGTGTAGGGGGGTGCGCGTGTGTGCCTGGAAGCGCTGGTGTGTGTTCATGTGTGTTAGCTGTAATTACAGTGCTTTATGGCTGCATGGTGATCATGTGTCAAAAGGGTGAGGCATGGAGTAATTACTGTGTGGGCAACCCACAGTGATACACCCGTCCGCTTGCACTGTGTCAGTGTTAGAGAAGCATTTGGTATTTAACAGCTTTTGTCTGCTTAAGAGTAATTGAGAAAGAAAAAAGGCATGTGGCCAAAAAATGTGCCTATTATGTGAATATGATCTATTAATATTGCAGACAAAACAGTTAAGAATAAATTATTTAAATATGTGGCATATAATAACTGTGTAATACCATAACTGATCAAAAGCAATGATAAATATATGGTTTAAAACCTATTGTTAGATTTAAGTATATTCTTGCATTCCTTTTCCTTTCTTGTTCCCATATACTGTACTGTACTGTAGGTCCTCAAATGCATTTTTTGCAACGGCTGAATGTAAAATATTATAGCTTATCTGACCATTTAATTTATCCATTAATTTGTAGTAAGTATTTTTATCAAGATCAGGGAGGCTAAAGATAGAGAGGATAGAGGGAGGAGATGGAGGAGATTCCTGTCCCAAGAATATTGGCCCATGAATTGGGAATATACTCTGGACTGGAAGCCTGTTTTTATTTTACAGGGTATCACAAACACACACCTTTACACCTAGGACATGAAGGTAAGCCATTCTACATACAGATGTGATTTCGAAAGAGGAGAACCCAGGGAGAACCTTTTAGTTATTTCTTTTGGATGAAATCTAGAAAATTGTCTCTTCCTCATGAATGTAACAAACTCATTGTGAGACTCATTTTGCATGATTTTGTAACACAAACACCACACTATTATACATTCTCACCATTCATTAGTCATCATGAAAGTTGATGTTGTTGCTATTGTTATTAGTGTTAGTGCAATGGATGAGCTAATCTTTTAATGAGCCACCAATCCCCAAACTCTCAGCACTCTGCTACATCCTGTTAAGCTGATGATGTAAACGATGATATGTAATGATGGATTTATTACGAGGCAGATTGGCCCTACTGGGACCTTCAGGAAGTAGTCATCTATTCATGAAGCAGAACACAACCGTTTGTTTCCTGTTAGAGGGAAGCGTTAGTGTTTGCGACCCCTTAGAGGATGATACTTGGTTAAGTGACAATATTTATTGTCCCCAAAGCTGCGGTTATAAAATAACTCATGGATTTAAACGTTGAATTAGAAGCCACTTTTTTTTCACCAGTGTATGTTTAGTAATGTTTTATATTTTAATTTCAGTACATTTAAAGCACTTAGTTTCTGTACATTTTATTTCTTTGAACAATTGATGGCGCCAAAAGAACCTTCACTGGACTCAACTGAATGTAGATTTATTGCCCTAATGAGCCAGTCAGAGGCAAATAAACCCCCCTGACACAACATGAGGAAGAAACCTGGCATGAAACTCTAAATGGAGCCCATCCTCTTCTGGATCACACCAGATAGTGTGATTACAAATTGTTAGATTTACACAGCTATAAAACCAAACGTCAAACATCAGAGCTGAAATAATTTTCAGTATGATTATGACCGGAGCAACAGTTCCTCGGTACAAACCGAATGTATCCAGAGAAAATGTCAAGAAGGTCATGTTGAGCAAGTTCGAGCAACCTTCGCTGAATAATGAACTTAGACAGATATGTACAGTGTGTGTTGTGATAGTTTGGACCAACATTTACTGTGTGTACACATTTCATGCCTTAATTCAAGGACATGTTACATTACCCTCTTTCTCCTTCATCCTTGCACACCCTTCTTAACTGGTCCATTGGGGGCCAATTATCTCATTTAGCATGCCCAGTCAAACTCCTGATCCTCTCATTGTAACACTAACAAGAGAGAGAGGAAGAAAAGGGAGAACAGTGTTTTGTTCAAGAAAAAAAAGTTATCACACTGATCACAAATACTCATTACAATCATCTCTTTCCTTACCTACTTAAAAAAAGGAAAAGATATATTAAAGAAAGGAAAATTATATATATACACACACACACATACACACACACACACACTTCAACAGTTCAGTACTCGTACCATCGTTAATGCTATCACGTGACTGTGATTTTTTTTTTCGTCCATACTGTATTTATATCATGTTGATGTGTATAAGTGTATTTGGGACTCTATATATGTTATTCACACAAACATCCAGCATTTCTATTTTTTTCTACAACATTAATCAGTATTAAGGCAATGCTGATGACCTGGAATAGACAACTTACAGTAGTATTATGAATGAATGAAGAGTAATATTCATTAAGTTGAACAGGTTATAAACACTTTTGCTGTTCTAAATCAAGCAGCAAGAAAAGTGGAGAAAATTGTTGCAGATTACAGTATATGCAGTGCTGAATGCCGTTGAAACAAATATTAAGGGATAATTATGACTGAAGGAAAACTGAATTCAATAGAGACGAGGCAGGAGTGTGAGCGCTTATATTAGATGAAGAAAACTAGAAAATTATACAGTACAAACTCGTGTGCACGTTTGTTGAAATAAAACTCTGAGACCCGCTGTTGTAAAGGTATCTGTAGACTTGACTAATTAGCAAAGTAAACACCCTCTAAACCCCCACACACTGCATTAATGAACAGAATTAGTTTGAGGTTACAACTCCATAATAAATTAATCTTGAACTGTGCGTTTCTGTGTTTTATTTAGTTTATTTTTAAATCGTTTTTTGAATTTGAAAGTTTTATTCTGTTAGCGACAAAGAAAATATGATGAGTCATGTAACAGTACACCTTCATTTATCAAATGCATCAGTACACTCAGTACAGGACAGTAACATCTGGTAAACTGGATCAGATTTACAGGAATAAAACTTTAAGGGTCCTATTTTAATAACAAATATTATGTTTTGTTTTTTTTTTAATCACAGTATTTGCGTATGTTGGTGTAGCTGACATATTCTTAGTAATTTTGTGACCTTACCCACAGGCAATAATTTGCTAGAGAGCCATGTAATGGTAAGAATAAGCGGGAGTTGCATGTCTTTGATTATTTGTTTTTTGTGTGTATGTGTTTAAGCATTAGTATTTAATATTTACTCACTACATTCAGTAGAATATTTTATTGTTATAAAATTAGACTTCACACCCACAGTGCATCTAAACAAATTAGAATATTGGGAAAAAGATAATTTCCTTTCTTAATTAATTTGAAAAGTGAAACTCGTATTCTACATTCATTTAATGTAAAGTTAAATTGCTCAAGCCTATTTGCTTAAATTTTGATGATTATTACTTGAAAATCAAAACTCCAATATCACAAAATATTAAAAGACTTCATTTAAAGTTTGAATCTACATACAATAAAAATACTCTTTATCTCTCAGTCTAATTCAGTACATGTATGGGGAAGACTGGACAGTTGTCCTAAAAATGATCATCAACACCTACACAAGGAGGTGATGTAAGCATACAGTATTTACGGAAAGTTGATTGGAAGGGAAAAGTGTAGTAGGAAAAGGAGCACAAGCAGCAGATTTTAAAATATTGTCAAGCCAATTCAAAACCTTGGGAGAGCTTCATAAGAAGACGTACACAGACATCTTTCCTAGAGGTCGTCAAGGAAATTGGCTAACTGTTGCATTGTTATGAAGCCACTCCTGAACCCCAGACAACATCAGAAGCATCTTACCTGGGCTAAGGAGGAAAATAACTGGACTGTTGCTCAGTGGTTCAGAGTGTTTCAGATTAATGTACATTTTGCATTTCATTTGAAATCAAGGTCCCAGAATCTGGAACAAGAGTGGCAAGGAACATGAATCCAAGTTGCTTGAAGTCCGTTGTGACAAGATTTCGGAGACATTGGCCAGGCATCTAACCTGTTCTGAACCCCATAGATAATCTATGGGCTGTTGTAAAGAGGAAATGAGAAACACCTGACCTAAACATATAGACAAACTGAAGGCTGATATCAAAGCAACCTGGTTATCAATAACACTGCAGCAGTGCCACACGCACAGCAATCAGCATGCCATGTCAAAGTGCTGCAGTAATGTGGGCTAAAGGATCCCTGATCAAGTATAAAGTGCACAAGTTATTTATTAAATAACAGTAAAATATATATTTTTTTATTATTTAATATTTTATTTTGATGAGGTGTAAGCCTTAATAATCAAAATTAAAAGAAAGAAAAGCATATAATATGCAAATATTTTTACATTTGAATGGGGAGTATTTGGGTGTCTATTTTGCCTTTATCATGGGTGTACACTCTAATGTACTCTAATGTGTAAGCAATTTAGAAAATAGTGCTTCTATTAATTGTCTTAACCATTTAAGTTAAAAATGTTTACTAATTTTCTCAAATTTTTTAAATAAAACTAGAGTAATTGAGTAAACAGTGTTTAGGTTAAAGTTCAGTGAAGTACCCCCATAAATATGTTAAAGTTTAGTGACCTAAATACAGGTAGCATTCATTAACAAAACAAGCACTTGCAATTTTGCAGAAGCTGCACATTTTACTGCAATGCATTGGTGTCTCATTTGAGGTTATTTTTCCTGCCTTGTTAGCGAGACTGGCTCCTTAAACCTTCAGTAAAAGGGGGGTCTCAGCAGGCAGCAAGGTTTTAAAACTTTAATTGAGTTGCATGAGCAGTTTTTGGTTTGTCTCACCTCTGGTCCACCTCTCACTTCATGTCAACACATTAATATTAACCTCTGGGACTGCAGCTTAGTGAGCACAAAGGAAAATCTACGCGTATGCCCAACCATGTTAGCATTATGCCATGCTATTAATCCACTAAGATGTTGCCGAGCACATTGCAATAGCAATGCTATTAGTCAATGGCAAAAGCAAGTGTGTCAAATACATTATTAACAGCAAATCAATAAATTGGTTGGTTTATGACAGTTTGTTGGCAGTTTGCACAATGTTTAAAGCAGATTGTCTTAATAAAGCATTACTCAAACTATTACTCAAAGCACCAAAAAACAAAGAGTCACCATTTTAATTTTAGATTGTAAGACCCAGGCTCTATTGTTGTTTACGTTACCATTTCTTTTTATGTTTCTCCTCATTAGAACTTGATAGCTATTAACTTAATAAATGCCTTTAAGCAGGATAAAGTTTGGCAAATGAGTTATACCTAATAGTCCTCATATGAGGATCATACAAGGATATATAGACAACATTGTTTTTGTTGTTCTTAGTCGTTCAGCTGCTTCTGCAAAGGAGTCACCACAGTGAATCATCTAATCCACACACACAACTTGGCACAGGTTTAATAGACGCCCTTCCTGACACAACCCTCCCATTTTATCTGTGCTTGGGCCCGGCACTGCAGCCAGTGGCTGGAGTCTGGGCATTGGCAAAGGAAAAAGCTCATGTGATATGTTGAGTGCAGATCGACCCTTTACCAGAGTGTTAGGGGAATCAAAGTAAGAAGGAAAGTTCATAGAATTATACTTCCTTCATGCATAGTGCCTACTGTATAAGCCCCTGGAGGGAAGTGTTATGATCTGGGGTTCAGTTGGTCAGGTCTAGACTCAGCAATGTTAAGTGGCAATAAAATTAAGTCCATTAGATTTTTTTCCCTTCCTGATGGCATGGCCATACTGTACTCTTCAACAACAATACCAAACTTAATCGAACTTAGATTGTGAAAGTGGTTCTAGGAGCAAGTTAGGAGTGATTCTGCTGTAGTATTCATTATTCAAGGTACCAAGAAGAGCATGCACATTTGAATAAATGCAGGCGTGGCAGATCATAATATACCAAAAGTTTGCTCAGGTGCTGTGGAGCAAGATCATTTAGTGTTTTTTGTATGTCAATAGTATCAATTTATAATCAATGTGAATTTGTACTGGGAGCCAATGAAATGTGAATAGGATGGGGTAAGGTGGTCATAGTTTTTGCTTCTAGTATAGACTCTTGCTGCTGCATTTTGCCTCATACAGGAACATACAGTACTTGTAACATGAATAATATTGGTAATGTTATCTGCATGAGCTTCAAACAAGAAACTGAACTCACACCAATATTATTTAAAAGTTTGTTATCAACAGAACAGTGAACACCATTCTTACAAATAACTGTAAAAAAAGATGAGTGTCCCTAAATCAGAGCCTTGTGGCACCCCAAACCCCAAACTGCTGCATAGAATTCATCAGGTACATCTACAAACTGATAACAATATGACAAATAAGACCTGAGCCCAGTAAGGGCTGTTCCCTCAACACAAACCACATTTTATAATCCATCAAGAATCGTAAATAATATATCGTAAATGGTGTCAGGAACTGATCTAAGGTTAAGCAACACAAGCAAGGAGACAAAAAAAAAAGTTATTTACCACTTTAACCAGTGGTGTCTCTGCTATTTTGTGGCCTATATCCTAACTGATAGATTTCATGAATGTCCTTCCTATGCACTAACCAATAATTCTGCTGTTTTGGAAGAAAGAATAGCTTTTCTTCAAACTTTGTATATGGAAAAAGAAAAGACAATACAAACATTATTCACAAACAGTAAGATGAGGCCAAGACAATGCTTTGTGAAGACTAAGGCCAGGAACATCTTGAGACCAGACTGTAACTGTGTAATTTTACTGCAGCCCTAGTTAAATCATCACAGCTATACTTTCAGTTGTGGAAGAGAGCAAGGAAGACAAGGACAAACATGTCATTACAAACATGTCATGTTATTTATGTAATCTTTACTAACAGATTAAATGTAGAGAGGTTGCCTGTTCTTAATATATATATTTATATATATATATATATATATATATATATATATATATATATATATATATATATATTTATTTATTTTTTTACAAAATCTGCCTAACTAAAATGCCCTGATTCAACATTTAAAAACCTATATTAATATTTGTAGAATACCATTTGTTCATCTTTATAATATCGGCAAGATAAATAACATGTTCACATATAATGTAGAGAAGTCACCTTATGGATTTATATCCTCTAAATTACATTACAGTAATGCACTTCTAGCTGGCATCTACACCAAATCCATCAACAAACATCAATTAGTACAATATGCTGCAGCCAGGCTTTAAACATGAACTGCTGTATGTTTCTTAGAGACTACAAAATTGTGATAGGAAGTTTGCTGGTGTCTCAGGAACGCTGATGATTGCACTAATTAGGACTGCCTAGGTATTGGCAATTTTCTTGCATTCAGATCATGTGTTTTATTCACCTGTTAACCCACTATAATTTACAGATTTCTTCTCAGTGAATACATTTCTTGAAGCACAAAGGATTCTCAATCCCATGCAGATCCTATATCTTCAGAGAGTAAATACTATAATATACTGTAGATTAATATTATAAACATTATCAAACACAAAGAAGTTAATCTTATAGTTAAAATATGCATCATATCCATCACTACAAAAAATACTGTAAATAAATAAAAATTGAAACCCAGACTGACATAAAATAGCTAAATGCTGTTCTTCTTGGGATTTTTTTTATTCCTTAGTTTTATCGCAGATTTCTTTTTTTTAATTGAATAACAAAAGTCTGTACATTTTTGTACAGTGAATTTTTTTACAGTAAAATGTCTTATGAAAAATATATCTGTATGGTAAAAGCCTGCTAAAAATAAACATTTTTTCTGTAATATCCTTTCCATAAGCACGCAATAAACCCCAAGTGACAACCAAAGATTTGAAGGCATCATTGGAACTGGCTAACATCTGTATTCATGAGTCTACAGTACGTATAACATTGAATGTCAGGACACCACAAAATAAGCTGCTACTTACTAAAAATAACTTTTCTGTACAGATGAAGTTTGTGAAAGCGCACATTGGTCACTGTATCATCATGAAAACATCGTCCCAACCATACAGTTAACACCATGATTAACTCTAGAGGAAACACCATGATTTGGGGCTCCTTTGCTGCATCTGGGTCTGGCCAGCTTGCAGTCATAAAGGGGAAAATGAATTCCCAAAAAGTTCTTCAGGATAATGTGAGAATGTCTGATGTCAGCTCTGTAGAAGTTGGGTGATGCAACAGGACAATGACTCAGAACAGAGGAGCAAGTCCACAAGAGGATGGCTTCAGAAAAACATGATGACAGAAGTGAAGCAGTTCTTCCAGGAAGAACGGGCTAAAATTCCTCCTGAATGATGTGCAGGTCTGATCTACACTTACAGGAAGGTCCAGGTGGAGGTTATTGCTGCCTTGGGGGGAACAATTGATTCAGTTGAATTCAACTGAAATGTGAATGCCTTATGGAATAAAGCTATATAAACAAATCAAGTCTGCTTTCCTAGCATAATCTGATAATGAGGACTGAGAACTTTTATCAGGGAGTGAGAAAACATCCTTGTTAGCTAACTTTGGCTTTGTGATTGTGAAACTGCCATATTAATGAATTTATTAAATTAAATACAATTAAATACTTATGTCAAATCAATAACAAGAGTGCTTGTGAAAGTTTCACAAAATTTTGGCAGGTGAATGGTTTGATGAAATGTCCTATGTTGTTTAGCACTCTCATTATTGAACACAACCCTGCTGAACCATCACACATGGTCCTGTGGGCTCGTGTCATACTGGCAGACATACAGTAATAGAAAAAAATTGTAGACAGTAAAATAATGCATCATTTTACTGTATACTTTGGTCTAAAGCAAAAGAACTGAACTAGAGGTGTGAAAACACCCTAAGACTTTTTTTTTTTTTTTGCGAACATGGGTACCATCCTCATAGATAGATAGATAGATAGATAGATAGATAGATAGATAGATAGATAGATTGATAGATAGATAGATAGATAGATTGATTGATTGATTGATTGATTGATAGATTGATTGATTGATTGATATTTATCCCAAAGAAAATAAAAAAATTGTTCTGAAAAACAATCATTATAAAAGATGAATGTCTGCACATATTGATTTTTCATGTCTGTGATTTAAGCCACACTGAGCTAAGAAATTCAAACAAGGTATCACATTTTAATCACTAAAATGTTTACGGGTAATCCTGTCAAGTGTCTGCTACAGTCTTTCTTTCTTTTCATCTTTCCAGTGACTTGCATGTGTTTCTCCTGGTGTGTGGAGGAGGGTCACTATATACATTTACTGGAACGATGATGAGACACGTGTGTGAGAATATTCGCATCTGCGTGATTATTTTTGTTACTCTAGAAACACTGTTCTTCATGGGTCACAGCTTACACACAGAGACACAGAGACAGAGAGACAGAGACAGAGAGAGACAGAGAGAGAGAGAGAGAGACTCAGGGTAATAAACATCACTATAAATATCCTTGATGGCAGAGATATTTTATATGGCGGAACAGACAAAGACAAAGGCTGTCTCACTCTTCCAACACTGCTGTCTCATTACCAGTTGCTGTTTGGTTAAAGCAACAGGCTGGCTGGACAATTATTCATCACTGACCTCATCAGTGTTAGTTAGAGACTATACAAAGAATGCACTCTGCCTATTTTATAAAAAAAAAAAAAAAAAACACTTTAACTGTGCATGTGTCTGTAAAGCTGCTTCTTATGTAAGTTTACATTTTAAATAAAAGTGTGGAATCACAAAATTACTTTTTGTGACTTTATTATTTTCTGGATTACATTTTCTCTCTCTCAGAGATTTCTGATTACATGTTCCACAATTCATGCGTCTCTTGAAGAGACAGTAAGAAACCCAAACATTTCCTTATACTTATTTCTGTGTATTGTCCAGCATTCCAGTTTTTATCTTGGTTTAAGACATACTTCTTATAATTTATATGATCATATCTAGACCTTCTGAGGTCACGTCTGGCTGCAACACCTCCCATTCTCTTGCTCTTCTGTCTTCTCATGACCTCCGCTGCCTTACATCAACACATATTCACTCCTTTCATAAGAGGAGGATTACTGAGCAGCAACATCTGACCCTTGATGAAGAAAAGCCTTCCTTCCTACCGGAGTCCTAAGAAGCATTAAAGCCTCTGTTTTATTCTGTTTAAAGCAAGATGAGGGATACACTACATATTCAGGACGTGAAGTGGCGTAAAACATGCATCTGTTTTCTAACTACCATTTGGTAAAAAGTCCCCTGTCTCAATAATGTCAGTGTGTGGGTGACAGAAGATTTCAGACTCTGTGTGTAATGAGTGTGGGTCACTCGTATGTTGTTCTCCCCTGGGGCTCTCAGTGACTCAGGCGTTTTGGCTTCTTCGCCTTAATGGTGGACGTTTGAGAATCAAAGCGGCCCAGTTGCCTTTGTTGAGAGCGAGAGGGAGAGGCGTTCTCTTATTTCTCCTCCTGTTGCTTATCCTGGACTCAGATTTCACTGCGTAACAAGCTAGAGGCAGAGCAACTGACAGATATTAATGGTACTTCACGTTTTGATTATGCCAAATTGTTCTCTTTCTCTTCAAATGTTATTTACATATAAACATACGCAATTATGACCATTGTATTACTCAAGCGAAATAGTGCTATGATCACACCGGACCCTTAAACGACACTTGTTTTTTTTTTTTGTTTGTTTTTTTGGTCATCTTGTTTCTAGCAAGAGAATGAATTAAACATACAGAATACTGTACACACAGACACTGTACAGAGACACACACGTACATGTTTTTATCATCATATTTTTTTTTTTACTCAGCAGAGCAAATTTGGCTTGAACATTTTCATCACTTGTATACGGTACGGGTGAGATGACTATGACTAGTCCTAAACATAAACAAGCGCAATGATTTCACTTTGTTGATTGTGTGTGCAGATGATAAAATCATCCGAAATCCCAGACAATGTTTTAGATACTTCAGGCATCATCGCTGTTTGAAGTCGGATACAGCCTGCCAGTAAGTCGAGTAACACCCTGCAGAGACACCGACTGGGCAGTTTTACAGTTCTGACTACTCATGCCTCATTTTTTTCCCCTTCCATCCCATTACTCTCTCTCTCTCTCTCTCTCTCTAACGCATTGTATTTGTACTGTACTTCAATTTCATGGAAAGGACTTTTTTGAGAATAACTGACTTAAGTAGTGAAGTCATCAAATGAAACCAGTACTAACTAGTACTCCTAACTAGTAGCAACTGTAATAACCAATCACATTCATAATGAATCCAGTTCATTAGACATTTCATACTTAGACATAATAATCACGGGCCACACTTTGCTTTTACACACTACCATGTTCATGTGTTTTAGACATAAGCACTCTGACACTCTGTTTAAGATCCTGTAGGACCGATTGTCCGTATCAGCTTTAATCAGTGCAAGTTTACGCAACGTCTCCCAGACAAAACACAACTACTTGAAAACTATTTTTGATGACAGTATAGCAGGTAGTAAGTGAGTTGGGTTTAATTATTCCGTGTATATCCCATATTGGGGAAATCCCATATTTATCCATGATTCCCAACCGATTTTTAAAGATCTAAGAACAGATATGTCTCACGCAGGGTTTATCTTTATTATTATTTTACTTTTGAAAGACACATGATCTTATTACCATCCGAACATTATCATCATGTCTTTTACAATTTACCAATCATGCTGCTCTTTTCATGGTGAGGCTTTTAATAGTGAGATCTCTAGATTGTGGATTGACAGGAACAGAGTCCAGAAGGGGAATTCTCACAGTTTGCTGTTCTGTCTGTTTCAAGACGTACACACGCTGCCAATGTCCTGACTCATCCTCCCACACAGATGAGAATCTCAGCAGGTGCTCTCTGGCTCACTCTCACTCCCTCTCTCATAAAAATCTTCTCATAGCTCCTTTCTTCTACTCCCTTTCCTTTTTCCAGTTTTTTTCTGCCCCCTTTTCTCCATTTCTTCAGATTCCTCCTCTCTTTAAAATACCATGTTTTGAAATACTGGGTGGAAGTGTGAGAACCTTCTGATCCTGAGCCGAGGTGAAAATCATGCACGAGGGTGTCATTGGTTAGCATTGCTGCATCACAGCTCCTGACTGTCAACTCCTCCTGTTTGTGTGGAATTTTGCTGATGTTCTCCTCTTGTTCTCCTGATGTTCATATGGGTTTCCTCCAGGGTTTCTCCCATTTATAACGATAAAACATAGCGATAGGTGTACCTATATACAGTATTGATGTACAGTAAGTCTCCGACATATAAATGAATTCCATTCAGTGAGCTTGTTCGTAAGTCAAATTTGTTCATAAGTCCAACAAACATTGTCTAGGTACAGTATCTTCATTTTTGTCTCAAATGTTATTGCTTGGTCGCATCTCAGCAGTACCAGCTTCATCACCGCTGCTTTTACAGTATGTTTGCTTCCGGACAACCTGGGATACGCTGGGCAACGCTGCACACACGCTGCACACCTGACATATAATTTAACTCCCGTGATTGAACATGTGTGCTTTGCACTTTGCACTTTGTTTTCGAAAGTTTGTAACTCGATTGTTCACATTTAGGGGATTTAGGAGATAAACTTGGGCAGATAGTTTAGACACATTTACTTTTTGTCTTTTGAAGCTTCGTATTTGAAAAGGACCCCTAATAAACAATTGTTATTTTCTGATGGACCATAAAAGAACTGATAGCACACAGTAAAATGTTAGCTTGAAGTGTATGACATGAGAATCACTCTCCATTAGCTCCCTACTAAGATCCCTACTGTTTTAGAGAAAGGGAAACACAACTCAAGAAACATGCTAGCTGTTATGGGAACACAGCAGGGAGCATGCACTTATACAGCTGTGTATGCTAGAGATCAAACAAGACCCTTCAGACAGCCATGTTCTGTTTTATCTCCTTCCTTATTTTTTAGTTTTTCTGCAAGATGATCAGTTTATCAGTAAGATGTAGGCTCAGGTAAAAGCGATACAGATGATGTCCACTGTGGCTTTCGCAATTTATTATTATTTATTATGTATTTATTTATTTATTTATGTATATGTTTATATATTTTTTCTGCCTGACCCTTCCCGTGTAAGACTTGAGACGAAGAATCTCCCAGGAAGCTGCAGATGCACAGTGTCAGTTTTTGTGTCTTTAGAGGTTAAAAGTTCACAGTGGTCCCAAAGTCGTTCCATATTCATACTCATTCTGTTATAACAGCTTTTTGTGACAGTAAATAAAGTATATAAACACAATTTTAAACAAAAAAAATATACAAGAAATAAAATGCAAGAAAGGTTAAAATTGGCAGAAATCAAAGATTTTTTCCCCCCTAGAATTAGCTTAACATCATATTCAGATAATACAGTATACTGTATGTGACCCAATCTGTCAAAACCCAGCAAAAGTCCTTTACACTGTTCATTATTGAATTTAAAAAAAGTTGGTTCAGTTAGACTCTCACAGACAGTGTGTCATATTATTTATTCAGTTTTGCTATTCATCAAATATTTTTAAACTTACTTAAGTTTTATACTTACTTTATACAGTACTTTTACCTTTTACTTCATTCTGTACTTCATTCACACTGTAACTCATTTTTGCCATAAACACATTATTTCTCTGATTGTTTATCTGTTCTTCCTTCTTCTTTCTTTTTTAACCCTTAAAACTCAAGCAGCAACAGTTTAGTTTGATGATGTTAAAAAAAAAATTGATGTGCTTTTATGGAAGTCTTGCCAGTGAGTGGCTTCAGACTTCAAACTGTGTAAAGAACAAAATCATTAGTTTTATTGATTAAAAAAAAAAAAACTACCGGAATATGAGAATGACGGCACAGAAATGTAGAACTCTCAAAATTATCGTTTTATTGATATTTTTCGGTCATAGAAACAACCGAAAGCAGCCAACGAAACACGGGATCATGTTTATCTGTGCTGTTTCTTTGCCTATATCACCTTTTTTTTTTTTTTTTTTGCTCAGTCATTTTTTGTATAGTTGGTTGAAATGAATCAAAATCCAATTCATCATTTTGCATATTTTGTGCTGGAAAAAAAAGGATATGTCACCTAATACTGCACAATCCTGATCCCTATATACAGTATGTTTTAAGGGTTTTAAGGGTTACATGTGCATCAGTATTCAGTTTATTACATTTTTGGTGGTATCTGTGTTTGCCGCCGGTTTTTTTTAGCCTGTCTGAATGTTCCATGCACACTCGGCAGGACAAAAATATCTAACATACCTGTTAAAATAAATGCCATGCTGATCCTGAGTCTATTTTGTTTATATAATATTATAAAAGAGCCAGTTCAGGTAAACATAATTATAGCAATTAATAAATATAAGCAGCAGTGTTTTGTCTTTAAAAGAAATTTACATCATGGTTATCTGATATTTTCCCCTAGTTCACTTAATTGCTTCCCCCCCCCCCCCCAGAGCCTGGACTGGGAAACACCAGTTATTTGGTTAAAGGGATTCGGAAACTTTTGGACATTCAAATGTATAGATAAGCACTAATTCCCAGCAGAAAACTAGGGCTAGATTATGTGATATCAAATTCAAATGCCAGTGGAATCATTATGACTGCTCATGATGGAACATCCAGTATCATCCAGTAAAACTTGAATAGATGAATAGATATAACATGCTCTGGTACAACAGGACAACAGGCAAACCTAGTGCATTACATCTTTGTGTACATAATATACAGTAATTACTCAACATGAAAAATAACTGATAAGATGCACCAGAAAGATTCTGATCTACTCCATACAAATGATGAAAGTTTTAGTCACTGGGCTACGCAGACGCCTAGCACTCCCTAGAATTTGACTCGGCTGGCCAGTGACAGTCTCCACGCATCAACGTGTGTCTGAGTATAAGTTAGTAAGCTGAGAGGGAGGAGCAGCAGCTGGCCGCACACGCTATTGCGAACTGCCACACTCCGCCCCACCATACTTGACCCGAACGCCCAAATTGTTGTGTGGAAAAGTGAGCACAGGTGTGGGTGTGTTTGGCATGTGCTGGGGGCGTGGTGGAGGTGGAGGTGTGCGAGGGTACGTTACAAGTGGGGGCGTCGAGACTGGGAGTGGACGCAGGTGTCTGAGTGTGATATAATGGGGGTTGAGGGTTTGCCAGAGGCCTTGCAAGACACGGTGTTCTTTGAACGAAATTAGATGTTCGTAATGACTTAATCTGTCCTTTGACAGACGCAGGCTTACTCAGACACGTTTCCTGTGAGATATCATATACACCCTGACATTTTAGTGCAGATTGTGGAATCAAAATTTCGTCATCAGGATTCTGCACGGAGAACTACGTGAATATATTTTGAGTATGCGAATAAGTAAATATACACACTGCTTGCAAAGTTAGTCGATGAAAGCGATATGAGAAAAAAAAAAAAAGACATGTAAATTCTGATAAGCTGAAGCTGTCAAATGGTGGAACAGACAGAGAGTTAATTGTGTACTGTCCTGGAGAGGGATTTGCATGGGTAGATTAGTTGTACAGTGACTTTCCTCTCCATTACTGTCATTCGCACACACACACACACACACACACACGCTGGAACTTTGAGAAACTGGCATTGGTTTTAAACTGTCCTAGCTTCGTCTGCAATGTTACATATTAAATACAAATACATCCGTTTTCACTTGTCAGGAAAATATCCACGACATAAGAGCTAAGAAAGACTGATTATGCAGAATATAAGCAGATTTTGACAAAGTCAGAGTGAAATTGGCTCCACAGCAGAGCATGTGACCATAGTGGTCCAATGGGGCTTGAGCAGAAAGGGTTAGGGTTTTTTTTTTTTTTAATAGAAAGGAAGAGTTAAACTTGTTGCCTGGGTTGGATAAAGCTTTCTGTGGGCCACTAAAACCACAAACCAAAACTGTGATCAGTCACGGTTCTCTGAGCCACAGAGGAAGGAGAAATAAAGGTGGAGACAGGGAACCAGAAGAAACTGAGGCAAGGAGGCTGCTAAGTGTACATGCTGAAGTCAGTGTGAATCACCCGGATTACTGCAAGAAAAAAAAAAAAAAAAAGAAAGAAACCACAGCGACACATTTCTGCTCCTTTTGTTTTGCACAAGGGTAAGCATCAGTCGACCGCAGTCTGACCGCCGATCACTATCTGCACTGTCTCTCAACCATGCACAACACCCAAGGACACAACTGCCCCAGCACTACAACTGGAGAAGCATTGGACAATCATGTGGCTGAGGGTGTGGGTGTGTATGCGGGGGATTTGGTTCAGATTGTAAACAGTATCTAGAGCTGAGAACGTAGTATTTCACTTTTTTTCTGCTTTCAGCATGCATATGCTTCGAAATACATCATCGTCATCATCATCATGGCTGTTTCACTGACCTTTACAGGGCAAAGATCAGAGCCAGGCAAGATTAAGAGCCAGATCAAGTTAGAAGTCCTGGATGGTGTCTTCCAGAAGCAGACCTTCACCATGGCTTCAAACAGCATCTTCGAGACCTTTCCATCCTACCAGTCTTGCTTTGCCAGGGGTGAGTCTATTTGTTTTCTTACCCTCATGTCAATCGCTTCTAGAGACCATCGGCAGTGAGAGGTTAGTACTGTTTTATTTGCGAGTGTTGAGGAAATGGTGGATTCAGCTCGATCGGGTCGCCTTGTCGTACTTGAGCGCTCGCTATGCAAAGTGATATCGCACGCAAGATGGAGAAGTGCACGCAAAAAAAAAAAGACATTTCACGATTGTTGATTTGCTGTGTCAGTAGTGTACTGAAATCTCTTGGCTAGATCTGAAAACCACAGGCTGTGGGTTAGTGAGTGCTTCACTGGTTAACCTCACTACCCCATCATAAACACAGCGGTCTGGAGATGCGCGCATTTGGACTCAGAGACACTTTCTAAGGCAAATGTGTTGGGGGGGGGGTTTTGTTTCGTTTTTTTGTAGAAACAAAGCTATAGTGTGAAATCTTGATGTGTTTAGACTTTGAGGTTCAGATTGAAGTTAATTATTCTTTCATTTAGATTTGGATTTTTATAAGTTATAAATAAGAATTCCACTTTGACTTGACCATTAATAATCTAGTAAATTGTGTCTAGTAAATCCTTTAATTTAATGATTGTACGGTCAAAACATTTTGTTTGTTTGTTTGTTTGTTTGTTTTGTTTGTGAATATTAAAGGTCATAGCTGATGTGATAAAGGACTTGAGGCTGTGCAGGCTGTGTCCCCTTACAGCCATATTAAAAGCTACCATCTATTAAAGTAGACAGCACTATATTTCATAATTATATCATTCAAATATTCATATTTTTAACATTTGCCCAAATCAGACACAAATCTGCCTGAAAATGTTGAACTGAGAACTGTGTAGTGAACAGTGTGTGCAGCTTCTCAATAGTGCTAAAATGACTTATCACTTATGGCTACTGTAAAACCGATGAAGAACTTTTTTAGTCAAAAATGAAAGTCTTTAAACTTTTTAGGGTTTCGTTTCAATTTGTAGTTTTACGTTTCTCAAAATGTTCTGTTTAACCCTTTAAATGCCAAAATTAGAAAGTGATTTGGTTAATGATTGAATTATGATGAAGGGTTGTGTGTGTGTGTGTGTGTGTGTGTGTGTGTGTGTGCTGTAGTTAAGTGTGTGTGTGCTGTAGGTAAGTGTGTGTGTGTGTGTGTGTGTGTGTGTGTGCTGTAGGTAAGTGTGTGTGTGCTGTAGTTAAGTGTGTGTGTGCTGTAGGTAAGTGTGTGTGTGTGTGTGTGTGTGTGTGTGCTGTAGGTAAGTGTGTGTGTGTGTGTGTGTGTGTGTGTGTGTGTGTGTGTGTGCTGTAGGTAAGTGTGTGTGTGTGTGTGTGTGTGTGTGTGTGTGTGTGTGTGTGTGTGCTGTAGGTAAGTGTGTGTGTGTGTGTGTGTGTGTGTGTGTGTGTGTGTGTGTGTGTGTGTGTGTGTGTGTGTGTGAAGGTAATTTGACTATAGTTGGTGAACTTCGGATGCAGCTCCACATTTCACACTTGTCTCTGGTGAAACGATCTGCTGTGTTGTTTTTGTTTCCTGACTCTTTGCTGCATGCACATTCGTGTGTCTTGCAAGCGCTGTCAGTTAACACAGGAAGTTTATCAGTCGCACCCGACTCTCGCTCAAGAACTAACAGCCTTGGAGGAACTTTTCTGTTTCTCATGCTCTCTCTCTCTCTCTCTCTCTCTCTCTCTCTCACTATGAGAAGAACTTGTTTTATTAGAAGTAGGTTGAAAAGTATCAGAACATAATAATAACCTGTGTGTGTGTGTGTGTGTGTGTGTGTGTGTGTGTGTGTGTATGCATCACATTTTTTTGCTGTTGTTGTATCACTGTTTTTTTTTTATTTTTTTATCTTAGCCACCAAATATCTATAAATTGTTTAATTATTTGACGATTATAATATTTTGGCCTAATATTGATATCTGAACTTCACTACAGAAACGCTTCTTATGTCCTCCATATTTATATCGTCTCAGCACAGAGATGCTTAAACATTCCAGTATAAACATAAACTGCTACCATTTGTGCAGGGAATCATGTGTCCTCTTGTCGGTCATACTGTTCATGAGGTTGTACACAGAACAAGCAATGCATTAATACACGCCTGAAACTGTACATGCTGTAAATGTATAAGATATAATTGGTGAGTCTCAGGCCTTGTGGTTTCTTGTTCTCTCCCAAATGTACGTCTTTCACGCACTAATCTCTCACGTACACGTCTGTGAGGATTCTGTCCTTATCATTCTGTGGCTTTGATTCTCTCTCTCTCTCACTCACACACACACACACACACACATACAATTTTACAAAACTATATAGCTCTTTGTTGAAATATTCAGAACCTTCATACTGTATCTTAGTTTCTTTGTAATCCCTGCATCTGTCTGTTATCTCCAGCACTTATCCTGTGTAGGTTGTTGGACATGGAGTCTGTGTCCGAGAGCTCGGGGCACAAGGCCCTGGACGTGTGAAGGAACCACTAAACCACTGCACTAAACCATTGGACAGCGTTGGTGCACGACAGCACAGCTGCCTATTGCGTGTGTTATATCCTTCAACCACAAGAACCAGTGATGCTGTCATTTCTTCTACGTACAGAACGGTCACCCATCGTGCAGCTTTCCTGAAGCACATAGGGTTAAATGGTTTGCTCAAGGCCTCAACAGACATCCTTGCACACACTTACTGTACAACACACACACACACACAAGCTTAGCTGGGGTTTGAACCCATGACCTTTTGAGGGGTAACCCAGAGCTTTAACCGCTTTGTTCCGCCCCTGCCTGATTGGTGGTGGGATTAGTTGGAGAACGCAACAGCTTTTGTTCCCTTATTGGTCGATTTCATCCACAATACTTACAAGAACTTCCCAGTGAACCCGTTTTCTTTTATTCTGTCACTTATCTTGACCAGTTTCCTTCTCCTAAACTCTCAACATCCGTTCTGGCACCTCAAGCCCCGGTGACCGACCCATATATCTACAGGTGTCTGACTAAAGGTGATGGCTGTATAAGGTTGCTTTTGTACTCTTGTGGACCACTGGCTTCGTTATGAGGGATTTATGGCCATCTCCACGCTTCGTGTCCAGGGTTTGAGGATGGAGCCGAAGGGCCTACATTCTAATAGGCGAATGCCTGCCCATAGCTGATTCTGGTTATCAGCATCCACAGGCAGTCAAGAAGGAAATCGGCCACCCTGCCAGATCCCCACAAATTCAAAAAGGGACCCACACAAGCCTATAATTCTTTCATTTGACCTCGATCAACTGGATAGCTCATGTAAATTTTACACTATGTGCATGATGGACGGCCGAAATGCATGAGCAGGTTTTTCTAGTACAACTCTAATATTCCATAAAGCATATTTAGATTTAATGCAAGGCCATATTTATATTGTGTAATGATGCATACAATGCTAGCAATCCCCTTATAATTCTTGTGCACAGCAAATGCTAAGCTGCTTCTTGAGCAGAGGCATTTCTGGGACATCTGAGTCTTTAATATCTCATTCTCTGCAAAGAAATGTTTCAATAAATGCTGATGTCATCATAAGAGACTCCAGTGACAATAGGAGCCATGGAGCTGGTCAGTGGCTGGGGATCTATTGAGTTTCCTTTCCTGACTGCAGCCGCTGTATCACCGTGACTGGATGGATTTTCAGCTCCACTGGCCTACTTCCTTTACAGAGACTCAGTGACTGCAGGACTTAGGAACTGCTGAAATTCAGTCCGTTGTCCAGCAGACAGGCCGCTATCGAGCCCTGGTGTATCAGGGCAGGGAGGCAGTGTGTGTGTGGCGCCACTGCTGGGCACAAGTCATGGAGAGTCGAGATAAAGCTACCGCATCTTGAAATGCATCTTGGACACTGAACTGGGATATTAGATAAAGAGGTCAAAAAAGCTGCATGACGAATAGGCTGTTTAAAAAAAATGTGTCACCTACTGGTCTGGGTTGTGTTCAAATCCCCACCTCCATTTGCCTAGGATGAATTTCTAA
The DNA here is from genome assembly GCA_030522415.1 of Channallabes apus. Lineage (NCBI taxonomy): Eukaryota > Metazoa > Chordata > Actinopteri > Siluriformes > Clariidae > Channallabes > Channallabes apus. The sequence goes on along the minus strand of CM060124.1, from coordinate 22,424,511 downwards.
ATTGTGGATCTAATATAATATAGAAATATCAAAGTCGCAGCATGGTCTGTACATCCGTACAAAGCATTGTTCTGCCTCAAACTAATTTCCAAGGTCTTCATGTGGTGAATTTGGTGCCGGAAAAAGGAAAACGCAAACACCTCAGCAGAACTTCGCTCTTATGGATAAGTACTCACTCATTGTCTATACCGCTATCTACTGTACAGGGTCGTGGCGAGCCTGGAGCCTCTCCCAGGAGACACCTCGGACATGGTGCCAATCCAATGCAGGGCACACACTCACATGCTCATTCACACACTTTGGGGACATTATTTAGCCTAATCTGCATGTCTTAGACCTGTGGGAGAAAACGCAGACGCAGAAATACAGACCCCAGGTGGGAATCAAACCCAGACCCTGGTGGTGCAAGGTGACACTGCTAACCAGGATAAGCCTGGATTTGTACTGTAGTACTTGTACTGTACGTCTATTACTGTAGTGTAATATTTCAGCAGAAATAGTTTCAAAAGATGAGCATGTTAATGTTAAAATAGCAAAACTATTATTAATTGACTTACTCAGAGGTGTCAAGTAACGAAGTACAAATACTTCGTTACCTTACTTAAGTAGAAATTTTGGGTATCTATACTTTACTAGAGTAATTATTTTTCAGCCGACTTTTTACTTCTACTCCTTACATTTTTAAGCAATTATCTGTACTTTCTTCTCCTTACATTTTAAAAATAGCCTCGTTACTTAATTTTTATGATCAGAACGCGCACAACCACCCCCCCTGCCACCCACCCCCCCCCCACCCCCCCCGTTGGCATGATCTGAATGCGAGACCTTAATGCTTTTGTTGCACCTAACGGTACTTTTACTTTTATACTTTAAGTAGTTTTGAAACCAGTACTTTTACGCTTTTACTTAAGTAAAAAGCTTGGGTTGATACTTCAACTTCTAAAGAAGTATTTTTGAACCCTAGTATCTATACTTCTACTCAAGTAATGAATGTGAATACTTTTGACTCCACTGGACTTACTATCTCATATCACTAGCACTACTACTGTACTGTATGTTGGTCAGCCACAGGTTTTGACTTGTGCTGGGGGCTGCATGCGAAACACAGCAGGCTTTGTTGATTAATAATCGAAGTTGATAGTTTTTTTTTATAGCATCATGACATGAAAAGTTTTGTTCTTTATACACCACAGCAATTTATTGGAAAATTCTGTTATTTATTTATTTATTTATTTATTGTTGCTATAGATATTTAATGTTTCGGAGTGTGTAAAATAAGATTTTTTTTGTCCTACTGTTTACAAAGCACTGACTTTGGAGACTCCTTTGTTACTGTACAAATATCAGCATGCTGTTTTAGAACGAGCGTATAAACACTTATGATTTCCGTTTTAACAATTTCTTTGTATATTTATCTTCTTAGTTACACTTAGATCACAGTCGCTGCTGTCGTGAAATACGTTTCCAAATGCAACTTTTTTCCAATCTCAAAATAAAAAGAAATAACCCTGAGCTCCGCGTTTGAGGCGGCTCAGACAGACAACATACAGTATAACTGACGTCTGATGTTTACAGTTGTTGATTTTTTTTTTTTTTTTTACTTAATCTGAGATCAAGATCCACCTACAGAGCTCCGCACATACAGTATTTAAGAATCCGTGAACCGTTCATCGTGCAGTTCCACACAATATCTTTAATTCCCACAAATATTCAGGAATGTGCATTTTGCTCTGACTCTTAGTCGATGGCATGGCTGAGCATGTTGTGAACGTGTTTTCTACAGCGTTATAAACGTGCAGGAGGAGAGTTGGGCTTCTCACTGCAAACTCAAATGCGCAAAACCACAGAGAAGCTTTTGCTGGTGCAGATAAGGGTTTGTGAACTTGGACTGCATTTCACGCACCCCTTCCCCCTTCCTGTCAGCCAGTAAATACGGCTTACATGGAAGATGTTGTTTTTCTTGAAAATAACTGTATTTCTGTCAGTCAGGGCTTTTTTTCTTTTTTTTTCTTTTAATGAAGTTGTGTTTTAACACTTAAGACCAGATTTTTAGAAAAAGGTACAACAACAAACTAACTAACAAACAAAAAAAACTGCTGTAGGCTAGACAGGATCGTTGCTTTTTCTTTTTTTTTTTTTAGAACAAAGGTATGAACCATTAGAAGTGAGCCGTGCATGTCTATTTTTTTAAATATTAAATATGATGCCAACGGTATGTCGAGCTTAATCGCACTAATCAATGTATGTTTAATAACACTATTTGCTCTGCAGTTGTTGCCTGTGGTTTCTTTACTGTATTACACTCTGTGGCCAGCCTGTGGTAAAATAGCAATGACTGTGGCTACATGACTAGCCTCAGCGCCTAACCAATATGCAAATTAACCTTACCATAGGCTTATTCTTCCACAAGCTGTTAAACACAAAGACACATGATGACCAGGAACTGAACACAACTTACACGGATAAAGTCTCACACTCGCGCACGGAAGAGTCACTCACGAACAACAGCCAATGCACATGTAGTTGACTTGAGGTTCATGTGGAGCTGAAGGACTAATCCTGATCAAAGGTTGACCACTTTACATACATATGGTATAAGTAATACTGAATCTTAACATCATCAAAGTTAACTAGTCTTAAGACAAACTATATAACAATCAAGTTCCCTTTTGAGACCTTGTTCGTAAGTCCAATTTGTTCGTAAGTCCAATTTGTTCGTAAGTCCAATTTGTTCGTAAGTCCAACCAACATTGTCTAGGTTCTAGGATATTAACAGTAGGATATACACAGTATAAACACAACACAAAACCAACACGTTCCATGAGGCAGCGTCTGCCATCTTTTCACCTCGCTCCGTTCTCTCAATTATTTTCACTTTTGTCTCCATCGTTATTGCTTGGTCGCATCTCAGCAGTGCCAGCTTCATCACCACTGCTTTTACAGTACGTTTGCTTCCAGACATGCTGGGATGCACGCTGCACGCACGTGACAATGTACAACCGCGCATGCATGAATGAAACCAGGACGTTTGAGTACGAACTGTACTAGAAATATATCATCTAGCTGCTTATGTTCCAGCGTATATAAAAAAAACACAGTGTTCACACCATGGTTGGTAAATTATTGCAATGTTCAATAACTGACAGATTTGTTTAAACTCAAGGGCATTTCCTGGTGACATGTCATCAGCAACCTCTGATGTTAACTGTGTATGTGTGTGCGTGTGTGCGTGTGTGTGAGAGAAAGAGAGAGAGAAAGATGTCACAAGGAACCTGTCAGTTAAGCATAGGCAGAGGTCCTAACGGTATCCTTACATCTGTGGCTTCCTTCCTCCTCAGTATCAACTGAAGAAGACAAAATGCCATACATTTTTAATCTTGATCTCGCAGTGTTTCTGTGGACTCTGGTACATTAAGCTATAATAAAGTAATCTCCAGGACTATATGTGAGTTTACACACACACACATATATATATATGCACTCCCTATACACATTATACATACACATATATAATGGGAAGTCACTCATTCCACTGAAAAGTGTTTAAAGTGGCTGCTGTTGATATTAACCTTCTCTACCATCTTATCTACTGTTAGACTTGTTGATTCTGATCATGCTCTCATGCTAATCTGAGGCATTTCTGAATCTCGCCCTCCTTAAAACTGACCTCCGTCCATGTGCATACCCTTGCTGTAACTCATGCTTCCTCTCTAACATTGGATGGCTCGTGTGTGTAAATGCTCCACTGGCAGCACTCGAGCCCTGTGTCTGCTATAGAGCAATTATGTCGCTATGATTCAGCTTCTCTTGGCCCACTTCCTGGATGCATTTAGCACCACCTGTTTCCACACACAGTCACCTGGGCGCCTGACACTGCTGCTCATGGGCATGGCATGAAGTATGAGCTCGGGGGATGAAGAAAGATGGCTAAGCTATGCTTAGTCAGTGAAACATCACATATGACAGAGATACAGTCAGCTATGTTTAAGCAATATCATACAAGAGGGAGTGCCTTTGTGCTCTATCAGTATAGCTGCGATGCGGTCGTGGGTGCAAGGACGTGGCCGGAGATGTCACAGCCGTGCTGATGTTCAGTACAAAAGCACAACCTCGAGTGTGATATTGCGTTTATATAACAGTTCCACAAACACCAGTTATTATGAACAGATTATGATTTGTTTATTTATTTAAACAGTTATTTTGCTCTGCCAACACATATCCATCCATGACTGTTAGATTTAACTGACCACAATTGGCAGAGCTGGCGACTGAGAGTTAGTGTAATTAACATGGCTGAATGTTTAATTCTTATGTAGGTGTGTTTTCTTACTGAAACTGCTTCCATGACTGGGTTTGAATGTGGGTTTTGGCAGGCGACTGCTCTCCCCTTAGTACTGCACACTGTACAGACTTACTTTCACCCATGCTGGCAACCGACAGTTAGTGTAATTCGCCGTGTAATTAGGAACACCTGTGACACAGAGTGATACATAGACTTAAACCTCCCGGTACAATTACCGTCTACTACCGCCGCTTGTGGAAAGCCTCACGTCCAATCAGATTACTCGGTTGGATCTAACTTTTGCATAATTAAATATGTAGAGCCTAAATATATCCTCATAATAAAAAGTGTCCCGTTCACCAGTTGGAAAGCTTGAGTTCAGCCTTATGAACTAGATTGTGGTCCGAGATCACAATATGAATGTGAAGCCAGAATTTCAGTGAACAGCACAAAATGCTAAACAATACCGTAGCAGAGACGATAAATGTATATAAAGCTCAGAGAGTTTTCTAATTTTCTAAACATGAACTATCTCTTCTTCTGTATCAAGTCCTGTATTGTGGCCTATCCAATTGCAGTCATTTATTAAAATCCTTCAGCAGGATGCAGCTCATCTGACCAGAGATTTTGCATCATCGATCTCCAGAGACTAGCAGAGACACCGGGACAGAAAAGGGAGTATTTTGACCAAATTTGAATTTTATTCCCCCTCATACTGTACAGTATGTTCTATTACCTTCTCAGAAACACTCGGAAAGACTGGACAAAAAGAAATGGGTTTATTACAATCTGTAGGACTGTTCAATACGTTACCACTTTAAATTGCCTTCATTATTGGCTGAAATAAGCATTAAAAAATCACTGATGTCGCCTTACAGTCATGTACAGTATGTTGCTTACAAATTGCGAATACAGTAAATGTTTCGTATCAGTGTAACCTTCAGAAATGAGGAAAATAGTGAAGAGACCGTATGTGTATAAGGAAAAATGTAGAGAATAAGGGACTTTTTCTCAATTTTTCTTTGTTATTCCTCCATCCTACACACAGACATTACCATTAGCCCTGTTATTGTCGAACATTTGCATATCCACAGAACAGCACTGTCATTGTTGTTAGACAGTACTCGCAGCAGAGGAAAATTTCACACCCTGGCCAACACAGTCATGAAAACACACCACAAGCAGGAAAACACATCACGGCTACGAATACACACCACATCCATGATGACACACCATGTTGGCTGGTCTTGAGAGCTTTTTTCTCAATTATTTTCCAACTGATACAGAATCTCTCATACGTAATCATACGTCAATAAGTATAACCAGGAGTGGAATGGTTTAAGACAAGAAGGTCCTTGCAGTGAGCAGTCTAACAGCATTTATTACCCCTCCAGGAAAAGCTAATTGAATGTACCACAAACTTTTACAGATTTTCTGGCCGATCAAATTGTTATTATCGATAAGAAAAAATTATGTAATAAAAACAAACATTGATCATGAGCTTAGTCCTTCTCTACATTTCTTCCAACCAAGGCAACACACTTCTGCCAAACGATGGTGGAGACCAGTTTTTGAAGACCTTCTTGTTGCTCTACGGTATGTTTAATATTAATTTGTGGTCAAGCATCTGGTTTTAGCCTTGCAATAATGTCAGCCACAAAAATTTGGACTTTTTTAATGATCTGTGTTGGATTGGCACCCTGTCCATGGAGATGGTACCTCGCCTTCCCTAAGTACCCTGGGATAGGCTTCAGGCCCCCCGCGACATTCTTATACAGGATAAAGCTGAGTGAATGAGTGAGTGAAAAAGATTCAAATACGCTGATCAGAAATAACATTGATACCACTGCAAGGTGACTGAAAAAACATTGATTATCAATTATATATCCATAAACTGGTGACATGGACACTCTGTCGTGTGTACAGGCAAAGACTTCAAAGTTGCTGATTAGCTTCCAAATTCTTATTCTGATCGAGCGTCCATGGGATGTGCTGGACAAGTGTGATCCAACAACCTTAAAACCCACATCAGCCAAACGTTTTGGCACTAATGTCCCCGGTGCAAGACATCACAGCACACCAATGGGCACCACAGGGGGAGCCTACACAGTATTGAGTGTAATATTATGTCTGATTGGTGTATTCATTTTGCTAATCAGTCCAGTCAATTTCTCTAATTTGCTGTAATGTTTTTTTTTTTTCTTTTTTCTTTATTGGATGTGGAGACACTGAGTCTTGCATTGCTCCTCCCCCTTCTTGCCTCCACCCCCTGGAGAGCTTGAGCCATGTGGAGGACTGGCTGGTGATCAGAGGGGCAGCTGCTATGTTTGATCTGTATGCTCACTGCTCCACACGACATCCATGGTGCGGAGAGAGGATGTCTAATATAAAGCTCCTTCATTTCCTTTTATTTTCATTTCGTCTTCATGATCTCTTTTCTTGGTCCATATGCCTGCTCTTGTTTTTGTTCTAGTTTGCTTTTTCTCATGACTGGACCTTCTCACCGCTTAGACATGAGGCCTAGGCTGGATTAGATCGATAAGATGCCTAATTAAGTGGCTAATTTGATATTGTGTAGTCTTCTACATTCAATTCAATTTTATTTACATAGCGCTTTTAACAATGGTCGTTGTCTCAAAGCAACTTGTCTAGATAATAAGGAGATTGTCCTTGATGAGCAAGCCGAGGGTGACGGCGACACTGGCAAGTTAAAACTCCCTGAGATGGCATTAAGAAGAAACCTTGAGAGGAACCAGACTCAACAGGGAGCCCATCCTTATCTGGGTGATAATGAATTAGAAATTATATAACATCATGTGTGTTATGCAGATGAAAGTTCAATATAACAGAAGTTATTTAAATTAAATGAAGTCCCGTTCAGCACAGGCATGAGTCATGCTTACAGTATGTTTCCAATATATGGTATTAGGAGCATAAGCATGGACCAGCCTGTGGCAGACTGGAGATATTGATTTGTGTTTTATAAAGAATGAATAGACTGAGTTCGACAGAGATCAGGACAGGGAAGGTAGGTGTTACCATTGATTGCACAATGTCTCTTGATCAGAGTCTCTTTGTTCCTCCCTCAGACTGTAACCAAATGCGCTAATCGCTTCACATCCAAAGGTTTGTCTGCTGTTTTATAGACCCAAATGATTGTTGAATGACTGCTGCTGTCTGTGGTTACAAGTTACACCTACTGTAATCACTTTAGAAGTGACTGCTGGTAGTAAGTAGGAATAAAGACTATTTGTTATTTTCAGCAGAGCCAGAAATTTCTCAACTACAGTGACAGAACAAACACTATGCTTTTGAAAATGTGCAGAAATATAATGTGAAAGAAAAAGTCCTGAGAAGAACTGTAAAATGCTTTAGTAATAAGGTAGATAAGGTAAACTTTCTGTATAGAACACAGAAGTCTTTTATCAACTGTGCAACATGGTGGCTTGGAGGTTAGCACAGTCGCCATGTACCTCCAGGTCCCGGGTTTGATTCCCGCCACGGAGTCTGTGTGCATGAAGTTCTGCTATTCTGGAGGGACTGTGCATGTTCCCCTGATGCTTGATTGGTTTCCTCCGGGTACTCTGGTTTCCTCTTACAGTCCAAAGACATGCGTTTGTCCATATAGACATGACATTGACATGAAGAACATCCATTGGCCGCTATGGTCCCTGATAGATCTACAGAGGTTCATGGATGGATGGATGGATCAAAAGCTCCCTAAAGCTGTCACAGGTGAATCCAGTTTATATACGAAAGGAATGTTAACAGCTCAGGTCACATCACACCACTCCATCATTAATTATAACACCTGATCCTGTTGTATTTAATTCATTTTAAAAACAACATGCAGTGAAAACAGTTGTGAAATTGAATAGTTGGTTGTTTAAAGCATCTGACACAGTTCCTAATTTGAATCATTTATTTATATATATATTTTTGGAGGAGGATGGGGGGGGGGGTAGTGAGGGAAACGCTTGGAAATGGAATACTGTTGTTAATCATGCAGCAATTTAGATCTCTACCATCTTTCTTGGCCTGTTACAGACATGGGATAGTTTTGCCATCTCATATCTCCAAGGTTCAAGTCTGAGCTCAGATTACTGTCTACGTGAATTTTTGCATGTTCTCTGTATGTCCATGTGATTGTCTTCCGTTACTCTAGTTTCATGGATTTGCTACTCTAAATCGAGCCTAGGTGTTATTAAAATACTTGAGTTTCTTTTGTGTTTTTGGTGCTATTAAAGTTGTTTTGTGCCCAGTAATTTCACAGTTGGCTCTGAATCCACAAAACCCATGAAAAGTATAAAGTGGTTACCAAAGATGGATGAATGTTCCTCCCAGGATGTGATACGGGCAGCAGCAAAAGACCCCAGGACATCAATTAGTTTCAAAAGCCATTCTTTGAAATAGGAAATACCCATAATTTATATAGGAGCTTGTGTCCTGGGAATCTGATAAGTGACACCCCTGGAATGCCTAATGGTGGCCTTCATTCTAGCTCAGGGCAGCTCTTCCTGCGACCACCGCCACCACTATCACCACCGCCACCCCCTCTCCTAAATGTCTCCTCTAACCAAAGCTTTTTCCTGTTAAGAAGAACTGGAAGCAAATGTTTGGTCATACATTTATGATTGCTTAGAAATATTAACATTTACAGTAGTTAAATATTAGCTCAGGCAAAATTATTTGAATAGTTTCTAAGCATGCCAGGAAAAGATGGAAGTCGAACAAAGAGATTCATACAGTAATTGTGCTTATGCAGCATTTGTCGTTTTTTCTATATAATGTAGTCAACAGGATTGAAAAAGTTTACATAGTCGAATTAAAAATCTAACATTTTGCTTGTTTGTTTTTGTTTTTTGAAATACATTTAGAATTCACCAAATCCCCCAATTCAAGTAAGTTGGATTTTCCACTGCTTTTAACGTGTAGTGGCCAATAATGTTCCATTGGATGCTTTAACGCCCATCCTCCATGTTCATCCTAATTTGTAAGCACATGAGCAATTCTTCATATATATTTAGTGAAAAGTACAAAGTAAGAAACTTAATCACAAACCCCAACTGCTGTTAATTTTATTCTATTACTTTTATTACTAAGTTTCATTCTATTACTTTCGGTAGAAGAATGTGCTGATGGTGATGGGAGGGGACATCCCAGAACTCTGCAGTGTTGCCGTTCTCATCATGCATTTCTTCATTGCCACTACTGCTCCTCTGCTGTGAAACCGCAACAGGAAACGGCAATATAGTGGTCAATACTGTGAAGGTGCAGAGCTGAGCCTGGGTAAGGCTTTTTGTGACCACAGAAAGACTCCCAGACCTTAGAAAATGAACAAATTGAGTCTGCAGTAAACCTAAAGGGAACTGTCCCCAAGTGGACTTCCACATTTATTTATCTAATGACACTTTTCTGCATGTGGTCTTCGGAATAAATGTGATATTTTCTAAGTAGATGAATATGGCTTTAGAAACATGCAATTAAAGGTACTTATAGGTGACATACATGCTTAAACCCAAAGGCTTGAGTCATTAACTGATTTTTATTGAACATTTAGATTTCACACCTTCCAGAAAAGCAATTAACCTTCCACTGGCTGCCAAAATGTGTATGAATCATAGAGAATGAAACAGTCGAAATTAGATGTTTCATAGCTCAATTCCTATTCTGCTTTTAATATTTTGGTAAATATCTCCTTGTAAATTCTTTGTCACTACACTGGAAAACTCATCTTTAGTTTATCACAGCAGAAATTAATGAGCACACCGGTAATTAACCTGCTTTGGTTTGATTTTTTAAATCCTGCATAACATTAGAATCTTAGAATGTAAGAGAAGTTTTTGTGGGTTGTTCATTGGTGTGTTTGTTACCAATTGTTTTATTTTTCTAAGACAAGCACTAATGTATGACATTAACTGCATATAGCTGTTACCCATTACCACTAAGCCCTCCTCTCCTCTCCTCGCTAGGTGTGGTGGCCATATATATATATATATATATATATATATATATATATATATATATATATATATATATATATATATACTGTATCATAAAAAACCTCTTATGTTTTGATGGCAATCAATCAATAAATCAGTTAATCAATACCTTACGTAAGTAAATAAGTATGCAAGTAAGGAAGGAAGGAAGTAGATAGATAGATAGATAGATAGATAGATAGATAGATAGATAGATAGATAGATAGATAGATAGACAGACTGGACAGGCCAGAGTTGAGGTATGAGTTCTTAATGAATGCCTTACAAGAAGGAATTTGTTTAACCACGTCTGTTATTTAATCATCAGCACAGCCAAGAGAAGATTCTAAACTATTTCATTTTATTTTGTTTTTACTGAATGATCCATAGTCAGGTAGAAACTTGAATTGTGTTTCTTACTCTCTCCAATAAATGAAAATGTAGAATCTCCTCTTAAACAGAAACTAATTATGTCATATACAGTACTGTACAGAATTCGTAGAGACCCTGTATTTGTTACTGCAAACTTTGTTATAGATTACTTTTATTTTATTATTTATTATTGAGTCAGGACAAAAACATCTCTGATTTTTTAACATGAGTATTTCCCTGGAAAAAAGAAATATCAGCAACTGCTTTTTGTACAAAAACAATGTGGAAGTTGCTGTGTTTTGCATAAAGAGCTGCAACATTCAACTTCCCCAGAAGAACTGTTAGTGGCTCTGCAGGGTGCTCAGTAAAACTTAGTAGCTAATTTCCTTATAAACTGCACAAATTGTAACTGAAACTATACCTACTGACTTTATTTCATTAACTATTGTTTAGTGGGATTTATATATTTTGTTTGTTTGTTTGTTTGTTTTGATTTAGTTTGGTTTGGAAGTCATCCTTGCTCTACAGTATTTATTTGCATGCCTAAGACATGTGCACAGTACTGTATAATTATTGTCACTGACTGTTTAACTACATGCTTGGGGTTTCCCCATCATTTTATATGGACTAAGCATATGTTCTGTAATTGTACACATTTCTACCCAATTAACAGATTTAATTTGTGAAAATGTATGATCGTCCAGTGCACCTCATCAAGACACATTGCTAAAGTAAAAAAAAAAAAAAATCAGCAATTATTTAGAAACATCACAGTTACATCAGCTGACAATACAGTACAATACAAATATCTTACAGTAAGAAGCAAACCATTTGCTTTTTGGACACTTAAACAGACGTTATCATTACATTGCTGCTGTATTCTCTAGACTTTGTAAATTCACATATTTCTTTTCTGGAAGTACTTTCTCTAAGTACTATTAAATAGAATAGTAAGACTATAATAGTAAGAGCAAGACTACAACATACTGTAACTGTATGCAGATAAATGCTGCACAAATAAATTATGCTGCACTAGAAATAAATTAAATTACATAATATTTTAAAAGGGCACATTGTTTCCATGTAAGTTTAACATGCAAGTCTTCCAAAGTGACTTTGATTTGACTGCATAAAAACAATGTTCATATTTACAGAAGTATTTGAACGAGGGTCGTATTACTTAAAGGTATTTTCTCGAGAAATCTTTGCATTTAAAAGTATTACTGGAAGCCCTTACTTATGGCAATTGTACAGAGAAAATTAAATTACTTGTACTTTGTCTGTATTGCTTTATGGTTCATAAAATCATTTATGAGCCATCAAAGTCAGCAATTTAAGCCACAAAGAAACACAAAGTATATTTAATTTATACATTTAAAAATATAATGCTTTGTATGCATCCCTAAGCCTGCTTTCATATATTACAAATATCTTTATCTGTGTGTGCGTGTGTGTGCGTGTGTGTGTGTGCGTGTGCGTGTGTGTGTGTGTGTGTGTGTGTGCACTTCTGCTTCACTGAGTCTACTCATCTGCTCATCAATTTAGCATTTCACTAAATGGTGCCTGAGGCACATCTTCAATGGGTTTGTTACCTCCCACGCTGGCTGGCTTTGAGCTCCACAACACCCCAACCATATCACAGGTTCATGACAGTCTTTTAGGGAGACTATGGTTGGACTAAATGGTTAGTAAGACAAAGTTCACAGAGTTCTGTATCCAAGCATATTCATAGAATGTTTCCTAGAAGGGACAAGTGTGGTAGGAAAAGGTACACAATCGACGAGGATGACTGCAGCAGCTGTGAGACGATTGTCAAGCAAAGCTGATTCCAGAACTTGGGAGCTTTACAAGGAGTGGCGTGAGGCTGGAATCAGGACAAATCCTGGTGAAACAGAGAAAAAATGTCCAAATGAATAAAAAAAATTCACAAGGTCTTTACCGGCCCTGCCTGTCTCTCTCCCCCGTCCTGTTTGTGCATGGATGTCATTCAGGGTGTGCATATGAGGCTGTTACCTGTGTGTTGCAGGAATGAGCTCACTGGCACATCACAGGATAATGTGCAGTAATTAATGTTCATTAATGTTCTGGAGTAATGAAGACTAATTGTAGTGAGCTACATGGAGGTGATCAGTGTAGAGGAAGATGGAGAAGATGTAAAAATTTTTTTTAAAAAAACCAGCTGTTGTTTGGCAATCAACATCCTCAAGTGGCGAGCAATGTTTTAGAGGAGAACAACAATGTGGTAAGATGAATGTTATAGGTTAGGCTTCATATTCAGTTGCAATTCAGTCCTTTTCCAGCAGGACTTAGCACCTGCACACAGTGCCAAAATGAACACTAACTGGTTCGCTGATCATTATATTATTGTGCGTGACTGGCCTGCCAACTTGCCTGACCTGAAGCCCATAGAGAATCTGTGGGTTATTGTCAAGATGAAGATGAGAAACACCAAGACCCAACAATACAGATGAGCTGAAGGCTGCTATCAAAGCAACCTTGTCCTAATGTCTCAGCAATGCTACAGTCTGATTGAGTCACGATCCATACCGTGCCAAACTGATACAGTAATTCATGCTAAAGGAGCCCCGACCAAGTACTGACTGCATAAATGAACATATTTTTCATGTTGGACATTTCTGTATTTCAAATCTTTTATTTAATTTATTTTAGAAAATATTTTTATATTTTGAAATAATCAGCCGTAATCAACAAAATGTAAAAAAAATATCTTATGATGTAACATTTAATCCATACAGAATATATAAGTCTCACTTTTTGAATTAGATCGCGAAATAAAAAGAACGTGATCACTATATGTACTGTATATGTATATATACTACCATACGTGCCCTAAAGCTGCTGTTAAAACCCATAGGGAGTTGTGGAGCTGAGATGTGAACAAGTTGAAATTCACAGTGGGACCATTACACTGCTGTGTTAAGGGGCAGGCCAAGAGCATTGCTCATCACTCATCCTGTGGCTGCTGATAGTGCTTTTATCTTACTGTTAAGCTTTAGACCAGCTGGGGAGTAATTATGTAATTATGCAAGATCTTCTAAAATATTATTATTGTTGTTGTTGTTGTCGTTGTAATTAAGAAAACAACGCTGCAAAAGTAAGGATGGTTAACTATTCTGGTATCTGTGTCAGTGCCTAACTAAAACCAACAACCACAACAGATTAATACTCAGGATTACTCACACATACAGTACACACACAACCAGTGATACACTCCCTATGTAGTGATAGTGACCCAGTGTCGTTCTCTGTGTATCTGTTAGCCAGTCTGAGAGAACAGGGCAGAGTACTTTGCTCTGTCACTTCACTGAGCTGCTAACTGATATGTCAGAAAATCAATTAATTACTTTTAAGTAGCAGTTAACGGCATCCACACAATACAGCGGCATTAATTATTGAAGAGGACTGAAGCAGAGTTAGTTCTCCTCCCCCTCTCTTAACTAAAAGGCCCACAGAGTGAAGGGAAATAAGAGAAACAAGAGGGAAAAGAAGAAAATATATTATGGAGATGGGAGGAAGGAGGGCTAATATGGGTAAACAAAAGATCATTGGTGGTTTAAAAAAAAATGTAAAAAAAAAAAAAAAAAAAAAAGGGCAAAGGTCCTTTCCTGGTATGAAAAATGCATGGCTTTAGAAGATATTCTGATACTTACTGTAACTACTGATACCCTTCTCTATGAGAAAATTAATATGAGATACTGAGTATTTGTCTCTGACAAAAGGTATAAAAAAACCTACATGCCTACTGGTTCGGGCAGCATTGATTGCCTAAGCCTCAGGAAGCTCAAGGGGCATTATTGATCCTGTGTGCCCAGCACTCTTGGCCTCAGGGTCTCCTGTCTCTTGGGGCCTGATGGGGACAGACTGCTTCGGGCCAGTTTAGAAGACAACATATTCATCTGGAGGAAAATCAGGGCATCGCCAAACCATTTTGTCTGGCGCTCTAGTTGTTTTTAGGATATTTTCTGGAACGTCCCACAATGGCACTGTGCTGCTCCATGTCCAGCCAGTATTCTCCCTTCTTGACAACTGTAGTAAGTTTGGCTTCTCTCTCAAACTTTGGTTGTGGAGTCAGAAAAAAAACTATTACTGATGCTTCTGTCATGGATTAGCTGTTTTGGGCAAATCTTTGTAGCATTAGTGTGACCACTGACTCTAACTGTAGGTATGAATGTGAATATACATGGCAATAGATTTATCCTCAAGTGCACACTGTATTCATTCATTTATTAACTTGGTATTTACTTAGAACATCTGCAAGGAAATGTATTACCAATTTGCTCATGCTCTACAAACACTAAATTATGAATTGTTTGATTTAAATGGATGCACTAATGGATAGATGAGGCTGATGGAAAACTATATCCTATACAGTGTGTGTGTGTGTGTGTGTGTGTGTGTGTGTGTGTGTGTGTGTGTGTGTGTGTGTGTGTGTGTGTGTGTGTGTGTGTGTGTGTGTATACTTGGATTTGTGCAACAGAATTGAACATTCTTAAAACCAGTTAAAATAAACCTTAATTTTTGTCTTTTCCTCTTGCTGTTCATCCTCATGCAAACTTCATGATGCCCTTATTTCTCAGACGTCATGGTCATGACAGAAGGACAAAAAAAAAAAAAGTAGTGAAAATCATTTTAGTTGCTGAATGAAATTAGCAGGTTCGAAGTGCCCCAAGGCAAAAAGCCTGACTTGTCTCCTGTGGCCAGGGTTAGTGAGGGAATACATTAGTTATGACTGCTAGGTCCTTCTTCAGCCTTTACTTGTGCATTTTCAGGGATATTTTGTTTATTATGTTGTCGGGCAGTGAGGAAGGAAGGACTATATAAGGAAAGGAGTGAACGGAATATTCTGAAATATTTTCTGGAGACCCTCTGAAGACTCTTGTTAATCAGATTAACTCCACCAAACCCAGATATGAACTACTTCAGTCCCTCTGGACCTCTATCTTGGGCCATGTACCTCATGTGGAAGAGTCACAACAGCAACAAGCTCTTTGGTAATGAGAGAACTGTCCTGTTTTCCAGTCTTTTTGTGTTTTTGACCTTTTTTTTGTTATAATTGTCTCCTCAATTTTCTTGTATTTTTCGCCTCAAATGTAATTATGTTCTACTTAGTTAATTCTGCTAAATGACTATAATATAATTATATTAAAGGGAATGTAATTACATAGAAGGAAATATTTTGGGATTCTTTTTTTTTCTTTTTTTTGCCTTTTTGTGGTGTTTTTAGGGCATGAAAAGAATTAATGTAGTTAAACTGTTAAAACGGATCGTTGAAACACTGTTGAGCGTGTAATCTTTCGATGCTGGTCAATAAATTTTATAGCTGACAAGCACTATTGATCTCTAGACTTAAAAGTTATCAAATAACACCAGCTCAGAGCTGTAGGCCGGCATAATGTACAGTGGTGTCCTAGAGCTCCTAGACTTGCTCAGATAATGCAGATTTTGGGATTTAGTTTGTTTAATTTAACCATTGAGAGATGTGTAGTTCATTCCAGATTACATTATTAACAGTAAAATTTGAATATTAATTTGGGGAAACTGGGAAATTAACAAAACAAGGGACATTCAGTAATAAACAATGCAGATTTTTTTTTTGTTAGATGTTAATAAGAATGTTAACCTGCATTTATATTCTGCATTCTTTTTATTCATAAATTGCTATATAGCCATATTTTCTATCTTATATATTTTACTAATTATTGTTGTAATTAGAAATATTCTATTTTTATTTATACACAGCCAACAACTTCAGTCCAGTCTTGCACTTTAACAAAATCAGGTTAATGGCATTTTATGTTACAGCTGCCACGCTGGGTATTAAATGCCACAGAATGCTCTGATAGAATATTTATAATTACAACAATAATTAGTAAAATATATAAGATGGAAAATATGGCTATATAGCAATTTATGAATAAAAAGCATGCAGAATATATATTCACTTTTTACAAATATCTGTAGGCCGGTTTTAATTGTCTAACCTACGGCTTGTCTTAACAAATAATTCAATATATCACTGATGGTGCTGTTTTCTAAATAATTGGAAAAAAAAGACAATTTAAAAAGTTACATTGTGAGTAATAGGCAGATTTGTGAGTTTAGAAATAACGAAGATGGGAAATTCGATATGGAAGGAATTATTGAGCATTTAAGCTACCTAGAAGAATGATCACCTTTTGACCCTCTAACTGGTGAAGGACAAGGACACTGCGTAAAGACACCGATTCCATCAGGAAACAGAAATGGACAGGAGGCTCGTTCATGGTCTGCAGTGGTTCTCAATCCTGAGATTGAAGTCTTTTCCTTTTACACTTCAGTTCAGGAAAAGATGTTAATAATTTGATTAGTTAAATCAGAAAACACTAAAATATCTGGGATACTGTGTCCTCCAGGATCAGGGGTCAGAACCACTGGTGTACTGTACATGAAGAGAAACAGCCCTGCGCTCTCATGGAGGTCGTCTACTGCCCCCTTTTGGTTGTGTGCTTGGGGATTGATCACAGCTCCTGGAAGAGCAGTTAGAGAGCAGAAAGGTTTAGTATCTTCAGACCGAAGATGATGTGGACTGCATGGGAGGATAATTGACTTTACTTGGGTTACCACTGAGTAACTAGTCTTGTTGACAGATGCTGATTCCACTTTATTCATATCAGGGTGAAAAACTTTTTCTAACTAAAAACGAACAAACTTGTAATGAGGGCGCGCGCCGGGCCAAGGAATTCCATTGATGGTTCTGGCTGTCATAAGTCGGACTCCTCGGACATTTCCCTGATTGGACGAGCCTTTGCGTCTAGCCAATGACATTATCTGACGGGTTCCAGCATGCAAATGATCCGTGCCGTGCTGCATTCCAGCACAGCCCAGTGGCAGTAAAAGCCCGCCTCCCTGCCGGGAGATTCATTCATATCACATCAGCGCTCTGGTTCAGACCTAAACGCGGCGAACGCATCCCGAAACCATCCAGAAGCGCGCGTGCCTGAGACTGCTGAACAAAAACACCGGACAAGGAGAACATTAAAAGTGCTTTGAAACCGTTTCATAACGTGGAGATTTCCTTACGTGAAAGTTTGAACTGTTGAATTGAGTTTATTCCTATTGGCTGAAGATGTGTGGACGAGCGTGTGAGCGCAAATGTTAGATTTATTCGGAAATCTTTGAGAAGAATTGTTTTGCAACTTTCCTCCTCGCTGCAAGACGCACGGACGCGCAGTCGGGAACGCGCGCTGTCAACGCGAACAGCAGACTAAGCCGCGTCGCAGTTCTTGTTTTTTTGGAGACCCGGCTTTACGCGCAGCTCAAAAGCAAAACCTCAAATAGGATACCAATGGTTTTCCTTTGGGACGCCAAATACGGTATGAGTGCGTTTCGTGACACACACACTCACACACACTGTAGTTTCTATGTGATATAGTCTATTTCGTTTCTTGTAACCTGTTTTTGGAGAGGTCTGCTTTGCGCCGAAATGAAAGTTCCCAAAAGTGCATACTCTCTCTCTCTCTCAAACACACACACACACACACACACACTGGCTGTGTGCTGGTCCAGTGGTGCACTGGAGACGCGTTGACACTTTCCGCGTGTCTGGTGTGTTTGGAAAGAACACAGAAGTAGTAAGCTGAGCGGAGCAGCTAAAACCTCTTAACCACACTCATGTGGCATCGATTGTGGTTGGCTGAGTGACAGGAGGCCGGGCTCAGTGTCAGGAGCAGCGCCGCGGGTTCAATGCTTTCATGCGCCTAAGAGGCGATCCTGGCACGCGCCCTGCTCAAGGGTGTTAACCGGAGTAAAGCACACACACACACACACACACACACACACACACACACACACACACACTACTCACGAGAACTCATTATTGCTATTATTATTATTTAACTTTTTTATTTGTTGTTAAACATTTTCTGCACAGTTTTGAGCATCTTCAGTGTGCGAGGGCAGGTGGAAAGAAATTAATGCTGTAAAATGAATACAGCCTTGGTATCCAGATGATTAGACCATTATTCTAATGATCATGTTTAAGACACTGAACCTTTCTCTTTTTTTATTTGTTTATTTATTCAGTCTGAACCTGACTTTTTTCTAGAAATTATTTACAATTAGGACAGCTTTAGGACCCGTCTGCATCTCGTGAACCTGCGCAACAAGACTGCTTTGATAGATCCATGTAGTTAGAGAGACGATATAAAGGTGTGATAGTAAACAGTGTCGGTGTGGATGTGTTTCAGACCAGGCCCCCCACCGCCGCTTCACGCCGCCCTCCTCCAGCCTGGGCACGGGGAAGATGAGCGAGGCTCTCCCCGCCATGGGAGCGCATGAGGGCGGCGGAGGGAAACTGCGCATGTGTGACCGCAGCATGGAGGTCCTGTCCGAGCACCCGGGAGAGCTCGTGCGCACCGACAGCCCCAACTTCCTGTGCTCGGTGCTGCCCACACACTGGCGCTGCAACAAGACTCTGCCCATCGCCTTCAAGGTACCCGCGCGCCATGCGTAATGTGTCCGGTGTGCGCCCTCACCAAGGGTTAGGATGATCAATAAACAAAAATAAAACACATTTTTATTTATTATTATTATTAAAGTAGAAAGAGATAATATATGATTATTATAAGAGCAAATTATTATGAGTGTTTTCTTCCTTAAAAGTAATATAGGGTTTATGTTATTATTAATATTTACTTTACATACATAATTATAATATTGCATTATTTACTACTTTAACTGTCCGTAAAATTATCAGCCATCCAGCAAATTCTATCATGTTAATAAATTAATCTAAAGATCAAAAGAACCCTGAATTCAAGATCAAAGGTTTTTGTATCAAATCCATTTTTGTTCTTTTTTCTTTTTTAAACCTATATCAGCTGCACCCTTTCCTTTCACTGAATAGTGGCTTTTGTTTGATATTTTAAATACAAGCTAGCTTTACAATTTAGGAGGAAATCCCCTGGTAAAGCCCTGCTGTTAGTCTAGCTGCAGGCCGATGGTGTTAAAGGCGCGTTTAACATTCCTGCACCGCGCCGCGTCGGATCTCCACCACACACACCGCAACATCATCTTCAGGGACAAACACGCGGAGAAAAATCCCAGTAGTGACTTCACACCTCCAGGGTTCAGACAAATCCGGATGGGCATAAATAATCACTCCCTGTGCGTGTTAGCTCCAACTGCAAAGTTATCTGGAAACAGAAAGTGTTATTGTGTGAGAGGAAGCGTGTGTAAGAGGCAGAAACTGAATCACTGCGAGCAGGATCAAAAACAGACAATAATAATTATTATTATTATTCACTGTATGAATATTGTATAAAGATAAGCTGAAACACAATCACATTAATATGGAACAACTTAGAACAGCTTAGACACAAATTAATGGATATAAACTTATAGAAAAAGAAATACAATTATTATTATTATTATTATTATTATTATTATTATTATTATTATTATTGCAATGTATTGATGTCCCATCCAAGGTGAAGTTTAGTAGTAATAATCATAATAATCATAATAGTCATAATCATTATCATATTTGGGTTACATTTTTTTCTAAATAAAAAATTTGGGTTAATTGCCCCCTCAAAAAAAAAAATAAACAAACAAAAATTAAATGAGAAAAAACCTTTCACAACAGTGTGTGACTGATGGTGCCTGTAGTTAATAATCTAGAAACCAGTATAAAGATCTATCCACTATCAACAAAGATCAATGACAAACTTCAAAGCACTTTTGTAAGTTGCTTCAGATAAGAGCATCTGCCAAATGCCTAAATGTAATAATAATAATAATGTTTTTTGAACAATATGAATAACAAAATGCCAAATCCGACAGGTCGTTGCCCTTGGTGACATCCCTGATGGCACACTCGTGACCGTAATGGCAGGAAATGATGAGAATTATTCTGCCGAACTGCGTAACGCCACAGCAGCCATTAAGAACCAGGTGGCCCGTTTCAATGACCTGCGCTTTGTGGGTCGCAGCGGAAGAGGTAAGCCCTTAATGTGCAGCTGATGTAGATTACTGTCACTTTTGGTGTGTGCTGCGTTTCTTTCCTCTTCTCACTTTCATGCTCTTCACTCATTGTCACGAGCTGGCAGAGAAAATACATGTGTGTATTTTATCCTGTTGTATCCTGGACAAGCTCTGCCTGATACATACATTTCCCTATTTGTTTCTCTGCTCTGTTTTTCACACACACACATACTGTACACACACACATACACGCACACACACACACACACACACACACACAGGATATACAAGTAAGATGAATGTAACTGGACTACAACAAAATAATCATGAGGTTGTTAGCCATAATGATGCACATACTTGTGTGTACATTAATGAACGCATTGTATTTCCATACATATGTGGGTATTTGACAATAATTTTCTCGTAATCTGTTATTAGGCCTTCCATTTATAAACATTTCGATATGACTCCTGCAATGACAGGTGCAGCCAAATGCTGAATCTTATCTATTAAAAACAAGCCTCTATTTATACTAGTGAGCTCTTGATCAGCCTATTGCGTCTCTGAGTCAGACCGCCATCTGTTCAGCTACTGTACGGTGCTGTGTTTACGTACACCGAAACAGAGTAACATCTGCCTTTGTCGTGTAGAGACAGTAGGTCACGTTCAGGTGACTGAAGGGTTAACATCCCACTTCAAACTGATGCCTCTTGAATTTTTTAGCATTATTATTGTATCATGCAGGTTCTAAAGCATACAGCTAATGATAAGATTATTAGATTACAGCTGTGTGTGTGTGTGTGTGTGTGTGTGTGTGTGTGTGTGTGTGTGTGTGTGTGTGTGTGTGTGTGTGTGTGTGTGTGAGCATCTCGACATAACTTGTCTGTCAAATTTATAGCCTTGATGATCAATCAAGTATATATGTAATAGACATAGAAACAATATGAATTCAGTATACTAGTATTATTAGTAATATTAGTAAATAATGTAGAGAGTGTGTTTGTGTGTGTGTGTGTAAGATAGAGAGAGAGAGAGAGAGAGAGAGAGAGGGGAAGAGAAAACATTTGTATTTTCACAATGAAAAAAATTTAGGCAAAGCATTTTACGCACACACACAAACAAGTCTTCTGGGAAATAGGGTGTCCCACAAGGGTCTATTCACAGTCCTGATATGATTTAGCTGATAGAACCCACCTGTCTTACCTGCAGCTGGCAGACACACACACACACACACACACACATGCTAGAGCTTGTCACGCTGACCACGTGTGTTAGTGCAGCCTTTTATCCTATGATGTGTGTGTGTGTGTGTGTGTGTGTGTGTGTGTGTGTGTGTGTGTGTGTGTGTGTGTGTGTGTGTGTGTGTGTGTGTGTGTGTGTGTGTGTGTGTGTGTGAGAATCTATTTGTTGGCATATGGGTGTGTGTATGGGTATGTTGCATGTGCAAGTCTCAACTGTGAGTGTGTGTGTGAGTGAGTTGAGCGACACACAATGAGAGTGTGTGTGTGTGTGTGTCCCTGATCACTGCTGCTCTCTACTGTGATAGGAATGATTTTAGTGTGGGTGGGAAAAATGCGATAGAGTGTTTAAAGTAAGAGGGAGAAATGTAAACCACACACACACACACACACACACACACACACACACACTAGCTTGAAAGCCGGCTGATGGTGTTTGATAAGCAGTAACAAAGACAACATCTGTCTCTTTTACTTTGAGTCTCTACCTCTGTTTTTCCTCTTCTCTCTTTGTCAGTTGTTTCCTCGGAGTCTGTGTATGGAGTGTGTGTAGTGAGTCACACGCAGTCCGCAGGCAACGGTCCACACGCACGCACTCTTAGACACACTCACACAAACACACACAGCGCACAAACAGACTTTGTGTGTGACATCGCCTTAAGGAACACTCTGCACTTCCTGGCTGTTTCAACAGTGAGTCTCTGCTCCTCCCAGACAAAACGTCTCTCTCTGTCTCTCACTCTGTGTCTGTCTCTCTCAATCTGTGTCTGCCTGTCTCACTTTCTCTCTCTGTCTGTCTCTCTCTCTGTCTGTCTCTCTGTCTGTCTCTCTCTCTTTGTCTCTCTGTCTGTCTCTCTCACTCTGTGTCTGCCTGTCTCACTTTCTCTCTCTGTCTGTCTCTCTCTCTTTCTCTCTCTCTGTTCCTCTCTCTGCCTCTGCCTGTCTGTCTCTCTCTCTTTGTCTCTCTGTCTGTCTCTCTCTGTCTCTGTCTCTCACTCTGTCTGTCTGTCTCACTTTCTCTCTCTGTCTGTCTGTCTCTGTCTGTCTCTCTCTGTCTGTCTCTCTCTGTCTCTGTCTCTCACTCTGTCTGTCTGTCTCACTTTCTCTCTCTGTCTCTCACTCTGTCTGTCTCTCTCTCTTTCTCTCTCTCTGTTCCTCTCTCTGCCTCTGCCTGTCTGTCTCTCTCTCTTTGTCTCTCTGTCTGTCTCTCTCTCTCTCTCTCTCTCTCTCTGTCTTTGTCTCTCTGTCTGTCTCTCTCTCTCTCTCTCTCTCTCTCTCTGTCTTTGTCTCTCTGTCTGTCTCTCTCTCTCTCTCTCTCTCTCTCTCTCTCTGTCTTTGTCTCTCTGTCTGTCTCTCTCTCTCTCTCTCTCTCTCTCTCTCTGTCTTTGTCTCTCTGTCTGTCTCTCTCTGTCTGTCTCTCTCTGTCTCTGTCTCTGTCTCTCACTCTGTCTGTCTGTCTCACTTTCTCTCTCTGTCTCTCACTCTGTCTGTCTCTCTCTGTTCCTCTCTCTGCCTCTGCCTGTCTGTCTCTCTGTCTTTGTCTCTCTGTCTGTCTCTCTCTGTCTCTCTCTCTCTCAAATGCTAAAGCCACTCGACCACGGCGCTTGTGTATGTCTGGGTGTCTGTGTGGGTGTACAGCATATGTGAGTATCCGAGGGATGTGCGTTAATAGTTTCCACTTCTGCTATTATTATTATTATTATATTACTATATATGATTATGAATATTATTCCTGCTCAGCGTGGTGTATTACTCTGTGCTGATATTAAGTTTTACAGCTCAGTGGTATTATTGTCCCGAATCGTACTGGACATACTCCGGCTCTTTTTTTAGTGCGCGCCAGTCATGACCGCGGTAATATTAGCTAATCTAGCTTACGACTTCCTTTCCACGCGGATTAATGTGATTTAAATTATATACCGCTTTATCCTGTATACAGGGAACCAGGCCTATCCCAGGAGACTTACGGCACAAAGCG
The DNA here is from genome assembly GCA_030522415.1 of Channallabes apus. NCBI lineage: Eukaryota > Metazoa > Chordata > Actinopteri > Siluriformes > Clariidae > Channallabes > Channallabes apus. The sequence goes on along the minus strand of CM060124.1, from coordinate 22,400,676 downwards.
GGATACAACCTGGACGGGGTGCCAATATATATACACACACACGTGTTCATTCACACACGAAGGGGGAATTTGGGAACGCCAGTGAGCGATAATCTGCATGTGTTTGTGGATGTGTGGACGTACACCAGAGTACACGGATGAAACCCACAAGCACATGCAAACTCCATGCACACCGTCGGGAATCGAACCCGGACCCTGGAGGTGCAAGGGCGACATTTCTAACCACTAAGCCACACCCTTTTAGGGTAAAGTCGGAGCATAGTAAATTAATAATATTCACTTCATTGTGATTTTGTGAGGTCACATCAGGTCAGCTTGAATAAAGTTTTAAGGGGAATTTAGTTTAAATTTATTTTACTATTTAAAAAATGTAGTGTTAACAAAATCATTTATATTTTTTGAAGTGTTTATATTATATTATTATTACACACCATCGTGTTTGTGCATTGAGGTCACTTCTGAAGCAGAGTTGTCACGGCTGAGAATAGAGCACCGTGTGTGTGTGTGTGTGTGTGTGTGTGTGTGTTGTCGAGCTCGAGCTCTGAGCATGCTAAGCTAAGCTCTTTGTGTGTAAGTGTCTATGAGTATGCTTGCGTGCGTTTGTGTGTGTGTGTGTGTGTGTGTGTGGGTTGCTGATGTAGTTTATCAGATTTTTGGGAACAGCTGGGAGTCGTTCCCGGGTCCGAGTAATAGACAGTCCCTGCGTATGTCCACTTGTCTGATCATCTGTGTGCGAGATGGTGGGGACGTTACGGTGGGTGGGGGGGAGTCCGGAACACCCCCGGGGGTCTGTCTCATCATCCCAGTGATGAGTGATAGTCCAGAGATGGAGGAGGAGGTGTGCCACTTGTGCGAGACGTCTCTCTCTCTCTCTTGATCTTTTCCTTTCTGTTCACATCACAAAGTAACATGAGCACAGAGAAGAATTTAATTGCTCTGATTAAAACTAATCAGCACCTCATGTCTTAGAGTTAAAGATTTTTCTAGGTAATAACCAGAACCGTAATACTTTGTCTGAGTAGTGGTGTTTAAATGTGATAGACAGAAGTGCAGCTTTCTTGTAATGTACATGTGTGTGTGTGTGTGTTTGTGTAATTGTGTGGATTAGCGTAAGGATGTTCAGCATTTCAGTCTGTCTGTCTACTGTATGTGTTTATGAGGAGTGGAGACGGTCGGCGTGACCGAGTGACGCGTCTCTCCTTTTGGCCTCCTGGGGTGTATAACATGGACACCAGCCACTAACACCTTAGCTCAGAGCATTTTAGCATTTTTTTTTTGTTTTGCTGTTTTTTTTTTTTAACAAACATACTGTATATACTGTAGGGCTCAGGATTGTGCAGTACAATGTGACAATGTGTTGTTCAGCACAACCTGGGCAGGATGATCAACTCAACGTTGGTTCATTTTAACCGACTATAGAAACACGACTAAGCAAAAAAACTAAACAAAAAAAAGGTCACATAGGCGTACATGATCACATGATCACATGGTTTTATGGTTGTAAAAAAGAAATTTATACACATTTCAGGAATTATATATGTAACATTTATAATATTACCGTATTATTATCAAAATATTATAATATATATCAATATATAACATATAGCAATATCCCTGTGCGGGGTGCCAATCCACATACACACACTCCTGCATTCATTCACACACTAAGGGGTAATTTGGGAACGCCAATGAGTGGGAGGAAACCAGAGTACTCGGAGGAAACCCACAAAGCACATGCAAACTCCATGCACACAGACCCCGAGTCGGGAATCGAACCCGCACCCTGGAGGCATTCCCAAACCCCTCTTAGGGTAAAGTGTATAGTAAATGTATATTTGTTTTATTGTGATTTTGTGTGTCCGCAGTTCTCGTAATCCAGCTAGTTAACCTGAGAAAGGAGTTTTTAAAGCAGGAAAATTCATCAGTGTGATTCGATCAACTTTAATCTAAATCAGGTTTTATGATGCAGGATAAAATGCTTCCATTCACATAGACATAATTCGTCATATACATAACATACAGCAATATATTGTATTTTATATTATTATTATTATTATTATGTTGTTATATATTATTTATATATATATATAATATTACATTTTTCTTTTCCTGAAGTGCGTAAAAAGATTTGGCTGACTTGCTCTCTTTCTCCTTCTTAACTCTGTGTCGACAACACAGCATAGTTCAATGAAAAAAATGACCTGTGCCGTGTTGCTGGTACAAATTAGTGCTGCTTGAGTTTTAAGGTTAATTTGAATGTCCAGCTGATTGAGTTGAGGACAAACGTTCTTCCCGAAGCTGTTCTAAAGTCTTCTACATATTAAAAGGTTCTTCTGTATTTATACTTTAAAGCTCCATAACTTTTCTCTCTCTCTCTCTCTCTCTCTCTCTTAGGAAAAAGTTTTACTCTCACCATCACCGTATTCACTAACCCGCCTCAAGTGGCCACCTATCAGAGAGCCATCAAGATCACGGTGGACGGGCCGAGGGAACCGCGGCGTAAGTTTTAAAGCCTAATCCGTTCCAAAAGTTTTATGAAAGTTTTCATCGCATGGCCAGATATCTGATTTTTTGCTTAATGTGCATCAGCGGTTATGTTTAGCATCACTGGGATTTCAAAGGCATTTCTTGGCGAGAAATTAGTTAAGCAAGCTGTATGGGAGTGTCTGTGTGTGGTTAAGTTTGTTTTATTGTGGTTGATGGTTATCCACCAGCTTTTTATGCTAATGTAGTGGTTGGTGGTATGTTAATAGAAACAGGGTGTTGAGGTCTACAGATGATTGCGGTGTTCCTCTGTAAACCACTGCAGCCGACTATTACTACTATTACTGAGTTTTTCCAGTAGCTTCAGAGACAATAAAAAAAAAAAGAAAGAAGAAAGAGAAAAAGTTTGGAATCTTATTACTAAATAGGCTGTTTTTATCAGAAACAAATGCCATTAAAGTTAATATATGCGGCTAATTAATAACCCATAGCTGACTTTATTTAATATTAATAAAACTGCATTATTCTGGTGGGACAGAATCTAAAGAACCCTGGCTGGACACAACAAACTCATGAATCTCGCATTTATTATGAGTGGCTGAAGTGTGTGTGTGTGTGTGTGTGTGTGTGTGTGTGTGTGTGTGTGGGTGCAGTAGTGTGCGTATGTGGGTTACATGAGAGCATATCATGCCCCGCCCTTGCACTCATGGAAGTCTTAGGGCTATTCCCGCTCAGTCCGTTATTCCGGCGCCTCGCCACCATATGGAGGCTTCGCTACTGCTGGCTTCTTCTTCAAAGTCCTCGAACAGCAGCTCTGATTTCAGGAGGACTTCCTCCTCTCGTGTTGGTGCGCATGTGTCCAAGAGAATCCAGGCGAGTGTGTCTGATGGTTTCGCACAGCTGAGAGACTTGTCTTTTTTTTTTTTTTTTTTTTGCCCTTTTATCCCCCCCTCCTTTCTTTCATCGCCTGCAATCATTAATCCCTCCTGCTTCCTGCTTGTCTATGTGTGAGGTCAGGAGCAGACGTTCAGACATTGTAGAGTGTACGGCACATAAACAACGTCCACATGCAAAATACTTATAATTCTAAATAATAGAAAAGAGTGTGCAGAGGCTGTTAGACGTGCACGTCACACGTACACAGAGCATCAGTAGTTTAAGACACAACACGTGGTTGATTTGCAGTAATTTGAGGAAATCATTTGTATGCATTTGGCACAATAATGAAATAGCAACTATAATCACCTTAAAAGACCTCCCTCAGCAGCTGCACACACTTTCAGCATATAAACAAAGACACATTTCCGTACTTCTTGCAGGATGTTACGGCATCGTGTTTGACTAAGTGTATTGAAGCTCATTTAAAATCAATCTGAGAAACACACATGTTCTTTCCTCAACAATCGAGAGACGATCAGAAATGTAGAAACGTCATCGCGTGCATTAAGAATGGATTATTTCTCGAACACGTCCCATTATGAAGATCATCTTCTAGATACTGGTGTACACTCCATATACTTCTTATATTTCCTTCATCCTTCATTCCTCCCGTCCCTCCTCCCTTCATCCCCCCATTTAGTCTACAGGCCCTGCCAAGTTGCTTCCTCTTCATCTAACTGAAACATTCTGTTCTGGTGCCACTACACCAGCAGGGTCCTTACAATGAGATGTACAGCAGATGATCTGGGTCTGGGAGTCATTATTAACCTTTGAAATGGAATCAGAAAATGTGCTGGAAAAATCTGAGGAAGACGTTATGGGGCACTGGGCAACAAGGCGTCGCTCGAAATTAATATCGTTATACCCGTGTCAGTTTAATGTGTTAATCTTCAGCCACCTGTCTTTGAAATGGCTGAAGATACAGCTTAAAAGTCAGTTGTTTATGTAACAACCTCAGCAGTGACCTCATTTCCCCTCTCGTCTGTTCCGACTATTCAGCATCACCAGCATAGTAAGTCCCCTACATACAAGCAAGTTCTGTTCTAGCTCGTTCATAAGTCCAATTTGTTTTTAAGTCTAATCACCAGCCTGATCATCTGTCATCTTCTGCACCTGTTTCTCACTGGTTCATGCCTTAAGTTAGTTTTTTTTTTTTTTAATACTTCAACGATTAATGGGTCACCATGTGTCTTAACAAACAAAAAACATTTCTCTGAAACAGCCCAGGTACAGGGACTCGTCTAAAACTGAGAGGGGGGGGGGGGGTGTCAAAACTTTTGCACAGTGCTGTATGTTTCACCTGGGGTGTTTGTGTGTGTGTGTGTGTTCAGGTCATAGACAAAAGCTGGAGGAAGCCGTGAAGCCTGGAGCACTGGCTTTCTCTGAGCAGTTGAGGCGGAGTGCCATGAGGTGCAGTCCTCACCAGGCCACCGCGCCCAATCCCCGCCCCGCCCTGAACACGCCTCCTTTTGGTAGCCCTGCCCACAGCCAAATACCAGGTAATCTGCCTGATGATTTTAAAGAAATTAATAAAAACAAGTGCAGTGTCTAGAGGTGTGTTTAAGCTCATACAACTACTAGGACTAGATTTCACGAGAAGGTTCTAGAATAAGTAAAATAGCTTAAATACTAAAGTTAATATGTCTCATTATAAGATTAAAGTAAACCAATTGAAAGATTATCAAACCTACTGAAACTATTAAAATCAAAACATATGCATTATTATTGCAGTTATTTTAGTCTCTTAAGACATAACACATGTTCGATTATGTACTGGTTAAAATGCCATTTGTTTTACCGTGAGGTCACGAACAAAGTCTGCTTATTTCTGATAATTGACTGTTAGTTGTTTGATGTCTTATTTGTTCCAACCAAGTGACATGAGGGTATGTAGTGACACACCACCGAAGATTCAGACATAACAAATGAAGAGAACAAGGCCACCTTTGATTGCAACTTAGATGAGCGTGCCTGAGCAGGGCACCACACACACACACACACACACACACACACACACACAGCTACACCAGACAATCACTACCACCCACTCGAATACACATAATATACACCAATGTCTTATAAAACGTAACTGAGGCTATAAAAATTATTTCTCCATCTTATTTGAAATCTTTCGGACTGGAAAGCCCCGTGTTATCCGGCTGTGTTAGAAAAAAAACACAACGTGAGACTGTTTCCAATCACAGTTAATACACAAAAAGAGCTCAAAGCAAATCTAGTGCTGTGAAGGCCACGTCATGGTGCCGTTAACATATGCTTAGTATTTATACATTAATTCTGAG
>CM060124.1:22329953-22389953 GCA_030522415.1 Channallabes apus | reverse complement strand
GATTTTCAGTCCTTTCATAATGCTTATGCATAGTATTAAATATATATCTATTTTCAATTGTATTTTCATTCAATTCAATTTAATAACATTTTTATTTGTATAGTATTTTTTAACAATTGTCATTGTCACAAAGCAGCTTCATACAATCATAAGAAAATTAATGAAATTTGTCTGAAATGTGAAAATTGTCAAAATGACTAGATGAGTGCCTGATGAACAATCTGAAAAAAGTTCCTGAGATGTCAATAAAAATAAATCTTGAGAGGATCCAGACTCAACAGGGAGCCCATCCTCATTTGGGTGATAATATTCATGAATAAAGCTTTAATTAAACCTGACTTCATTTAAATAATAAAGAAATAGATTATGGCCCTGAATATACACTTCATTTCCAGTATAGTATTTATTCGTAATACCTTCAGACCAAAAAATTCTACACCGCGTTCCAAATTATTATGCAAATTGGATGTAAGTGTCATAAACATTAAATGTTTAGTTTTTAAATTAAACTCATGGATGGTGTTGTGTCTCAGGGCTCTTTGGATCATTGAAATGAATCGTGTAATAATTAGTTTGCCAGATGAGTCCAATTAAAGGAAAAGTACTGAAGAAGGTTGTTCCACATTATTAAGCAGGCCAGAGGTTTCAGGCGATATGGGAAAGAAAAAGGATCTCTGCTGTCGAAAAGTGTCAAATATTGCAATGCCTCGGACAAGGTATAAAAACATGAGATATTTAATGAAAACTTAAGCGTGATCATCGTACTGTGAAGATATTCGTGGCTGATTCAGCGCACAGACAGGTTCGTGCAGATAAAGGCAGAATGAAGAAGGTTTCTGCAAGACAAATTCATCGGATTAAGAGAGCAGCTGCTGAAATGCCATTACAAAGCAGCAAACAGGTCTTTGAAGCGAACCTCAAGGTGTAGGGGATCCTACACCTTGAGGTTCGCGGGACTCCAGAGGAACTGCAACTGTTTCTGCTTGTGAGCACTGATTAGGGGCCGAATAGTAGGTTTTAGCGCTATATAAATAAAATTTAATTGAATTGAATTGAATTTATGCACAACTTAAAGGCTTGCAGTTGTGCATAAACCTATTATTCGGCCCCTAATCAATGCTCACAAGCAGAAACGGTTGCAGTGGGTCCAGGCATACATGAAGACAAGTTTTTAAACAGTCTTGTTTACTGATGAGTGTCGTGCAGCCCTGGATGGTCCAGATGGATGGAGTAGTGGATGGTTGGTGGATGGCCACCGTGTCCCAACAAGGCTGCGATGTCAACAAGGAGGTGCCGGGGTCAAGTTTTGGGCCGGAATCATGGGGAGAGAGCTGGTAGGCCGCTTTAGGGTCCCTGAAGGTGTGAAAATGACCTCTGTAAAGTATATTGACTGACAACTTTCTTCCATGGTACAAAAAGAAGAACCGTGCCTTCCGTAGCAAAATCATCTTCATGCACGATGATGCACCATCTCATGCTGCAAAGAAGACCTCTGTGTCATTGGCTGCTATGGGCATAAAAGATGAGAAACTCATGGTGTGGCCACCATCCTCCCCTGACCTCAACCCCATTGAGAACCTATGAGGGTGGGAGGCAGTTTGATTTAAAAACAGCAGCTCTGGGAGGCTATTCTGACATCCCGCAAAGAAATTAAAGCAGAAACTGTCCAAAAACTCACAAGTTCAATGGATGCAGGAATTGTGAAGATGATATAATGAAAGGGTTCTATGTTAAGATGTAACATGTAGCCCTGTTAGGATGTTTTTGTTTGAAATAGTTTTTGATTTCAGTAAATATGATGAACTCCTAATGCTGCAAATTCAACAAAAGCCTATTTTCAGTTCTTTACAACCTATAAAATGTTTTTAACTCTGTTGTGCATAATCATTTGGAACAGTGCGTTTTCTGTTTTATATTTTTTAAATAAATATTGTTATAATTAGGAGGTTTGTTCAATAAAATTCTAATTATACCCTAATAGTTGATGACTAGGAAAGTATACTGACTGTCATTTGCATTGAATAATTATGAAAATCAGAGAAAGATATCATTTGCGTAATAATTTGGAACACAGTGTAATTCTGACTTTTCTCTCATTTGAGTGTTTTGTCCATAATGCCTCACTATGGTAATGGACATAAGGGCACGGGCCATATGTTTATTCCATGTAAATAAGGGATTGTCTGACAGACGATTGTTTCCATGAGGCTGAAGCTGATTCATCTCATGTGTTTAAATCACTGCTTGTTTTGATTTCACAGAAGCCGATTTGTGCGTACGTCATTTCATGCTCGAATCTTTACTTGTCTCGAAGCAGCTTTGATGATTAAGCGTCGCGGTCTTTTTATTGTACAGTCAGCATGTATAAAGCATAAGAAAGTCTGTTGTTCTGGACTGAGCTCAGTGCTCAGTGGTAAAGCGAGCAGTATGTTGGTCACTTTCTCTCTCCACCAGTTAGGAAGATCATACATTTAGAATACCTTTGGCAAAAACATATAATGTACTTATAATTATTTTAAAAAGGCGGCGCGGTGGTGTAGTGGTTAACACTGTCGCCTTGCACCTCCAGGGTCTGGGTTCGATTCCCTGGCCAGGCTCGATTCCCGTCTCTGTGTGCAAGGAGTTTGCATGTTCTCCCCGTGCTTGGTGGGTCCTCCGGGTACTCCGGTTTCCTCCCACAGTCCAAAGTTATGCAGGTTAGGCTAATTGGCGTTCCGAAATTGCCCGTAGTGTGTGTGTGTGTATGTGTGTGTGCCCTGCGATGGATTGGCACCCTGTCCAGGGTGTACCCCGCCCGAAGTCTCCTGGGATAGGCTCCAGGTCCCCCGCGACCCTGAACACAGGATTAAGCGGTATAGAAAATTAATGAATGAATGAATGAATTATTTTAAAATTAGCTAATCTATTATTTTGGTTGATGTTTATTAAACGTCCGCACGTACAGTAGTATATACAGATCAGCCATACCACTAAAATACAAAACATTCTGCCCATTATTATGTAGGTCCCCCTTTATGCCAGCAGGGCAGCTCTGACCCACTGAGGCATGACATCACAGGGCCTCTGAAGGTGTGCTGTGATACTTGGCACCAGGATGTTAGTGGCAGATCCTTTGGATGCTGTGGGTTGTGTGGTGGGACCTCTATCGATCAGACTTGTTTGTCCGGTGCATCCTATTGGGATCGGACTGGGATGTGGGAAATTTGGCGGCCTGTTATGCAACCAAGAGTCCTTACGCTTTTTTATTATGTCCAGCATTGACATTTTTCAATGGGTTGTCCCACATTGCATGTTGCGTGAGATTGGACTGGATGGGTTGGCCTTTGGTCCCTGCAGGCATGAGTAGGCTTTGGGTACCCATAATCCTGTCACCAGTTTGCAGGTATATAAGTGATAATCAATGTTAACGGCATGACTGATTGTAGTAGAGTTATCATTAGCTGGAATGTCTGAATACATACAGCTCCTTTATTTTTGTAGATACATTTCTGCACTTTAAATTTCCATGTTATGAGTCCTCTAACCCCACATTTTTCCTCCTGCAGGTTCAGACCTGTTCGGTGACCCACGTGTCGGCCTGGAGCGGCCCTTCTCCTCCATCCCCTCGCTGCCAGACAACCGTTTCACCGACCCCAGGGTACCTTATCCCACTGCCGCCTTCACTTACACTCCTACCCCTGTCACCAACGCTATCGGTATCGGCATGTCCGCCATGACTGCGCCGGCTGGTCGCTACCACACTTACCTACCGCCTCCCTACCCTGCCGGCTCGTCTCAGGGCCAGAGCGGACACTTTCAGACCAGCTCTTCACCCTACCACCTGTACTACAGCAGCGCTACCGGGTCGTACCAGTTCTCCATGATGTCAGGGGGAGGTGGAGGGGACCGCTCACCCCCCAGGATCCTGCCTCCCTGCACCAGTGCCTCCACGGGCTCGGCCCTCCTCCACCCCTCGCTGCCAAATCAGAATGACATTGTTGTCGAGGCGGAGGAAAGCCACAGCAGCTCTCCAACCAGCATGTCTGCTGAGGCAGTGTGGAGGCCGTACTGAGCAGAAGCTTTACTCAATACGGGACTGACATGTTAACCAATATGAAGTGAAAGGCTGATGGAGCAGTGCATGGACTCGATTTTCCACAGCATGAGACTCACGTTTGTTTCTTAAGATAATTATGGATCATTTGTTGTTGTTGTTATTATTATTATTATTATTATTATTGTTGTTGTTGTAATTATTACACCAGCTCCTTCTATTTCTAAACAAATACACTGACATGGCACTGTCATCAAACTTGAATCTGAAGAATTATATCATTTTGGTTTGCCAGGAAATGTATGTCTGCCAAAAAAAAAAAAAAATGCTGGGAACTAATCATTTCTGGCCATGAATGATGAATTTCACACGCGACTGCCTGCACATTTACATCACTCAGTGCTGAGACCCAGCAGTTCTGAGATCAGTAACTATAACCTTTAGAGGGGTGTGTGTCACGGAGCTCGCCTTTACTGAAGCTAGCATTGTGCTACCAGCGCCAACATTGGATGATTTCTGGTTCTTTGTGTGATTTCCATTTAAAAGAGACTCTGATGCACATGCAGTCCCAGGTTTATGAGGCTTTACCTCATCAGTCACTGCCTTTTTAGGTCGTCCTCTTACACTTACAGAGCCATCCCTCCAGTGTTTCAGATATCCACCTTCTTCCTTATAACTTATAACCCAGCGTGTAAATAGACTTGTTGATATCACTGGTTGATTGACGTTGACAGTGACGGTGTCTTTCACTTCCACACTTGAGAAAACTAGAACTGCTACATAGCCTATATGTTTTTCAGTACTGCTTTATTTTGTGAATGTAAACCTTGTGAAGAAGCTGATTGTTTGTAGACGTTGTCGTGTGGTGTCCTTCTTTCTCTTCGCCGAGCAACGGTCGGGTTCGTGAGAAATCGACGGGAAAGTGGGCAGACTCTGACTCTCAGTGTCATCTTGTGCTGATAGGACAAGAATGGCCGGGCTCCTAAAATGGTGCCAGCTTCTAATACCCCCCTCTGCCAGCCCCTGCTTCCATGTGCTATTCCTGACCCAAGAAGAATTTATACAGACAAGCAGACAAGCCCTGACCTGCCCGTGCTATTCAACACTATCTTCCAGACAAATACGCACTCTCTTTATGTTCTGATTACTCACTAGTCTCGGTTGTTCTCTTCTTTACTCACTGCCAGATTTAGGGCCACTATGTCTCCCTTCATTGCTTTCAGCCGTCTCCAGTGTTTAGCTCTCTTTCAACATCTTCTTTGATACCTGCATCCACCCTCCACCCCCCCCCCCCCCCCGTCCCAACATACACAGGAGAGAGCAGAGGACATGGAGAGCTATATAAATGCAGCCTAGCTCAACAGTCAGTGCACAGAGACTACAGAGCTTTAGCTATAATCCAGCTCCAGGATTCGGGCCAAGCTCCATAAAATATATTTTAAAATTATATAAAAAGCAGCCGGTGTCAGAGCGGCGTGACGCCACCAGCCGTTACACACTTTACACCATCGTTTTTCTGATACCACAAAGCACAACTAAAAAGAAAAAAAACTTTCAGGTTTTCAACATACAGTATTTTCAAAGATTACCAAAGTGTGTGGCTGTGTGAATGAGAGAGAGAACAGGAAGTTAAAAAAAAGAATATGTGATACATTAACCATAGCCTAATTTGTAGTTATTTATAGCAATTAGAATATTGGTAAATATAAAACTTTGTTCTCAGCCATCAGACCTGACAGATGTGAAGCCACGGCTCTAAACCACGTTAAAGCTAAAAGCGAGACTATTAAACAATAGTTAGCAACCAAAGTAAACGAATAAACAGGACGGTATAATTTATGAGAAATATGTCACTGCTGTTAAATCAAGCATGTAATGGAAAAGCTTAAAATTCAGCTCCAATCTTTTGACTTACGATTGATAATTCTTCATGATCATCCAGCCACATCTCCATATCCTTACACGATTTAGCCTAAACATTCCAAGACTGATTAAGAGTCAAGGTCTCTCACCTATCAATTACACACCATTCATCAAGTGGATGCTTCTTTCCCACATCAGCGCTGACAGCCAACAGAATCAATAACCAGGGCACTAACCCCTGCAAAACTCGTCTGCCTCGACAGTTCCCAGCTCCTGTCATTTGGTCTGGGTTCCGCTCGCACATTTCACACCGTGATTAATCACAAATGATAATGGTAAACAGGGGGAAATTAACTGTGGTCAGAGGCAGAACACGTCCATTAATCTAAGCACATGACGCTGCTGGAGAGGGTTATGTGATGACTGAACGTATTAAAAAGAAGTCACCAAATGAGTCAAATTTATGTCTTACTCATCATGGAATTCTGAAGATTAATTTTGATTATACCGATGATAATGGATAAGAAACCTGAACTCTTTCAACGCTGCCCATTAAAAAAAAAACAAGGGTTAATATATCAGGTTTTTATTCTAGAGATTGTCCTTGTGTTCATACTTGATGTAGCAATTTGATGCAGCCTTAATAATAGGGGCAATAAGCACAGCAATTAATTGAATCAGATTTATATAAATCATTCATTCATTTTCTATACCGCTTAATCCTGTGTTCAGGGTCGCGGGGGACCTGGAGCCTATCCCAGGAGACTTCGGGCACAAGGCGGGGTACACCCTGGACAGGGTGCCAATCCATCACACGGCACACACATATACACACACTCACACACCCAATCACACACTACAGGCAATTTAGGAACGGCAATTAGCCTAACCTGCATATCTTTGAACTGTGGGAGGAAACCGGAGTACCCGGAGGAAACCCACCAAGCACGGGGAGAACATGCAAACTCCATGCACACAGAGACGGGAATCGAGCCTGGCCGGGGAATCGAACCCAGACCCTGGAGGTGCTAGGCGACAGTGCTAACCACTACACCACTGCGCCTTATATAAATCATTTAAATATATTATATATTTAAATATATTAAATATATTTTTCCTTAAAAAAAGAATTATATTATATTATATTATATTATATTATATTATATTATATTATATTATATTATATTATATTATATTACTTAGGGCATGTTCGGGGTACACCCTGGATGGGATGCCAATCATTGCTGGGAATAACATGATTCACACACTACAGGCAATTTGGGAATGCCAATTAGCCTAACCTGCATTTCATTGGACTATGGGAGGAAACAGAAGTACCCAGAGGACAAGCATGGGCAGAGCATACAAACTTCCCAAGACCCAAGGTCCGAATCATTAAATATGCTTGATTCATTTAACCACTTTTCCTAACCACTTCAAACATGAAGTGCTAACCTATCGCAGGGCACAATGGGGCAACAAAGTAAACTCCACACACACTCAGACCAGAGGCAGGATTCAAACCCACACCCTTGGAGGTCTGGGGTGCCAGAACTGTAGATTTAGTTATTTTAAATCAACGGGTGTGCATGCCAATCAAATATAAGCACTCACCATATACTCATTGTCCATACTGCTCTATCCTGTATACAGGGCCAGGGGGGCCTGGAGCCTATCCCAGGCGACTTAGGGCACGAGCTGGGGTACACCATGGACAGGGTGCCAACCTGGACCCTGGGGTGCAAGATGCAGTGCTAACCATTACTCTATTGTGCTGCCAAATATAAGCACATAAAAAAACATTATATATATATATATATATATATATATATATATATATATATATATATATATATATTATTTTATATTATATAACATATTGTTTTATATTGTTTCATAATACAACCTTTTCATGATATGCTAATTTTTTGAGATAGGGATTTTGGGTTTTCATGAGCTGTATGCCACAATCATCAATATTAAAACAATAAAAGGCTTGAACTACTTCAGTTGTGTGTAATGAATCTAAAATATATGAAAGTCTAATGTTTATCAGTACATTACAGAAAATAATGAACTTCATCACAATATGCAAATTTGTGAGAAGGACCTGTACATTCTTAGCTGACTCTCTATATACTGTGTTTTTTTTTTTTTGTTTGTTTTTTTTAATTATGGGAAACTTTTATTGTGCTTCAGAAGAGACTTTGTTTTTGTCTGGATTTCCGGTCTTAAATAAACTAAAATATAAAATGTTCAGTCGAAGCAGCTTTTACGCAGCTCCAGTATGCGCAGCACCTTAGTGAAGTCTGCGTAAAATTAACGCAGCCGCAGTGATTGCAGCACGGGTAATGGTTTTTGACGTAGGCACGTCACGCGCGAAATTCATAACGGGAAAACAACAGACGCAGCGCGCGCGTTTTCAGTTACCGCCTGTGTGTGTGTAGTCGGTGTGTTTTTATCTCTATTTAAACATTATTATTTTTAATACAAAGTAAGTTTATTTTATCCTGCGATGGCGGATCAGAGCTATTACTCCCCGAGCTTTAAGAAGCCGTGTGATATCCTCCGCATGAGGAGGCGAAAGCGGACGCGGAGTGAAGCGGAGAGTCGGAGCGGTGCTGCCGCAGAGATCCGCCCGTTCATCCCCGGACCTCGGCTCGGCGCCCAGGCTCGACCAGGCGGCGGAGTGAAGCGCAGGAACCCGTTCGCGAGCATCGAGAACACGTACAGTAGCCCGAGGAAGAAGAGGAGCTGTGAGGAGACCGTGTCGGAGTGCCGAGGCTCTCTCACCGCCGTGTGTGACGGAGAAAAAGCCCGGGAGAGGAGCACTGAGGGTCCGGCATCGCTCCGAGAACTCCTCCTCATCAGCGACTCTCACACACGGCGTGTAAAATCACTTTATACCTCACATTAATACACACAGGAGTTCAGGCTGAGGGTGGATTTCTTTAGCTAAGGCTAAATTAGATCAGGACGCTAATACAGGGAGGCTAAGTGGTGTAGCAGTACAGCTAACACCTGTGTGTGTGTGTGTGTGTGTGTGTGTTGATAGAGTGTATTGTGTACTCAGTGAAGAAGTGTGAAAGGTTCATGTCAAGATGTGTTTTTAATATTCCTTTGCTAACAAATTGAAGCTAAACTAATGACATTAAATCTATTGCTTTTAGACATTCCTCCTTAATACACATTAAATATGATGTGTGTTATTAATACACACACACACACACTGATCAGCCATGACATTATGGCCACTTGTTTAATATTGAGTACGTCCACCTTTTCATCAGTCTGATCTACATTAGTGTTTCTATTAGATCAGACTACACGGGCCGGCCGTGATCCGGTCATCAATTCACCGGTCCTCCTTCCTTGGATGACCTTTGGTACGTCCTGTCCACTACAGACCAGGACAATCCGACAAGACCTGCAGTTTTTTAGACTTGCTCTGACCCAGTCCTCTAGTCACCACAATTTGGACCCTTGTCACTCAAATCCTTACACTTTCCCTTTTTTCTGCTTTTCAGGAAAAAAAGGTTCAATTTATGTCACCTACTATGTCCCACCTCACTTCAAATGTAGCTTCTGTGAGTAGGGACAATTTGTTATGTCTAGACGAAGACGACTGGGTCAGAGCAACTCCAAAACCTCAGGATGTTCTCAGGCCGCAGTGGTCAGGACATAACGAAAGTGATCCCAGGAAGGACTGACGACAGGGTCACGGGTGACCAGGCCTCACTGAGACACATGTGGAGTGAAGGCTGGCCCGTGTAGTCCCTTAGTGTAGATCAGATCGATGAAAAAGTTAATGCTGGTTCCAATGGGAAGGTATCAGAACACACAGCGCATCACTGTTCTGGCGGCAGAATGACGTAGGGGACCAACTCAATATTAGGTAGGTGGTCATAATGTTAGCTATGTTATGTATGTAATATATATAGATAACAAAGTGGAATGAACATATAATGCAAAAATAAATATAAGAAGAAATTCAGCTAACAGTGCCATATTATAACACACGATAACAATTATCTAGTACTCTATATTAAACTATTGCTCTTCTTCAAATTTGCAAGCAAGGTGCTGGTTCATGTTATTAATACACATTTTTATTTTACATGTTGTTTTTTTTCACAGCCAGAAGAAGCTGTTTCTCTTTCTGAGGATCTCTCGTTATTTGACGAGGATGTGTTCGAGCCAGAAAAATCCACCCCTATCCTGAAGGTGTGTAAAGCAGTGTACCTGAAGCAGGCGCCACTGTGGCTACAGCTGGGCCGTATGACCAAAAATTTATATCACGGTATTTTGCAAAATTATATCCATGTCACGGTATTTGACGGTATTTTTTTTCCCATGTGTGATTAGGTGTTAACCCCATTTCCTAATATATTAGAGAATAATTCCTGCAGTAATAAGGAGGCTTACATTGACTGGACTAGTATTAACCCAGGTTTGACTGGTCTCACAAAATGCTGCTGTTCACAAAGAGGTGACGGTGGCACTCATAATTGTAATGAACATTTGAAGAAATCAGAATTCATGACTTGCACAAAATACACAACACTTTATTGTGCAAGTTTTGCAACTTGAAAACTTTAATCTGTCTACAATGTAAACAATATGTCCCCTGCAACTGCAAAATGAAAACTTTATCCACTGGACTTTCATTAAGGCAAATGACCTGAAACAGGTAAATACAAAAGGAGTGAAACTTTTCACTTTGTGAAACATTAATAATATTGCTTCAGTATTAATATTATTAGAGTATTAAGCGGTACCATGTCTTTAGCTAAGTGGACAGTAATAGCGTTGGTAGTACCGTTCTGTTTGCTTTTCTTGTCCTAGGCAGTCCCCTTAGTAAACGCGTCTTTGAGTGACGTCTGAGTCGCGTTTTGTGTTGCAGTGCTATAACTTTATCGTTACCTGCAGATGTGGAAGAAGATGCTTAGTTTCATGCATTCTTCACATTCCAGGACGTGTTTATGGTGGAGGTGGTGAAGCAAATTGCTTGTGTTGCCTCCTGCGGCTACAACTTTAGCCCGACAACATTTACATATGCTGGTCGTTTGATCAACGTCAGATTTTTTTTTTCCACACAACCTCCTCTTTTCGGAAGAAGTTCCTCTTTGTCTGTGACATTTTCTTTGTCCATGCTGTTCAACGCTCAACACACACAGGCCGCGCTTCCACCGCTCTCATGCAGACGCATACAGCTTGTTTGGTACCACTGCAAAACAATGTCCCGCGGCCGGGACGTTCCACCGCTCTGTGTTCCTGACGCTTTGTACGCACACACTCACCGGTATTGGGGTATATGAAAAATTAATAAATAAAAAAAACCGGTATTCGGTATGAAAAGGTATACCACCCAGCCCTAACTGTGGCCTCGCACCGCTGGGTTGGATTTCCGCCGTGTGTGTGTGTGTGTGTGTGTGTGTGTGTGTGTGTGTGTAGCTTGCATGTTCTCCCTGTGTTTGGTGGGTTTCCACCCACAGTCCAAAAACATGCAGATTAGGTTAATTGGCGGTCCCAAATTGCCCATAGTGTGTGTGTGTGTGTGTGTGTGTGTGTGTGTGTGTGTGTGTGTGTGTGTCCTGTGATGGATCGGCACCCTGTACACTCTCCTGGGATGGACTCCAGGCCTCCCTCCAACCCTGTGCACAATATGAAGCGGTATAGAAGATGAATGAATGAATGAAGCCTCTTTGCAAGTATACACTACGTCACAAGCATCACCGTTTGTTACTTTATCAGCACCGTGAAGTGGAAAAAATGTATTATGAATTTAACTTGTAAACAGTGTCAAACTGGCTATAAATTCTTGAACTTGAGAAATGTAAAAAAAAAAAAAAAAAAAAAAGGAAGAATAATAACTTCACTCTGTCTATAGCAATTAGTGCAAACACCACTCCCTTTAAATGAGGGATATTTAAATATTTTATTGAACATTAGTATTTACACAAGTTGCTACTAGTAAAGGTATTGTTAATGTTTTTGCACACATCTGTGAAAACGTCCTCCATGACGTGAAATCCACCACAGCAGACGATCAGCGTGGGGTTTTATTCCCAAAAGTATATTTGCCCACCCTTTTTAAAAATCTGTCCAGGATCAGATCAATCAATCAATCATCACCAATCAACTAACTAGTAGAGGACAGTTCCCACTCTACAACCAGAGACGCAGTAAATGCAGCGGATGCCATAAAAAATAAATAAAATAAAAAATGAGAAAGGCGTCCTGTTGGTCACAGAAGCTCTGCAGAGAACCACAGTGAACAGCTCCTCTTTAAAAAGCCAGAACGCCTACGTGCTCTGACTAACAGTGCCATCTTTGTACCCCAAGAAGCGTAAAAAATTTTTTTACTTCGACTTACTCTTCACACACGAGTAGATGGAGTGTTTATAGGTTGAATCTCCGAAATGTGAAATGAATAGAAATATTAAATAGCTAGAAGTATTTTGTTAAAGGTCATATGTGGAGCACTTTTGCGGTGGCGGGTCATGCCGGTCCGCTCCGTTGGCTACCACTGAAGTATATTCCAGACGTGTGGGAAAACACTGCATCACCGCTGTCTGCACCACTTCATTCAATCCTCACCACTAACGACGTTTTCTTAATCACTCAAACGTTCAGACCTTTCTGCTTTTTCTTTTCTATAATTAGAGTCCCGGCGCTCCTGATCTTCGCAGCGAGTCCCCTCCAGAAGTGTGTAGAGAATATCCAGCAGACTGGAGTCTGAAGACCCGAGTGCTCGTCACCTCGTCACAGTCTTTCTCCTGGGCCGAGCATCTGAAAGCTCAAGAGGAAGCTCAGGGCCTGAGTCTGCACTGCAGGGCGGAGTACACGCCTCTGCCACAGAATATCCTGGTAATATTTAATATGGTTTAATAAATCTTTATCTGATACATATCCATAAATTTTTATACATGAATATAAGATACAAGCTCTCACATGCTAATCTTTTGTTTTAAATTCCATAACACGCCACACTTCGTCCCTAATCTATGTGCAATATGCAAAAGCAGAAGGTAGAAAAATAACCGCGTGTGACGTGTTTAATATGGAATTCACAATATAACACTTTTATAACAATATAACCTTCAGTGTGATGATCTCCAAGCATCACTGGTGACCTGTGTTTGAACTCTGAACATCTGTGCATATGAGCCCATGTGGTCTCGTCTCATTTCTTACTTTCTGTTACAGGAAAATATATGTTGTAAACAAACTAACTAGCACAATAAAAAAGCTGTTTAACATTTTTCAGTCTTCCAGTTAGTGCAGTAGTGGATATTAATGCTTTCTACCATCAATAATTAGTCAACATAATATTTAAGTTATGATTCTGACGATTCAGTTTGGTGACACATCGTGACTTCACGTGTCGCCCCTGTGGTGCAGACACTCGACACCGTGTCCTGTTCTGACGATGATGTAGCTGCAGTGTTGATGTGCGTTAACTCCGGTTCTGTGTGTTATGTTTTTTCAGGATCCTCGCAGTTGTGCCGAGCTGCGCTGTGGTTTCCAGCAGTGTCTACAGTACTGGCAGCATCCGTCTCTGCCCTGGCTCTCTCTGTTCCCCAGGATCGGAGCCAAGAGCAGCTTCAGTGGGAAGAGCACACCATGGGCCCAGGATACCACCGTACAGCAGAGTCTGATGAGTGAATGGTGAGAGAGAGAGACACTGGGTGTGACTGCACATAAACTCACCTTGTTTGTTAAAGCGATTTCTTGCCTTCCTATGTTTTAAGAGTTGATGTGAAGGCAGGGGAAAACACTTTTTTATTACATTTTATTATTATTATTTTATAATGAACTAATTACATTTTTTGTCTAACTTGAAAGCATTTGTATTTATTTATTATTTAATAAATAGCTAAATAAATTAACAGGGGTCGGAATTGTGTAATATAGAGTGACATCCCTTTTTTCAGCAGAGCCTAGGCAATGATAGAATTAATATTATTACATTTTAACCCACTATACAAACATTGCGGACGTAGGCAAAGAAACAGCACGGTGGGTTTTTAATGTTTGTTTTCTCTTTTTCCCTGACCAAAAATAACATGATCATTCGGTGAGTTCGTCATATTCCGGTATCGTAATTTAATAATAATCATAGATTTGGTTTTATGTGACCCCAAATGTGTCTTTTCCTCTGTGTTACAGGTCGGTGAGCTTGACGTCTCTGTACAGTCTCCTAAAGGCCAAACTCTGTCCATACTTTTACCTTTGTTCCTACCAGTTCACTGTGCTGTTCAGAGCAGCAGGACTGAGTGGAGCTAAAGGCATCACTGCACTTCTTTCCCCAACCACCAGGGGCCTGCGCGAGGCCATGAAAGCTGATGGTAAGATTTATATAAATATATATACCCACCCAAATGTCCTTCTTTACTGAAATATCAAATGTACAAGTCAAAAGAGTAAAAAGCTCCATAATGAGTAGAGAACGAGTCCGAGAGAACCTGAGCTCAGTCTGTGTAGACGTACCGTAGATGTAACTGAAACTGTGGTGATGATTCTGGTCATATTAAAGAAAAGGTTTGGTACTGACTTCAGTACCAAACCAGACTCCTTCAACCCCCAGCTTCAGAAAAACATTGTCACTTATAAAGAGGCCGTGACTCACGGCTTGTTCTTCATGAGAAAACATATTTATTCATTAATTCATAGACTAAATAATATGTGTATGTTTAAAGTACTGTGAATCAGTTTGAGATATTGGAGTCAGTCCTACTTTAACACTGTGTGTGTGTGTGTGTGTGTGTGTCTGCAGGGATCGAGTTCTCACTCCCTCTAGTGGAAGAGAAAAAGAAGAACAGAGAAAGCAGCTCCTCACAGCTGACTGACGGAGATGAACAGTGCAGTAATCTGTGAGTAATGAGCTGAGGTGTTTTTATATTTATTTACCGAGCATGTGACTTTAGCTACTTTACCACTTCACATCATACCCGAACACTTTTCTTTTTGTCGTTTCAGGACGTCAGAGTACAACGATGAGGAAGATGAGGAGCATGAGGAAGAAGAGGAGGATGATGAGGAATGTTTCTCCTGGCTGAAAGAGATGGGGGTGCAAGACCAGATCAAGAAACCTGACGCCATCTCAATCAAACTGTACGTTCAACCTTTTCACATCCTAACTGCTGTTAATAAAACCGTAAGCCTTTCTGTCAGACACATGACCTCACATTGACCTCAAGAATACTGAGGAGTTTATGATCAACTCATTGACTACAAGGTGCCCACTAGTGATGGGAAGTTTGAATCATTTTAGTGACTCGGTTCTTTGAATCTCGTTCATCAAAATTAACGAATCTTTTTTGAGTCATTTAGTTCAATTAGTTTTTTTTTTTTTTTTACAGAAAAATAATAAAATGTTGCATTTTCAATAAAAAAGACCCCCAATACGTCTACATACACAAATTTGGGCTATAGTTCCAGTAATGAAAATATTACAATGCAGCTAAGGACATTATTATAATAAACAGAATGAGCAGCTCGCCATCATATCTTCAACTCCGAGTCGTTCGTTCTTTTTAATCCATTGCACCGCATATCGTCTAAGGGAGTCACGTGACTAAAGAACGAACGACTCGGAGTTGAAGAGTCACCAAGCAAGAATCGCTCAATTCTGTTTCCTGTTTCGATGATTTGCGCATGCGCGCCCAGTAGAAAATGGATGAATAACTCCAAGACGAGTCACGTTAAAGATTCGTTCAAGAAGAACGATTCGTTCATGAACGACCCATCACTAGTGCCCAGGTCCTGTGGCAGAAAAACAAGCCCAAATCATCACCCCTGCACCCCTCCACCGCCATGCTAGACACTGGGTGGTTCTGCTGAACCGCTGTTTGTTTTTTCCCCAAAACCTGGCGCTAAAACAACTCCACTTTGGTCGCATCTTTCCTTAGGACTTTGACATTGTACACAACATTGTGGTTTGTTCAGATGCAGTTTTGCAAACTTGCAGTGGTTGTGTGTGTGTGTTCGTAGGAATAGACTGATGGATACTCGGTAAATGTGTACACTGTGATGTGAAAATGAATCTGAATCTTGTCTTATTACAACATTCCTATTGTGCTAGGCGTAAAGAGCACAACGAGGTACGACTGGACCACCGGCCCGAATCAGTGGTTCTGGTTGAGGGCTCGAACACCTTCACCTTGATCAACTTCCTCATCAACTGCAAGAGCCTGGTGGCTGCAGCAGGTCCTCAGGCAGGGTTGCCCCCAACACTTCTCGCCCCAACAGCGTTCAGAGGAGCGACACTGCACACGATGAAGGTAGCAGTCTCTGAATAATGTACTGCGCTTATTAAAATGTATGACATCATCAGATAAACTGTAAGCGTCTGGTTGTTTGCTGTGTGACTCCAGGCACGAAGTGTCAACGTGAAGACCCAAGTGAGGACGGGGTACCAGGACGTGTGCAGTCTGGAGGTCACGGGACCCATAATGCCTCATGCACTACACACACTTTCACAGCTGCTGAGACCGGCGCAGCGAGGAGGCTTCTCCATGACACTCTACACACACGAGCCTAGTGCTGTTCTCAATGTACCAGTCACCAAACCAGCTGAAGCTGACACACAGGTGGGTCTTCATGGTGTGTGTCTGTGTGTGTGTCTGTTTCATGCCGGAAAACATTTCCTGTAAAATTTTAGTTAAACTCCAATGTGGACCAAAACACAAGAAAGAAACTTCAAGGGAAGTGAAGTTTTGACTAATTTGAAATTTAAATGGAAAACACCCGTATAAAAAAAAAAAAATGTGTGTGTGAAGCTAAAGTAAGAGGACACTCTTACTTTCAGCCCCTCAGCTCTCTCTCTCTCTCGCACACCTTCACACTAAAGGCGCGTGAGAGAATGTGTGTGAACCGGCACGGTGTCAAATTACGCGCGCACACACAACGACAGGCTGAGGGAGAAAATGGATCTTTACCCTCTAATAAGACTTTCTTTTGCTTTACACGTGTGCACACGTGTTATAAGAAACACTACATGCGCTGTACACACACGCTTACAAACACAAAATAAAATATGTTTTTTGCACAGACACGTGGTCAGTGTTATAGTAAACAGTACACAAGTGCACGGATGTTGATTATACCAGTAAGAGACGAGCACTAAGACCCAGCAGAAAAGACGATTACCTACAATTCCGCAGCTCAAGAGACAGGAAACCGTTGGCTCAGTTGTGATGATGTGACGCTCTGCGTCAAAACAAGAAGCGCATGTGTGATTCATGATGCTCTGTGCTCGTAAACCAAGACTTGTTCGTATTTCAAGTCAAAGTGTATTAAAAATATTTGCTCATCTTGTGGAACACTTGCAAACCGCATGACTCGAAATCCGAGGTTGCACTGTATTGTGATACACATTTTCCTGTAAGAAATAACGTAAATGTAAATAATCAGTTCCAGCAACCCAACACTATCATAATATGTTTTCATTAAAAAAAACAATCAAAACATTTAGAAAAGACACAAAAACTAAGTAATAAATTATTTATCCTTCCTCTTGGTACCAGTTTTTTTCGATTTCCACTGAAAGCAGCTTCCTTTGGGTTTTTTTCTTCTTGCTACAGTCCATGATGACTTTCTTGGGATGCGTGGATGCTATGATTTCATTGAATTGCACAAAATGTAAAAGATAAAAATGATTGCAAAATTGTTTTGGCTTTTCACTGAAGCAAACGGGCAATTTGTTTAAAAAAAAAGAAAAATTAATAATAATATATAGTGCCATTTATAGCAAATAATGCTTTTTGTCAAATATCCCCTGTCTAAAAAAGAACCATTGTTTGCATTATGATGGCACTGTTACTATCTTACTATGAGAAGTCAATGCTAATGAAAACATTTAAATAAATTGTGTAATTTTGTAATTGTGAAAACAACAGTTGTTTATTTGTTTATTTATTTTAAGTGTATAAACACTTCAGTTGGTTGAAAATCTTTTGAGAATAGTCTGCAGTGTCAGTCGTGAAGCAGATCGGTGTTGGCTGGAAATGTTAATTCTAACCATCATCGCTCGTCCTGTCTCGTCTCAGAGTAACGTGTCGGAGGAGTTGAGCCGCTGCGGTCTGGAGCATCACACGGTGCAGCAGCTGATGGAGCAGGCGACGCTGGGCAAGAGCGCACTGCGACACCTCGACATGAGGGACTACTCGTACAGCTGGAGCTCCTGAGGACGTCCTGCCTCACTACAACTCGCCTCCATGTGCTCTACAGACTCGGCGTAAAACCTCACGGCCACAGAAACAGTTCGCGTTAGTGTGATCGAGTGAGGTAGATTAACAGCACATACACAACCCATGGACCTCTTTAACACGTGCAGCGTTTCTCCACAATAAGTCCATCACTGCCGCTTCATAATTCTGAAGGTGAAGTGTTTTAACTTGGTGTTTTTCTGTGTTAGTTTAGCTGACAGTAGTTTAGGTTTTAGGTATGATTGAGTGCGTGTTGATGGTGTTTTATTCATTTTCTCGATTGACTGGATTTCTTGTAAATTTCCACTTATGATCTTTTTTTACCAACAAGCAAACGTTTAGGAATTCTGGATGAAAAAGTAGTTTTATTTAATGAAGATTGTTCATTTAATTTTAACCTTGTACAAGGCATTGTGTGTATTTTATGTATATTAAATTAACTGGGTTTTATGTGTCATGGGGACTGTGTTTTTGTTTAAAAATATATAATGTAATGGAAATGTAAGCAGAATAATTCGTGTTACGGTGAAAAAGCAGTGTTTGGGGACGTTACTTTTTAAAGTAACTAATTACATTACAAAATTACTGTCATTAAAAAGTAATTTTTACAGCGTTAACACATTACAGTGTTACTTTCTGATAACAGTAACTAGTTCAAGTACTTTTCCATTGCAGAAAGTGAAAACTCCTTTGTGATTCCTCATGCATATTGTTTTAGTCAAGACTTTTATAATTATTCTACCATCACTCAGTGAAGTTTGGTCCTTAATCTGTTAACTACGAACAGCAGGAGTACCAGAGGGGGGCGGGACTTGTAGGATGTCTGGCTCACAGATAAATTGTCTGAATAACGGATTACATTTTTGAAAATATTACTAAATAACTTAGTACTTAAATGGCGGATGTAATGCGTTAGATGACTCGTTACACCAAAAGTAATTACACCCAACACTGCTAGACATGCCTCGTATCACAAGTTGAATAAATTAGACTAGATCTTGGTTTTGTTCTTCTCTTCTGGAGAAATCGATCAGCCTGTGAACCTCACTGGTGTTTATATGTAGAGCTTCTTCAGCCACCATGTGCAGCATGAACTATGATAGTCGTTTAATAATAAATCATTTCACTGGCTTTCTGTTCAGCTCCGCCCACTGACTCCCCCCCCCCCCACTGCCAGTACAGTCAGTCACTCAAGATGTTTCTGGAGACGTCAATTTATTACATTTTATCAAATAAAACATTCTACCTGTCCGTAACCCACAACACTGGGGTAACGGGAGTGGTCCGAATTACATCTGCACATACACACAGACCAACGCAAAACTACATCACACCAGCAACTTCTTCATAATGAAGAAAATAATTATATTTAACCATTACATAACCAGGTTTTCATTTCTTTTAATTTAACCATTGTGTATAAAACAGAAAGAAAAGAAAGAATAACCGGGAGGTGTGTCAGCTCAGATCGCTTAATCAGGTCTGTGCTACAACAGAAGGAGACGATAAACAATCTGGATTACATAAAAATAGGCTCATTTATGAAACTACTGGACAGTAATGACTTTCGGCTGAACCAACAGATCACGCTTCGGCTCAAACATGTACTGTTACAAATACAGATGTTTATCCTCCTGGACAGGTTTGTATGAAATCAAAAACCAGTTATGATGGGTAAAGAACCAGAACGGATACCCGGCCCAAAAGTCAATGAGAAATGATTGTGTGTGTGTGTGTGTGTTGCGGTGTTATAATCAGGTGCTGGTGGCTGCTGTAAACTGAGGTCCCGAATGGACGCTGTCCCCTGCGATCTCCCCCATAGCCTGGAGAGCGACTGTAGCCGCCATGGCCTTGGCGTGCTTTTTGTTGGGGCTGGCTGTCTGGGGCTGATAATCACATCCGTTCACCACGACCTGAAAGCAGACGGACGAGAAAAATTAACACAAGCCATATTTCTACTGCTTGAAGTCAGAAACGGTCAAATCAAAATGGTCAACTGAAGAGGCTGTTGGTTGCAGTTTGAGTGTTTAAAAATGCCACAATCTCTGCAGTGAAGTAACCTTAATGAGATTTATCGGTTTTATATTGTTACACTTATATCTTACACTTGTATCCATAATACAGAACTGCTTTCAGCTCATCACTGGTTTGACATCTTTCAGTGAAGCTGAAATGGGATCTTTGATATAAAAGTGGCATAAAAAAAAAAAATTTAAAAAAAATAAAAAAAAAGATCCACAATTCAGAATTTTAATGTTTCTGTAAAGGTCTTAATTTGTTCTAAAGGAACCGTGACCAAGTAATCACTGCTGAGGTGCTGCTTCTTGAAATTCTAAGAGCTCCTAAGTTGGATTAAAAAACGTACAGCTAGGAGTCTTAGCTTAAGAGCAATTTAGGACGCAACTCCGAGCAAGGAAGAAAATAAACTAGTCTCAGAGAGGAGGTGGGGCTGACCATGTTGAGGGTATAAAGAATGTTTTGTTTTTTTTTCCTTTTAACAACCAAACAATGAAGTGCTCGGAATGTGCTTATAAACGCAACACTGGGTCTGGCAGGTTCAGGTGATTTTTAGAGAAAATGTTGATTGTGGGCGGGTCCATAACCGAAAGTATATTCAAAGTCTGCCTAATTATTATTTCATGAATGTATAGTTCGGCTTTTTGTTTTGTTTTTTTACTGAAAAACTGCCTCTGCTCTTTACTGTGATGGCTGGCGTGTCTGTATAAGTGTGTTTAGATTTTCCTACCATGCTCTTCCCCTTCAGTCAATTTTCCATGAATAAGCTTCAACACAGACCTTCTGGAATTATTATATGGTATTTGCACTGATTGCCCCAACCCCCCCCCCTTTTTTTCCCCCAGCTACTCTAAATGCAATAAATAGTTTTTTTAATTGAATTGAAAAACTGATAATTAAGTCGATAGTTTTTCCCGTGTGTGACTGAGATTTATACTGTATAAATAGTAAATTACTCAAATGTATTTATTTTAATTTATGTTTATTAATTTTCATATCCTGGAAGTCAAAATCATCAAAATGAAAACAAAAAGGTGAAATATATTTGTTTACGTGTAATGAATCTAGAATATCAGTTTCACTTAAAAAATAAAATAATTAAAAAACACTTTTCCAGGACATTAACATTTTTTTATATGTACAGTTCGTGCAGAAGAAACATGGAAGCCTGTGTGTGTGTCTAAATTCTGCCGTGTAAGGATTTGCCAGGTCAAGAAGGTGATGAGAGGCTTTCAAAGACACAGCATTAGTGAAAGATGTGTACAAGCATGAAGGATAGATTATTTTTGGTGTGCAGTTGGTATTAAACCTATTACTGGCAAATGAAATGTGATGAAATGATTGTATTGGCCGTCTTACAGAGTGCTACAACATCTCATTTTACTAATTGTGTTGATTACATGAATCCTGTCACAGGAGCACAAGCCACATTACAGTCCTGCTGCCAGTAAGGAGCTGAAAACACAGCACTGTTTCAGCACATTTGATGTTTTGCACCAGAACCACAGTGTGAATGAATTTCTATAGAAAACATAAGCGTTTTAATCCATCATTACTTCCTGGGTTTATGTAATTGTTTGACTGGTAGTAAATCATTTCCACAAATACTAATACCATTCTTTCAATTTAACACAGAGATGTACACTGACCTTAAACAGAAAATTCTTCCGGTGATCAGGTCCACTGTGAAGCACCATGACGAACTCTGGCTGTGGCCATTTTTTCTTATTACACAACTCCATTAATGCAGATACTGGATGCTTCCCTGTGTGAAATTATATAACTTATGTCATTAATAATGGCATTTATAGGTTATACATAATATCAAATACATGCAGCTCTCGAAAAAAATAAGAGACCGCTGCAAAATAATCTGTTTTTTTTTTTTGTTGTTGTTTATAGATGCATGTATTGTCGAGATGAACAGTTTTTGTTTCACTTTTTTGTGAACTGCTGACAATATTTCTCCTAAATTCAAAATATAACTTATTTAGAGTGTATATTTAAAAGAAATGACATCACCACAACACATCAGAATAACCCAAGAACACGTAGTATTTACATAACTCAAATAAAACTAAATGCAAATCATTTGTAAACAAATTGTGTTAATGCTTTGGCTAAATAACATTAAGAAATCAGTATTTGGTGGAATAATAACCCTGATTTGTAATTACAGCTTTCATGTGTTTCACATTGCTGTTGATTAACTTTATACCACACTTTATTTGCAAAAATGCAAACAGCTCAGCTTTGCTCGATGGTTTTTGACCCTCCATCTTCCTCCTGATGACATTGCAGAAGAAGTTTTCTGGAGTAAACTGCAGTGATCTCTGATTCTTTTCCAGAGCTGTGTTTGTCAATGATAAGGTAACCAAAGCAAACAGGATAAAACAGGATTACAGCATCTGAACATTATATCATAAATAATTTATAGACCCGCTGGATGGAACTTATGGGAACGTGTTTAAAGAAGCCGGCATGTCTGTGAGTGAGGATCGCGGCCGAGGTGTCTCAGAGCGAAACACCTGATCCACGAAAATCGGCATCTTATAAAAGAGGCCGTGGGAACATCTACACGCAATAATTCACCAGCACCGCTTCCACATTACAGGAACTCGGCTTGGATCTTCGACATGAAGCAGGACGTGTGATCACGGCTCCGGCGTCCGGAGAAAACTCTCTACCTTGATGGTGTCCAAGCACTAGTGAAACACTGGGATAAGTGTATCAGTGTAGCAGCGGATTATAGAGAGAAACAAAGGGAGTCTTTACTCTCATAACTTTTTCATTAATGTTTTCATTGATTATTTTAAATAATCAAAAGTTCTGGTTTGACTTGAATGGACCTTGCAGATTTATTATTTCATCAAGACACAGTAATTTAGTGATTTAAGTTGTAGGGGATTTCTCCGTTATAATAGCTAAATGATGTTTTAATATTCATTTTGAGAATCCAGAAGACCCTCTGAGAACAGCATTTATGTCCATACTGGACTCTGTAGGCATAAATCACTGTAGTAGGACCCACTCATAAAGCAGGTGACACTTTAGACTTAATTTCAGACAGTGGGATTGTGAATAAATTTCTTATACTTAATCCGAAGAATATTATTATCTCAGATCACTATCTTGTCTCAATTCAAGTGTGTCACAGTGATAATGTACGCACAGCACCGCGCTACCGTATTAAACGTACATTCACATCAACTACACACAGAGTTTTATCAGTAATCTCCCAGAGTTACCAACTTCAATTAGGCCACCGTCTGACCCCACAGAACTCGATCAGGCGACTGAATATTTAGAGTCGACACTTCGTTGTACCTTAGATAATGTAGCTCCAGCTAAAAGAAAAATTATTAGAGATAAGAAACTCGCTCCCTGGTATAACGATCACACGCGCACTTTAAAACAGACTGCTCGGAAATTAGAGCGTAAATGGCGTCAAACTAAATTGTTGGTATTTCAAATAGCATGGAAAGAGAGCATCCTGAACTATAGGAAAGCTCTTCGTGTAGCTAGATCAATGTATCTCTCCACTCTTATAGAAGAAAATAAAAATAATCCTAGATTTTTATTTAATACCGTAGCCAAATTAACCAGAAATAAGACCACTACAGAAATCTCCACAACAACATCATGCAATAGTGAGGACTTCATGAACTTTTTTAATAATAAAATTGTAAATATCAGGCATAAAATTGAGGCTTTGAAACCAAACAATGTAATTGATACTGATGTTAACCTAGCCATGTCAGATTCAAACCTAGAAGACTTTACTCCCCTTGAAGAGAATGAACTAATTTCACTCATCTCTTCTGCAAATTCATCAACCTGTATATTAGATCCTATACCGACTCATTTTCTTAAACAGATAGTACCAGTAATAACAGAACCGCTGTTGAGAATAATTAATTCCTCACTCAGCATTGGTTATGTTCCAAAATCTTTTAAAGTAGCAGTTATTAAACCAATAATTAAGAAACCTGACCTCGACCCCTGTCAGCTGTCCAATTACAGGCCAATATCAAACCTCCCCTTTATCTCTAAGATTCTGGAAAAGATAGTAGCGGAGCAGCTATGCTCATATCTACATAGAAATGGCATACATGAACTGTATCAGTCAGGATTTAGGCCTCATCACAGCACAGAAACAGCACTCGTTAAAGTAGTAAATGACCTCCTATTGGCCTCTGATCAGGGTTGTGTAACTATGCTTGTATTACTCGACCTCTTGACACCGTGCAGCTTTTGACACCATTGATCATGCTATTCTTCTTCACAGATTAGAACATGTAGTAGGAATTAAGGGTACAGCCCTCTCCTGGCTCAGATCCTATTTGACCGATCGTTATCAGTATGTAGACTTAAATGGTGATTATTCTGCATGTTCTCTAGTGGAGTTTGGCGTTCCGCAGGGTTCAGTTTTAGGCCCACGGCTTTTTTCCCTTTACATGCTTCCTTTGGGCAACATAATCCATAAGCATGGTATTAGTTTTCATTGTTATGCTGACGACACACAGTTATACAACCCCTGGCAAAAATTATGGAATCACCCCTCTCAGAAGATGTTCATTCAAATGTTTGTGTAGAAAAAAAAAAACAAGCACATACAAGCCAAAAAACTATTTTCACTCAATGCAGATTCGTGATTCACCACTGAATCTAACTCTCATCCAGTCATCCGCAGTCCAAGATTGTCTTTCTTTAGCCCACTGAAACCTTGTTTTTGTTCTGTTTAGATGTTAATGATGGTTTTCTTTTGGCTTTTCTGTAAATCCCATTTCTTTTAGGCGATTTCTTACTGTCCAGTCACAGACATTGACTCCACTTTCTGCCCATTTGTTCCTCATTTGTTTTGTTGTGCATTTTCTATTTTCAAGGCATATTGCTTTAAGTTTTCTGTCTTGGCGCTTTGATGTCTTTCTTGGTCTACCAGTACGCTTCCCTTTTACAACCTTTCCATTTGATTTGTACTTGGTTGTTCCCAGTCAGCTGTGCCTAAAATCTGGACCAACATCTTTTGCAACATTCCATGAAGATTTACCTTCTTCAAGAAGTTTGATAATTCTCTCCTGTGTTTCAACTGACATCTCTCGTGTTGGAGCTATGAGTTATGTCAATCATCTTGGTTCAACACATCCCTAATGTGTGCAAGCACTCTTTTTTAACTGTAGACTAATTAGCAGTTGTAATCAGATACAGGTATTTGTTTTAGAAATACAAAGTGCATGGTGATTCCATATTTTTTTCCTCAGATTTGTATGATTCCATATTTTTTTCCCTCTGTTTGAGTTGTCAAAACAGTTGTCATTGACTATAGTTTTTTAAGTGTTTTATACAGCCAGAAGTTTGGATTGTTGAGTGAACATAGTTTTGTGGCATGAATGTGCTTGTTTTTTTTTCTACACAATTAAACATTTGAATGAACGTCTTCTGAGAGGGGTGATTCCATAATTTTTGCCAGGGGTTGTATGTCTCGGCAAAACCTGATGAGAAAAACCAGCTTACTAAAGTTGAGCAATGTGTGCAGGACATAAGAAATTGGATGTTAATTAAGTTCCTTCTGCTTAATCCGGATAAGACAGAAGTTCTAGTCATAGGACCGCATACAGCTAGGAGTAAAATCTTAGATCACACTGTAACTTTAGATGGCCTTTCTGTTCCATCAAGTGCAACAGTAAAAGACCGTAGCAGTGCAGGAGATGAATCTGTTTAAGCAATTTCCCTCTGGGATTAATAAAGTTCTCTGAATCTTGAATCTTAACAACAACGCAACGTCACATTTCCGTTAAATCCTCAAAAGGAAGCAAAAGAAAGTGTCATTTTGTTCAATCTTGTTTAAGTTGGGGAAAAAAAAAAAACGACTGCAGTTTAGCTAACAGCAGTGATTTCGTTAGTGTGTGTGTGTGTGTGTGTGTGTGTGTGTGTAAGAAAGTCATCCTACATTAACCCCCTCCTCTCTCTCGTCTCCCTCACACCAGCACAATTCTTTTCAAAAGGTAAAGTGGAGGTTAATTAGTTTTATTTTTAGATGAATATTTTTGCATTGTGGAATGAATCATCTAAGTTTACATTATTTTTTATGGAAAAATTGCTTCTATATAAAAGAGTGCTTTGGATTACAAGCACGTTTCCAGAAAATATTACACTCACAATAACTATCTGTTTAATCTCTCATTTAATACCTTTAAAAATTAACCAAGTCTAACTGTTTCAAAACGATTTTAGCATCGTTAACAGCTCTAAATATTTTTTTGTAAAAAATACTTGCCTAAAAGATCCTTCATCATGACCAGATTGCCTGATTTCTGGGTCTTTTCCCCTTCAGCTACCAGACCTAGATGGACAAACCAAACCCAATGCATTACTAGATGTTAGGAATATCCACATTCACTGTAAAAGTGTATATTACAGAGTAGGCCTCACCCTTGCGGTCAGTCTTGAAGTCTATTACAATGGGTTCCACTGTGCCTTCTCTGTGTTTGCCGAGGCCTTCTCCAGAGCGCCACCCCATCTTTTTCATCAGCAACTCTCCCATGCCTCCCGAGACCGGAGCAGCACGCAGGAACTGGTCCTGGAGGAAAAGGGCAGAAGAAGAAGGGGGAGGGGGGTGGTATTGGAGAAAGATGGAGAGAGAGAAAGAAAGAAGCACAAAGGAAATAGTAAGAAGTCGCAGATCATGAATGGACTTGAGCTGAACAGAAATTAAGGACCTCTCAACCGTACTAACTATCGTCTGGACCCAAGGACCTACAGATATCAGCAAAATATCAGTAAAATAATAATACTACTAATTATAATTGTAATAGTAATATTTACTTCCAGATTAAGCATTTTAAGAAAGCAGCATTTCCAAAGATATATTTAAAAAAAGTTATTAGTTTTTCTCTTACCAGGTCCTAATCGTGTAGGCATAGTTCAGAAAACTTCAAAAGAGACTAACGTTACCATGCTATAGAAATATCATCAATATTTAAGAAATGTCATCGTTACCAGTGACAGAGGAATCAAGCAACCTTAGCACCCACCAGTTCAGTTAAAACACACGCGCACACACACACAGTCATGGCAGAAATGTTTTCATTAGAGTGGAGACAAAGCCACATGAATATAAATATGGGTGTTGTATGACGTACGTACCTAGGCCCTCATCATCGGCTGAGCATCTGACGTGAATAGAAGGGGCCTGACAGTGACCATGGCAACAAGGCAGCTACAAGGACTGACCCTGCAACAAGTTTCCATATAGAGTGGTGAGAGTTCACAGGGCACACTGTGAACCCCCACCCCTCTTCTGCCCCTGCCCCACCACCCCAAACCCCACCAGCATGGAAACATATTAAGGAGTAAAACACCTTGTGAAAATCCTTGAACCCAGAAAGTGAGAAACTGACAATGGATGAAAAATACTACATAAATTACATCTTTAAAAAAAAAAAAAAAAAAAACAAGAAAAATCTTCACACAAGTCTTTGTCTGTATATTTAAAGTAAATGTTGTCTAGTTTGTATACTAGACAGTAAGTCACTTCCTTGGACATTTTTGCAGATCTTGCTTACAAATGAAATGCTGATCAAATGCTATAAACTAATACTTAATACATGTGTGTGTGTGTGTGTGTGTGTGTGTGTGTGTATGTCTCTCACTGTCTTTGTTTATAATATAATTGAAAGAAAAGTGTCGTATGTCTTTAAGTAAGTGAACTTTTCCATGTCAGAAGTAAACCCAGTGTATGACTCAGCAAATTGATTAACATTTGAAACAGACTGAATCTCTCTGGATTTGAAAATGCTATGGCATTCACAGAGAATGTTCTCCGCACGCACACACGATTGAAAAAGGTTTTAAAAATGTGTAAACAGTTTTTTTTATATATAAAAAAAAAATAAAATAAAAATAAGCATGGTTTTCACTTATAATGTTATTGAAGCAGTGAGGAGCCTGGAATATTTTAAGAAATCCTCTTGGATGAACCCTTCAGTTGTACACAGATCAGCCATAACATTAAAACCCCCCTGCGTAATAACATGTAAGCTCAAGGCACGGACTCCACAAGACCTCTGAAGGACTGCTGTGGTATCTGGCACCAAGACATTAGAAGCACATATTTTAAGTAGTGAGGTTGGACCTCCATAGATCAGACTTGTCTGTCCAGCAGTTCCAGGCTTTGGAAAATAAATAAATTACACTTTAATTTAAATTTATTTTTTAGTTCGTTAGTTTTCTTTTTTCAAAATGTTTTTGTTGTATGTAGAGATAAAATTTAGTTTTCTCTGAAGCAGTTCATTAATTTCATAAATGCAACAAACGATAGTTTTTTTTATACACAGCATAAAGGCAAAAAACGAGATGACAGTGTTATCTTCATTTTAGATGTCAAAAGGGATTTGTGGCTCCTGGCGTTTTCATTTCTGTGGGAAATGCGTCCAAATGGAGTGTATTTAAGGCTGGCGACCCCTGGTACAGATAATCGATTAGATCTGGGAAAGCAAACACCTTGAAGTCTTTGCCAGTTTCCTGAATTGCCACGAAGGGGTGCTCTTGGTCTGCAACAACGTTTAAGTAGATGGTATGCGGCAAAGTAAGATCCACATGAACGCCAGTACCCACGGATGCCCAGGACATTGCCCAAAGTATCACACTGCCTGTACCAACTTGCCTTCTTCCAATAGTGCATCCTGGTAACATCTTTTCGATACTCACCTGGCTGATTCAAAGAAAGCGTGATTTATCAGACCCGACAACCTTCTTCATCTGTTCCATGGTCGAGTTCTGATCCTTGCATGGCCATTACAGGCATTTTTGGAAGCAGACAAAATTAGTATAATTTTTAGGCATGAGCACTCAGACCAGTCTGCATATACGCAGATTATTAACCCGGTCAATTAGCCATTACAATCTGGTGCTTGTCAAAGAAACTAAGTACCGTAATTCCTGTCAATTTGTCCTACACATCAAGTTAAAGAACTGACTGCTCACTTGCAGCCTAATAGATCTCACCCCTTTGCAGGAGCCGTTGTATGTAGCCACTGACGGTCAATGTTTGTTTCTTCACCGGTCAGTGGTTTTAATGTTATGACTGACTGGTATAAAACAGTTTGATTTAACTTTCAGGTCACTGCAGTATTCCATACAGTATTGTGTCCATACTGAAAATCTAAAATATGACCGATTGTTGTTCCCGTTCCCAGGATATCCTAGTAGACTTCCTATCACTACTACTGGAAGTTCACTCTTTTATGTTTTTATATGTCTTTTATGTCTTTGTTATTTCAATCAGGGTTGCTCCATGTGACTTACTTCAGGCATTCTTCCTTCCTCCCATCTTTCAAAGAAAACTTACTAAGTAGTCTATAGTCAATGAGTGAGGCATGATGGCCTTCCTGCAATGAACCTGCTACAACAGAATTTCACACACACACAGACAACAACAACAAAAAAAATTTGCATGACCCTGCTGGAAAGGTGTACCCACTCCACAAAAATAACAACAACAAAAAACATCATAAACACATCCAACTTTAATCAATATGTTGAAGGAAGCTGTGTGTTCCGGGGCTAACAGAACTATGTTGTACATCGTGGTGAGACTTGCGTATTGAAGCAGCAACAGAAGCTGTAGGAAAAGATATTAAATGTTTCCCCAAGTGTGCTGCAATGATGGCTGTATATCTACCAGAGTGAGGGGGGGGGGGTCCTAAACATTATATAATCACACAAAAACACTAGATTCCTGTTCCAAATTCTGGCACCAGGTCATGCCTTTACCTTCTTGATCCATGCCTGTGGGCCACTGTTGGACAGCTCTTCAGATGAGAGCACTTGAGCACCTGTAGAACCGGTGAATAGACCTGGGATGGTGTTGGACTGGGCCCAAGCATCCACCTGTAAATACACAACCAATTACATTTGAATAAAAAGAAGAACGTACAAGCTTTCACAAACAACAAAATTTTAGATTATGCAAAAATAACCAGTTTAAAATACAAAATAGTTTTAAAAATTACTCCATTTATTAAGAGAAACGAGCTCTCCAAACCTACCTGGCATTATGTAAAATATTAACTGCGCCTATTGCTACATAATAATTTTAACCATATTTTTTTACTTCACTCGTCACACATTAACTGATTTATTAATTCAACAGGTCTGACAATAATCAGGCCAAACAGAACCCGTCTGTCTGACAAAAGGAAACACGCTAAAAGATCTCAAAAAGCAAGACACCATGCTGCAATCTAAAGAAATTCAACAACAGATGAGAAACTAAGTAAATGATGTGCTTTTGGACTCCAGGGAACCATAGTGCTCTCCATTATCCACAAATAGAGAAAACATGAGAGTGGTGAACCTGGTGGATGTCCTGCCAAAATTACTCCCAAGAGCAAAAGGAGGACATCCTGGAGCTCATAAAAAACACAGAACAATATCTAAATAACTGCAGGCCTCACTTGTCTCAGTTAAGTTCAGTGTTCACGATTCACGATTTCCATGGTGAAAGTGACTGAAGACCAAAAACGTACACAGCATTTGATAAAAAGAACATCAAACACGGTGGTGGTAGCATGATGGTCTGGGGTTGGTTTACAGCTTCAGCATCTGGACGACGTGCCATAATTAATGGAACTATAAATTCTGTGTTCCATCAGAAAAATCCTAAAGGAAAATGTCCGGCCATCAGTCCATGACCATGGGTTATTCAGCAGGACAATAATCCTAAACACACACATAAGCAAGTCCACCTCTGAATGGCTCAGAATAAACTAAAGGTTTGGCCTAGTCAAAGTCTGGACATTGAGATGCCTTAAAACATTGAAATGCTTGAAAACACTCCAATGTGCCTGTAGTACTGCAGAGAAGAGTGGGCCAAAATTCCTCCACAGCGATGTGAAAGACTCATTGCCAATTATCGCAAACTCTTAACTGCAGTTATTAGGTTTAGGAGGGAATTTCTTTTCTCGCGGAGTGCCAGGTTAGTTTGTAAGGCTTTTTTAATTCTTTGTGCATAATTAAAACTTGTGAAAATACTTTATATTTTTTACACTTTTAACATCATTGTAAAGTCTAGTTATATTATCAATATTTTTTCTTCCTAATTTGTTAGCATAAATTGATTTCATTAGAGGGTAAAATGCAGTTAAACAGTGCAGTGTCCCACAAGGTTCTGTTTGAGGCCCTGTATTATTACACCTGTAATATCCTGTCCAATAGCCGTGTGTTCATCTGGTTTCAATGAAATGCTGATTACCATTTGGCCAAAAGAATTGTGATGCAGTGAGAGAAGTCGCGCAGTGGTAAAGTGCTTGCCCTATCATC
The DNA here is from genome assembly GCA_030522415.1 of Channallabes apus. NCBI lineage: Eukaryota > Metazoa > Chordata > Actinopteri > Siluriformes > Clariidae > Channallabes > Channallabes apus. The sequence continues at coordinate 22,358,507 of CM060124.1, read as the reverse complement.
CAGAGTTTGATTCCTGGGTGATGCTGTAACCAGGGCTGATGGTGGAAAAAATTCCTGAGCCTGAACTTTTTTTCCTGAGGTGAGTAGGGGTGGGGGTACTATGTATGCAACGCACTTTTAACACATAACTTGTTAGCCCCTGGGCCCAAATACAGTGGTGTGAAAAACTATTTGCCCCCCTCCTGATTTCTTATTCTTTTGCATGTTTGTCACACAAAATGTTTCTGATCATCAAACACATTTAACTATTAGTCAAAGATAACACAAGTAAACACAAAATGCAGTTTTTAAATGAGGGGTTTTATTATTTAGGGAGAAAAACAATCCAAACCTACATGGCCCTGTGTGAAAAAGTAATTGCCCCCTGAACCTAATAACTGGTTGGGCCACCCTTAGCAGCAATAACTGCAATCAAGCGTTTGCGATAACTTGCAACGAGTCTTTTACAGCGCTCTGGAGGAATTTTGGCCCACTCATCTTTATTTGAGGGTTTTCTAGCATGAACCGCCTTTTTAAGGTCATGCCACAACATCTCAATAGGATTCAGGTCAGGACTTTGACTAGGCCACTCCAAAGTCTTCATTTTGTTTTTCTTCAGCCATTCAGAGGTGGATTTGCTGCTGTGTTTTGGGTCATTGTCCTGCTGCAGCACCCAAGATCGCTTCAGCTTGAGTTGACGAACAGATTGCCGGACATTCTCCTTCAGGATTTTTTGGTAGACAGTAGAATTCATGGTTCCATCTATCACAGCAAGCCTTCCAGGTCCTGAAGCAGCAAAACAACCCCAGACCATCACACTACCACCACCATATTTTACTGTTGGTATGATGTTCTTTTTCTGAAATGCTGTGTTACTTTTACGCCAGATGTAACGGGACACGCACCTTCCAAAAAGTTCAACTTTTGTCTCGTCGGTCCACAAGGTATTTTCCCAAAAGTCTTGGCAATCATTGAAATGTTTTTTAGCAAAATTGAGACGAGCCTTAATGTTCTTTTTGCTTAAAAGTGGTTTGTGCCTTGGAAATCTGCCATGCAGATGCTGTTTTTGCCCAGTCTCTTTCTTATGGTGGAGTCGTGAACACTGACCTTAATTGAGGCAAGTGAGGCCTGCAGTTCTTTAGATGTTATCCTGGGGTCTTTTGTGGCCTCTAGGATGAGTTGTCTCTGCGCTCTTGGGGTAATTTTGGTCGGCCGGCCACTCCTGGGAAGGTTCACCACTGTTCCATGTTTTTGCCATTTGTGGATAATGGCTCTCACTGTGGTTTGCTGGAGTCCTAAAGCTTTAGAAATGGCTTTATAACCTTTACCAGACTGATAGATCTCAATTACTTTTGTTCTCATTTGTTCCTGAATTTCTTTGGGTCTTGGCATGATGTCTAGCTTTTGAGGTGCTTTTGGTCTACTTCTCTGTGTCAGGTAGCTCCTATTTAAGTGATTTCTTGATTGAAACAGGTGTAGCAGTAATCAGGCCTGGGGGTGACTACGGAAATTGAACTCAGGTGTGATAAACCACAGTTAAGTTATTTTTTAAGAAGGGGGGGGGCAATCACTTTTTCACACAGGGCCATGTAGATTTGGAGTTTTTTTCTCCCTTAATAATGTAAACCTTCATTTAAAAACTGCATTGTGTGTTCAATTATGTTATCTTTGACTAATAGTTAACGGTTTTTGATGAGCAGAAACATTTAAGTGTGACAAACATGCAAAAGAATAAGAAATCAGGAAGGGGGCAAATAGTTTTTCACACCACTGTATATAAACAGCCTATGTATAACCCTGATCATTATTATTGTCAAGTGGCTCTTTTTAGATATTTTCATATTTGTATTATGCCCCCAGTATTATGATGTGCTAAAATACCCCCCTGCCATGGATTGCCCCCCTCTACAGAATCGCTATCAAATATTATATTAGAACATAAATTCATAGGATTATTATTAAATATGATATAACTATTATAATGAAGCCTAGGCACGAGACAGCTGTCAAGACCATTAATACAAATTCTTGTATAATGTTTATTTTGTGGCACATTTATTTTTCAGGGCTTGCTCATAAATATGCAAATAAATAAATATTGTTTATGATGAAAAATTAGATTAAACTAATTTTATTATAAAATGAACAATATAATAGTATACATGTTGTATATGAATTTTTTTTCATATACATTTATTTTAATACATCCACACACTACTGCTGATTGGCTGTTCCTTCTCTATCAGCTGCACATCTCAGATTTAGAGAAATGACAGACCTATATCCGCGAACCTGATTTTTATTTTATCGCTATTATTTTACGCTATCACCCCTGTGTAACCTAGGAGGTCTAGAGAGAGCTGATTGGTCGAGCTCTCTCAGAGGGGAGGGATGAGAGGTACTTCGTGCTCCCACATTAATCACGGCTCTACAGCCAATCAGGGGCGTCTGTGAGCTCACGCAAGCGGAAAGAGCGGATAGCGCTGTCCTCCGAGTGCGTTACTCCGCCGCCCCCAACGGTGTGTGAGCGGGCAGAAAAGATGCAGGGGATCAAAAACTCGATGCATAACTAAATAAAAATTTTTTTCCCACCATCTCTACAAGCAAGGGTTTGAGGAACAAACAGCCAGTGGTACTAAACCCACCTGTTATAAGGTGCTGCTTATTAGTAGTTACATATCATGGAAATTATCTAGTTGAATAGAAATGTCATGGTTTATTTTTGCATATTATCAAACAAGTAAACTGTGATTTATTTATGTGCTTTTTCATGAATCTTCTCTCATCACTGTTGAGCCTACCTGCTCCTGTGCACGATTCAGCATACACATGGCGTTGATGTCAAAGGGATTCTCTGCCAATCTCTTCTGCGCCACTGCCCTTTCACTAATTGCAAGTGTGATGTCCACTGGCTGAAGACACGCAAGAAGAAAATGAGACACTATTCAGTACTATTGCATCCAGGTTCATAAGAAGGGCAGAAGTCTAAAACGAGGAGAACTGACCTGTGAGGGTGCCTCAGGGAAGACGCTATCGCTAACTTTGCTCTGATCCTCAGCCCCAGAAGATACTGACGGGGTCCCTGCCTTATCAGTCTTCTTGTCCACGGGCATCCATTCTCCGTACACACCATCTTCCTCTTTTTTGCGGTGCTGAGAACCCGAAGACACCGGGAACTCCTTGGCAAAGGCAGCCTCAGACCTGACTGTTGGCTTCACCGAAGGGTTCTGAAGGAGGGGAAGGGACATGGTGGCACAGGAAAAGGGGTTACTGTAAAATACAGGAAAGGGAGAAATTCAGTAACATGACTGGTTGAAGAGAATCCATTGGAATCACAAATGGACGAGCAAACCAAAGAAATTGTTGAAAAGAAATGTTCAATTGTCTTATCGTTTTTTTTTAATCACTGATCTTCAACCACTCGTTGATTACATTTTTATATGCTATTACAACTATAAACCAGTGAATCTGATAAATTTTGTTATTCACCAATAAAATCATGACAAATCAAAAAAAGTACGTGTGTATCTGTGTGCATCATACATACACTGAGACTGAAGGTGATGCCCTTATTCTCCTTAAGAGCAGCACCTCCGAATGGCCTGTCATCGTCCTCGTCATCTGAAACATGCGGCTTGGCGATAGCCATCTCCTCCTTACTCTCTGCGATCTTTTTGCATTTCTGAAAAGCACCATGACATATATTTATATATTTAAACATATAATTTATTTGGTTGCATGTGCAAAATCATGTGGAGCATCTTTCAAACAAAAATCTCATACTTCCGTGAGCTCCTTGATGCTGTAGCTGTTCGCTTGCTTTGCCAGTTTCTTTTTCGCTTCCTCGATGGAGACCAGATTGAGATTTGGCGTGGCTGACGGTGGAGGCTTGTTGGTTATCGTAGGCAGGGGGGCCAACTGCGGCATGGCAGCGAGGGCGTTCATGCCCGATAGAGCCGCGGTCATGGTGGCAGCAGTCATGCTAGCCACAGCAGCATTCATGGACATGTTCGACATCCCTTGTATTCCCATGGGAATATTAACAGGTAAGGGAAGGGATAAGGGCAATGATGTGGGATTCGGGGTTGGCAAAGGCAGCTGAAGGACGGTTTTTGGCCTTAAGCTCTCTGGAATTGGCATACCGGCTTTAGCACACATGGCTGCGGCATTAGCCTTGGCGATTTCAAGAAGCTGTTCTTTATCTGTAAGAGGAAAAATGGTTTGGTGAAATACAACGAAACAAATGCGAAAACAATAGCATTTATAAGTTTGAAACTCATGTAACACTCAGTGGAACACTCAACATTACAGTATATGGCCAGAAGAGCATAAATGATTCTTGAACATCTCTTCCCAGGTTTAGTCCACCTCTGCTGATACACAGTAACCTTCTTTGAAGGCTTTCCACTAGATTTCTGACCGTTGCTGTGGTGTCCACAAAACCATACAGTGTCAAATAATGGTCATATAGCGCATATTTTAAGGCCACAAAAATGTGGCGATATTTAAAACAGCATTTTGTTCGAAAAATTCTAAAGTTTCCTGAAGAAAGCGAGTGAATCAGAAGCCCTACTGTACATTTTTACAGCCATAAGCCACATTTGTGTAACTGACTGAAAAGCATATCACTTGATAAAATGCAATGCTGTGTGATAGTGATGGGTCGTTCATGAAGGATTCGTTCTTTTTGGACGACTGTTTAACGTGACTCAGAAGAACGAGGAGTCTCGGAGAGTGATTCGTTCATTTTCTACTGGGCACGCATGCGCAAATCATCGTAAAACCTCCGTAGGTCATGTACAGGAAACTTTTTGAGCGATTCTCTCAATAACTCCTCTACTCAAATTCTACTTCGAGTCGTTCGTTCTTTTGTCACGTGACTCCCATAGACGTTATGCAGTGCAATAGATTCAAAAGAATGAACGATTCGGACTAGAAGACTTGTGAGAAGAACCGCTCAGTTCTGTTTTCTGTGTAAAGCACTGCATAGCGTCTATAAGGGCCAAGTGGCGAACGAATGAACGTTTCGGACCAGAAGATACGAGAGATGAGCTGCTCATTCTGTTTATCATAATATGTCCTTAGCTGCATTTTCATTACTGGAACTAAGAGCCAAAATGTGTGTATGTAGACATGCTGAGGGTCCGTTTATTGAAAATGTAACATTTTATTTTATTTCTGATCCAAAAAATTAGCAAATTAGCACAAAAAACTAAAAAAAAGAAAAGAAAAGAAAAGTAGTGTGTGTGAATGTACTGCAATGTTAAAACAGTATTAGTGAGAAGAACTTTAAGGACAGCGTCACTGTACCCAGCTCGGTAAGGCGTGGAGGTGTCTTGCTGGCACTACGGCGGGTTCGAGAGGTCGACCTCTTCTTCCGCAGGATGACGACAGGAGAACGGCTCGGTTCTCGTTTCCATCTATCCCTCTGACTAAACATCCGGCCCCTGAAAGCCCCTCTTTTCCGACGTGAGCCAGACCTAGACCTTCTGGATTTGGAGCAGGACCTGTGTCTAGATTTCGAGCGTTTTCTATCTGAGGTCCTGGACCTTCTCCGGCGCCGCGGTGAATGGGACTTTGACCTTTTCCTTTTGGGAGACTTGGATTTAGAACGTCTGGTCCGTTTTCTAGACCTGGATCTTTTCCTTTGCAAAGGAGACTTCCTGCTGTTCCTGGAGGATGACCTGGACTGCCGTCGTTTATAAGGAGAACTTGACGTTGATCTTTTTCTCGACGGTGATTTTGATGGCCTTTGCTTTGGTAATTTGGACTTCTGTTTAATCATTTGAGAGTCTTCCTTTTCAGCATTAGTAATTTCTTCTCTCTCTTCAGTGCTTTGGAGGTCTACATCATCGGAGATACATGCTGGAACGTCTTTTATATCCATAGGCATTGTAGGTGTAAGGTTGGTCTCAGAAGAGCCGGAGACACACACACCTGCATCCAATAAAGGAATCGGTCTCCATGAGCCAGCAGGTCTGGTAACTTGCTCTTCGTTTATAATGACATCTTTAATAATACTGGCAGACGGGGTCTCTGGAGCGGCATGACTGTTTTCGTTGTTTTCATTTTCTGCTTCGTTTAGATTTGTCTTTAGAGAGTCATCAACATGCTCTGTTTTTTCCACAGCTGTACTGTTACTTTGTCTCTCCATCTCAGGACGCTGATCACTTGAAACAGATCTCGATTTTGACGGGGAACTTGACGTAGAACGCCTGTCATTCGGGCGAGACCGGGACCGTCTGGAATGATGTGAACAGGACCTATTTTTTGACCGAGATCTTCTGCTCTTCTTTACATTAGACGGTGATCTATATTGTCTAGACTGTGATCTGGATCTCGAGCATCTGCTTCTTCTGGCTGAATGTGATCTGGACCGTTTGTTACGTCGCTGTGATCTCGAATGTGACCTGGATCTACTCCTCCGTCTTTTTTGAGTAGAACGCCTTGGACTTTTCCTTGAAAGGGATTTGGACCTTGATCTCGGAGATCGTCTCGGTGACCGGGACTTGGATCTACGTCTTGTTTTCTTTTTGCCCGAGCTGGAACGGGAGCGCTGCCGTCTTAAACCCTTGTCTTGCTGGGGTGTACTTGAGCGACTAGAGCTTCTTTTGGGTATTTTACTGACTTTGTGTTTGTCAGAAGTGGTCTCGAGCTTGGGAATTATGTCCGGTAAATCTTGAGGCACCTTCACAGTTAAGGATTTAGCAGTTTCTGTCAAGGGGATCATTTCAGCCTCTGATTCAGAAGAGCTACCAGAGTGCGAATCAGATTTTTTCCCTTTTTCTCCCTGTTTACGCTTCTTCTTTTTCTTTCTTTTCTTTTTCTTTACACTGCAGAAAACATTGAGTAGATCCAAATTAAATTTTACCAAATGTTGCTTTCATTAAAGTCCCAAGAAACAAAACATTTAAAAAACATTTGTATGTATGTCTGATCTTCTCTTATCCTCTCAGATATATTACATTTTCAAGTGAAATGGATTTAAACATTACTGTAAGCAGTGTTCAGTTTTATAATAAAAAAAAAAGATTAAGCTCAGGCATCATGGCAGATCGATGTAAAATATGTTTGTGGCATAAAATAATCAAGTAAGTATCTTTTGGAACCACAGTTCAATCTATTCAGTTAAAATTATCACAGTAATTTGCACTTTGCTGTCTAATTTTGAAGTTGAGCCATAAGACTAGTCACTAGAATCACCACATAAATGTGGGTAGATATTGGCACGTCACATTTAATTTAATTGTTCAGAATATTTGCGCGCAAAAAATACCCAATAATTTATAAATGAAACTCCATCTACTCAAAGTAACTACGATCCATGCTTACCTTTCTTGCGTCTCTCCACCAGACTCTGACTCTGAGCTGCTCTCTTTATCTTCTTTCCGTTTCTTCTTCTTCTTTTTGCTTTTGTGTTTTTTGTGCTTTTTGGATTTCTTGTGTTTCGTATTAAATTCTTCTTTGCCCCCATTGCCTTGAGATGCAGCGTTTGAGACTTTATCTAAAAATGAGAGGGGAAACAAATATTAGTTTTTATTGTCGCAGTTTGTGGTGAAATTCTGGACTGAATGGAAGCCTGACTCACCTGTGGCTGTGCTCAGTGCGTCAACCTGAGGGGCGTCTTTATTTAATCCCGTTCCTAAGTCAGTGTGTGACTCCCCATTATTACTTTCCATCTGGTCTGTATGGCTGGGAGTAAAAAAAAATAAAAAAAACACAGCAAATTTTTAAGCTGTTCCTCGAAGTTTAATACTTTTCCTTCCTTTCACATCATTTTCTTTTTTCACATCATTTATTTTCAGATGACTATTTCCTTCTGTGAGTGTGTTTACTTGTTTGACACTACAATAATGCCCATGTTTTTTGTAATAGCCCTTTATTATGACTTCTGCTTAGATTGATACTGATCTTATAAATATATTTTGGTATCAAACTGAATAATACAGCAAGTCCCCGACTAACTAACGAATTCCGCTCCAAAACATTCGTAAATCCGATTTGTTCTCAAGCCTGACTTATCTTAAGTCTTATATGCCTAAAATAATCTCACGTGTCAAATATAACAGTGTTGTCTCTGCACCTTTAAATCACGAGGGGAATCAGGGATGCCATTTTGTCTCAGAGCTGTTTTCCACTGTATTGGACTTTGAACTAGGGCTGGGCGATATGCCTGAAAACTGTATAACGATATCAGTGTTTCATATCGGTCGATATAGAGAAATATTCATATTTTTTATGACCCATTTAAAATAAGGACCAGGAGAAAAAAATATTACATTTAAACATTTTTATTTTAAACTTAACCTTCCTCTGATCATAGTCCCATCAGATATTAAGACAGAGATGTCAATAACCATGGAAAACTCAAATAATTAAAATGTAAACATTAGTCTAAAGTCACAATGAACACTTAATTATCTCTTAACATTTAAGGTGCAAAATGAAAGAAAATGTAAGAAATGCTAAATAAAGTGTAATAAAATAGTGCAAAGTGCATTTTCTGCTTTTGAAGAGGAATCCAGCAGACCAGCACAAGACAACGACATGGCGCAACCAAACGTGATACTGTTACTTTGACTAGGGATGTAACGGTATTGTAAATACCACAATTTTTTTCGATAATACCGTGGTCGCATGACTCGATAAAATGATAGGTCTTCTGAGAAAAATTTGCTCAGGCGAATGGAGCGAACGGGAGGTAGCGGGAACTACAATTCCCATTAGGCCAGGCCTGGCCATCATCCTTTGCGGTCGGTTGACGCTACAGATCCAGTAATGCGAAATAGGTGCTGCTATTAGCGGCGAAGGAAAAGAGATGGAAAGAGTAATTAATCATTACGGAGTAAGCGGGTTTTAAATCGGATGTGCGCATTACTGGATCTGTAGCCAAAGCCATTAAAACTTACTGACCAGTACAAAGCACCAAGATTTGAGCTCCCCTTCTTAAAACCTTAAACAAACGTCATACCCACTGAGCAGACTTTGGTGACTGTCCTGCACTTGACACAACTCTCTGCTTACATCACAGCTGCTGGTTATAGGAGTGTGGGCATCATTACACTCAACACTAGTGTGTAACACCTGCGTGAGTCGTGCTTCCAGGAATCATCAATGAAGCAAATCGTTAACATCACTGATCACTTTGTCTCATCAAGCAGTTCTTAGGTTTCCAACTCCTCATTAGTAATATTAATAAAAGTGATCTATTTCACCCATAACTGGATGATATAAGTATAATTAATAACTTAATATCTATTTCATCTATATCACTGCCAGCTTTTATCTGCATTTTTAATTTTAAACAATCATAAATCTGTAAATAATAACAGACAAATATATTTAAAAAATAATAATAAACAAAGAACATATATAATAGCAAAGACAAGTGACTTGTTTTAAAATAATAAGTTGGGTAAGAAATAACACAAACCGGTTACAAGCCACAACGCTCATTCATCCGTGTCTTTGTGGACGTTGCTTTGTGCACTGGTGCGCAGTCATGTTGGAACTGGTGTGAGGTTGTTTTTCAGGAGTTGGACTCGGCCCCTAACTTCCAGCGAAATTAACTATTTAACGCTCCCAACTTTATGGGAACAGTTTGAGGACGGCCACTTCCTGTTCCAACATGACTGCGCATCAGTGCACAAAGCACAGTCCATAAAGACACGGATGAGCGAGTTTGGAGCGAGTTGGGGAGAACTTGTGTCCTGACCTCAACACGATAGAACATCTTTAAGATGAATTAGAGCAGAGACTGAGAGTCGGCTCTTCACATCACCATTAAAGCCATAGAGATTCTATTCTAGATTATTTAGTGTACTGTACTATCTACTTGCAGCATTCAGAACTGTAGAAATGTAGGAAAAACAGTCAGTGCTACACACCTACACAACTCATTTCTATAACAGATTTACTAAATGTAACTCAGTATAGGTTGTCTGTGTGCGCGCGTGTGTGCGTGCGTGCGCGCGCGCGTTAAGCGTTTTATTATTGCTGCACATCCAGGCAATGTAAACAAACAAACAAACAAACACCGCGCGCGCGAGTTAGTAAACATCTGTCTGTAAGCTGCAGCTGGCTGTAGGCCAGGACACACACACACACACACACACACACACGGTGTAACTCCCGGTTAGCTCGTTGCTAATCAGGCCCGTTATTAAACACTGAACATTAGCTTTGTTAGCGCCGCAGCGCGCCGAGTTTTATTACTAACGCTAAACAAACACATCAATAAATAAATAAGAGTCACCTCTTATCCTGGCCTTCATCTTCTATCTCCTTTATTTTATTCATTACAAAATCTCGAAATATTTGTTCTATATTGGTTGCCATTTCCTCCAGGCAGACTCGGTTGACTGATATCCCACAATGCCTCTGTGCAGACCGGAAACGGGGAGATCTGACTTCCGGCTTCCATTCGCCGCCATTTTACTGGGTTTTTAAATGCTGAAAACAATAAAAAAAAATCAAACAACACACAATCCAAACAACATATGAGGGAGGATAAAATATATATAAAAACATACAAAAGAAAAATTTACAAAATTTTTCTGTAAAGGAGTACCAGAAGTTAGAACTAAAAATTTAATCCCATATCGCTCAAATAAAAGTAAAACCCTAAAAGCGTTGGAGGTTTTTTATTTTTTAAACTTAATACTTTCAATACAAGGAACATTACTGTACTAGTTTCCATTTATGAATAAAAACAATTATAAAGATTAAATTTATTATAAAATATTTACCTTCTTATAGAACAAAAATCATAACTTTAAAATAAAAATAAAACAACATCTTTAAAAAATAAAATAAATAAAAATACAAGAATATTTGACTAAAATCTTTTGGTCTAATCACAGGTTTAACACTCTTTACTCTTAAACTCCCCTGATAAAAATGCACAGACAAAACCTTTTTCTTATTTATAAAGATAATAAAATTATCACTCATCTTCTATACCTCTTTATCCTGTATTCAGGGTCGCGGGGACCTGGAGCCTATCCCGGGAGGCTTAGAGCACAAGCCGGGGTACACCCTGGATAGGGTGCCAATCCATCGCAGGGCGCACACACATACACACACACATTCACACACTATGAGCAATTTCAGAACGCCAATTAGCCTAACCTGCATATCTTTGGACTGTGGGAGGAAACCGGAGTACCCGGAGGAAACCCACCAAGCACGGGGAGAACATGCAAACTCCATGCACACAGAGACGGGAATCAAACCAGGACCCTGGAAGTGCAAGGCGACAGTGCTAATCACTTCACCACCATGCCGCATAATAAAATTATGTTGTAATATATATTTTTATAGCAAGTATGTAGGGGTGTGTGGGCGGAGGTTGGGGGTTTGGGGCAACATTTTAATGCATAACACTGGACTCTCAGTTTGGGTATTTTTGCATGCCCTTACCCTGGACTGCTGCAGACATATTTGCTCTAATGATCTAATGTCTTATTATCCCGGTGGGGCTTCATATTACTGCTTTTTATTAATGCGAACTTGTTTTAAACTTCTCACAGGAAGAGTAAACATATATTGTGCATACTGTCCATTCATCTTTGAAGGATCAATTTTCATAGTTTCATAGACTTTCCATTTTTCAGAGTAAGCCATGCTGTGTCCCTCTTTCCTTAAATTTTTTTCCACACACCTTGAGGAAAAAGGTGCTAGATTACTGGTATAGTAATTATTCTGGTTTATCAGAAAAGCGTCAGGATCAGCATCACTTGGTCCGGATCTGGACCGCAGTCTGGTATTTAGTGCTGCCTAGTCTAAAAAATGTAAATGAAAATCTTTATTATTATTATTATTATTATTATTTTTGCATGCTCACAGACACAAAGAACAAAGAAACTGCTACACTAATGCACTTATCCCAGTGCTTCATTAGTGCTTGAATACAAGTTTTCTCAGTACACTTGGGCCATGATCTGACTGCCTGCTTCACGTCTGAAATGCTGGCCTCCCAAGAAATCCTTTAATGCCCCAAACATGTGGAAAAGAGTGAGATCAGAACTGTGGAGATGTGGAAATAACTCCCAGCGTATTTTCTGTAATGTGCAAGTGGTGTTGGTGAATGACTGTGTAAACAAATATCATAGACAGATGCATTGCTTTTGCAATTTGGTGAGAAGTTACCTGTAGATTTTTAAAGATCAACCTTGTTGAATGTTCACAGGAATGATTGCAGTGGGTTTCAAGCCACCTCAGCTGGGATCGTAATTCATGCAAAACATTTGCACCATTCATATGTATCTAACCCTAACCCATATGTCAATAATCTGTACACCTTTGTAGTCCTGGTTTGACTCGAACGCCCATCGTGGTTGAATAAATTTTTTTCATTAGATCAAGCTCAATTTTCTTTTACAGTGTAACCTGCTGTATAATCTCTGTGGACTTTTAATACACCTTTTTGCTGTTGTTATCTTGTGTTAAATGGGTTTTAGTAAATGATGGAATGGATTTGTGTTTAGGATACAACTGTTACTGCGCACTACATTCTCTTACTTGTGATGCTTTGATGTTTTGTTAGACACATTATACTACTTGAGATCACAGACATTAAATGAACACGTATTTTGAAATGCTTAATGTTCTTTATTTTTGTTCATTGTGAAGAATTCCTTTAAGACACATTGAAATGTCTTTGTAGTTAAACAAGCCAGTGTATGATCTTCTAACATGAGATACAGTTCCTTTAAAGGCTTTACACTGTTTCACTGTAGCTATCTTCAGGCTTAATCCAGCACTGCTGTTCATCAGTTTTTTTATTCTACTGTGTAAAACAGAAGCAAATAATAATAATTATTAATAATGACAATGATAATAATAATGATAATAATAATAATAATGGTATTAGTTTATAAGTAGGTTTAATAGGAGTAGTAAATAGTAGTAGTAAGGTTAGGCATAATGCCTGCAGGAATAAATTCTATAAATCATGTCTTGTTGGCTTCACCTGACAATTTTCCACCACAGCTTTGGTTCAAAGTTGAATTTCACAAAACTGATAACCTCTAAACACATAAGTAACCTGATAGGCTCTTTATTCGGTAACCTATGCGCTATCTCTTAAATTGTACTTGAGGAGGTCAATAAATAATTTATAACAATGTTATTGCAGTATAGCGTTAACTACAATAAGCTTCAGTACACGTGGAAGAAGCTGACACGATGCATGCATATTAACTGCGTTGAATATAATCTCATTAGTTAAGAAACAATATTAGACAAATTGACAGAAATTCAATAAATTGTAGCATTTGTTGAGAATGCGATAAATGAATGATTAGGAAAAACTGATCTAATACTCATCTGCTATAGTTACATGTGAAGTTTGTGTGGTCTGTTATGTGTCAATTGAAAAAAATACAGGGACATTTTTATTTTATATTAAATGGTTAGTGTAATTCTTATGTACTTCAGGGTGAAAAGAATGCCATTAAATGAAAATCCTTAAGCAAATTCATTTGAGTCTATAGTCGCATCTTAGGGCTGTTGAGTCGAGACTAAAGTAAACTACACCAACATCACACAGATGTATTATTAAAATATTTTTGACTAATTTGTGCCGGTGATATCAAAGGAAAGTATTTCATGATTCATTTTAACATGAATAAATAAAGGGTTGCTCAAGACTTATGCAGAGTATTGTACTGTATATTCTGTTCTAGTACTGTAGAACTCAAACAATGTGTTAAAAATAGGAATAACGCATGTGGAGCTGATTGGCTGAATGATCCAATTTATGCACTGTACATTACATAGTCGGCCAAAACATGATATTGGTGCTAAATGTGTTTCACTTTCGGTAAAAAAGTGAATTTTCTGATAGGATCATAGAACATAGAACATCATTTTTCATAATACTTAATGCTTCTAATCTCCTAATCCTGCCTTTTATTAATCAGATAAAAATAAACACATTTGCTAAATACAATTTCATGTCCTTTTCTGTAGTGTCTGTAACTTTGTTTTGAATTCAAATCTTTCAGTGATCTTAATTGTCATTCAGATAAACCTTGGCCAATTTAGATTTCATACTGTATGAAAAGATGCTTAACCCTCAACTGCTCAGATGTATAATGAGATAAAAATGTAAGTCGCTCTGGATAAGATCGTCTGCCAAATGCCTAAATGTAAATGTAAAAGACATAAACCTGAAAAAGTGTACACTGTAAAAAAATAATTGTAAATGTTAGGGTCAAAAACCGGCAGCTGTGGTTACCAGAATTCTACTGTAAAAAACACGGTAGCACTGTTATTGCACTGTAAAAATAAAACATAAAAAAATTAATTTTACGGTAAAAAAACATCAGCTGTGGTTGCCAGAAATTTACTGTAAAAAATACGGTAGCAATGTTTTTGGTTGTACGGGATTGCACTCATTACACTGTATATTTTACAGATTTTAATGAATACAAACCTAAATCAAATCATCAAAACCCATCAAAATCAGCATGACCCCATGTATTTTTTAATAAAGACAGCAAAACAATATTTAAATTCTCAAAATCAAATATACAAATGTCAGAGTGGACATTTTTAAGTGTTTTGGGCAGACAATCTAAGTATATAATTTTATAGAAGTAAATTCTACGGTTATCCCAAGTTTTGTGAAATACGATTTTATTCTATAGCATTTATACGATATTTTACTGTTGAAATTACCGACATTTTTTACAGTGTATTATTACAAAATGCTAAATTGTTAACATATTGCAACATGAATTTTACATGGTTATGGACACTATAGTAAGTTTTTACCAAAAAGCAATTTAAGCTACAATTTGTACATATCATCTGCTTCTAGAAGCTTACATTAATTATCAATGCTCATAAATAAATGTGAATTATTATTATTTTAAATTATTTAATTATTAAGTGAGACAGTATAACGCTGAAAAATGCCAATTGTTTAAAATCATCTCTCCAAAACATGGCTGAAGTTAGCAACTTGAAATTTTTTTAGAGAAGAAAGATCAGTCACTTCCAAGTTGAATAAACTTCACAAGTACTTGTAGCTTCTTCGGCACA
Organism: Channallabes apus; assembly: GCA_030522415.1. Taxonomy (NCBI): domain Eukaryota; kingdom Metazoa; phylum Chordata; class Actinopteri; order Siluriformes; family Clariidae; genus Channallabes; species Channallabes apus. The sequence goes on along the minus strand of CM060124.1, from coordinate 22,343,477 downwards.
CACATTTTCTGTATTATAGGTATAACATAACATTTTTTTAAGTCATCACCAATATAGTGTTTTGGCCATATATATCAAAGGATATACAAATTTTCACATTAAATAAAAAAAACATAAAAAAAAAAGTGTCTGTGCATTGAGCTGTCAGTTTGAAAACATAATGTTTTGTACAAAGTCTTGTTTCCTTGTTTTTCACTCTCGACTCTCTTGTAGACTCCTTACTTATTTTTCCTTTTGTATTTCGGTTAATTACTATTACTAATTATTTTGCATTCATCAAAATAATTCATGATTCACTAATAACATATGTTTCATACTTATACTTACTTTGTTTCTCCTTAGAGGGCTTCATGATTCATAAATCTATAATATTGGCATGACTGTATTCCATACCACGTTTGAACTCCTCCAAGGGGGAAGAAAGAACCACTGAGCAAAAATATTAAATTGGTTAAATTCTGGTAACAATAAGCCTTAAAAATACACGAGCTGCAATTCTCTACTCACCTTCATCACTTTCTAGAGCTTTACGATCTAGGATGTGTCGTCTTTGAGCTTGTGAATACTGAAAGCCACGTTTGAACTCTGGAAACACTGATGATGATGATGATGATGATGATGATGATGATGAAGAAGAAATACATATTCAATTAGTTTTGAGAACACAAAGATATGTGCACATTCAGACAATACTTTGCCAGTACGTACCCTCATTTTCGCTAACTTTGGTCATCGTCTGTGCATTCCTGAGATGCATCAAGGTCCCCATATGGTACTCGGTGCCTTGTCTGAACTCATCTACAAAAGAGAATCCTAAATTTAAACTCAGGATATGAATAATCAGTCATGGGCAGAATATAAACCATCTCCAGCTTGGTTAAAAATACAATTGTGTACAGATTCACTGGCGGTATGCAGTACCAGGAAGAGGAGAGATCAGCTGCCTGACAAAATCGACATTCAAAGCCAGTTAAATCAGCAATTTCAGCAGGAAAACACATCTGGTAATGCTATGTCATCTTAAACAAGACTTTGTCTCCTTACTACTTGCTTTGAAGTTATTCTGAATTGCCTTTGAACCATCCATGTTGTGTTTCTATCTATCATTAATGCTAGTTAACATGATGCCATGTTCACGCCAGCGCACTGACAGGTTCATGACTCACCTCACCTCACGGCTAACACGAGCTACAAAGCTAACTAGCTTCTAACACTCAGCTGACCCCTCCATCCCTCTCTAATCCCTGAACAAGGAAAACTACTCCACAACTACTTGGTTTGTGGAACAAAAGATTCTACATCCTACACAGCAAACTAACCAGCCAATGTAAGCTATCTAAGATAAGAGATAAGATAAGATAAACCTTTATTAGTCCCACAAGTGGGAAATTTGTTTGGGAATTAGCCCCAGAAGAGTCCGTTATCTGAGGCTATTCTAAAGTGAAATAAGTAATGAGATATAAAGGTCTGTCCACCATTTACATGGTTACAAGTGTGTGTCATCTGCTACAGAGTATAATTTCCAGTGTTGAATTAACACCGTACAGAGTTTATAGGTACAGTTGGACTGATATGAATTACACAAACTGGGGATTTTAGTTGGTAAGTTAGTTTTGTTGAACAGAAAATTTGTAAAACTCAAGAATGGTTGCTCTCAGAATTATTGCTTCTCTGATTCATAAGGAGAATGTGATAGTATATATAATTTCACTTATTGTAATGTGTATTGCCATTTATTGTCATGGGTCTGTAAAATCTATCATTATTTAATCTTGCATCGTTTCCATTTTTATAACTGGTTAGGATCAAATAAATATTTTCATTTGGACTAGGCATTCATTCATTCTCTATACCGCTTAATCCTGTGTTCAGGGTCGCGGGGGACCTGGAGCAATCCATAGCAGGGCACACACACATACACACTCACACACCCAATCACTCACTACGGGCAATTTAGGAACGCCAATTAGCCTAACCTGCATGTCTTTGGACTGTGGGAGGAAACCGGAGGAAACCCACCAAGCACGGGGAGAACATGCAAACTCCATGCACACAGAGATGGGAATCGACCCTGGCCGGGGAATCGAACCCTGGACCCTGGAGGTACAAGGCGACAGTGCTAACCACTACACCACCGCTGGACTAGGCATTGTCAGTGATAAAATAGAAAAGCAAATGGCACCATTATACTAAAGGTGCGGTAATGATGATGCCCTGAATGATTAATTTAATCACTTACCTGGTGCTGCTCTCCTCTGCATCTCTGAGAGCTGAGGCAGTTGCTGTCCAGTTCTAACATCCACCAGAGTTACACGAGAGTTCTGAGTGCCTTGTCTGAACTCGGAATTAGAGACGGGGTTGTAGACTGTGAAGAAAATTTTGATTTATTATTACAATAAAACTTTAAAATCGATAAACTGTATATAGTGTGCTGGACACTACACGTGATACGTACAGCCTGAAACTCTTCTTTGCATCTCACTGACATTCTCCTTTACTAATCCAGTTTTTGGGTCCACAAGAATGCGTCTTGAAGGTTCTGTTCCTTGTCTGAGGAACTCAGGTAGAACTGCTCTGTGGACGGTTTCCATGCTCTTCATCACGGTAGCCTCATTGTACTCGGTGCCTTGTCTGAACATAGACGCTGGGGAAAGTCCATACACATACATTCAGGTCCATACATTTTGGAACAAAGGTAGGTTTTATGTGCATTTGGCCTCTGTACACCTGCACATTGAGAATGAAATGAAACACCCAAGGTGTGAGTGAAGTCAAGACTTTCATACACACAAGCATTTTCGGGGGTCATAAATAATGGAACAAATGGCTGACAAGCAGTTGCATGGCCAGGTTCCAAAAATTATAGGCCTGACCTGTCAGTTTTTATCATCAAAGTAGATATATGATGTAGACGTGATTGATATAGAACCTAACATTGATATGGAACCTACAGCATCATATGGGTAGGAGAGTGACTCTCTGTTTTCGCAGTGAAACACTTACGTGCTTGTGCTCTCCTTTGCATCTCTGAGAGCTGAGGCAGTGGCTGTCCAGTTCTAACATCCACCAGAGTTGCACGAGAGTCCTGAGTGCCCTGTCTGAACTCAGATCTGGATAGAGGATGATAGACTGCGGGGAAATGGAATGTTGATATAATATACGTAATGTTAATATAAAATAGTGTTTCTTTCTGTAAATGCAAAAAAAAGGCACACCATGATTATGAGATACGTACCTTCAGCTCTTCTGTCCATCTCACTGACGTATTCCTTTATCAAACCGGTGTTCAGATCGACCAAAAAGCGCCTAGACGGTTCAGTGCCTTGTCTGCGCTCCTCGGGGGGTGCAGCTTTCTGGTTCTTACCATCTTGTACCTTTACTGTCTGCTCTGGAGCAAGAACAACTTCCCACTGAGGTTCATCTGCAATAGTAAAATAAATCATTATATATGTAAGAGAATTATAGACACAGTCAAAATCACAGACTGGGATAAAAATCCTGTAGTCAGTAAATCTTTTAAATTAAAGCAGAAGTAATGTTTTATAATTTCCTGTTGAGATATAAAACACATACGGTTTGTGTCTCGTCTGTGGTGTTCAGCAGGTCCAGAGCTTCCCATGTATTCTTGGCCATCTTGGATCAGTTGTGGGGCTCCAATCACCCATCCCCCATTTTGGATCCGAAGAGCATTATATTGCAGAGGTCTGGCATTAAGGCCTACGCAGACACAGAAAGTGACAACATCATGATCATTTTGATTCATACATATTTTCTTACACATTTTCATAATATTCCTTTGATTGTGTGAAGCTGCTTTGCGACAATGACCATTGTTAAAGCTGCTACACAAATAAAATTGAATTAAATTGAATCTTCTTACTAATTTCTGAAACATTTCACGTGGAACAGTACGAGACGCCCAGTATACACAGCTAATTCATATGGTTAATATTATCATGGTTACTAACAGTTATAGACCGATCAGCTGTAACATTACACAAGCAAAAAATGGTGACCCAATATTATGTAGGTTTCTCCTTGTGCTGTCTGGGCAGCTGTGACCCCTCTGGGCGTGACCTCACAAGGCCTCTGGGGGTGTGCTGTGGTGTCTGGCACCAGGATGTTGGCAGGGTGTTGTGGGTTGTGGGGTGTTTGCTTCATGTATTGGACTAAATAAATCAGACTGAGATCTGAGGAATTTGAAGGCCGGGTCAGTGGCCTTGGGCTGGGTGCAGCAGGACGTGGTGCACTTGGTGATCTGGTGCCTTACTATCATGGCCAGTCTGTAATTTTTGACTATATAAGTTTTTCTGTGGAATCGGACTGGTTGAGCTGGCCTTTGGTCCCCGTGGGCATGGGTGAGCATCGGGTGCCTATTATTCTGTCACCAGTTTACTATTATATAAGTGATACTCAATGTTTTAATATTATGGCTGATGGGTGTACTTTTCTTACATTTAGGCATTTGGCAGACGCTCTTATCCAGAGTGACTTACATTTTTATCTCATTACACATCTGAGCAGTTGAGGGTTAAGGGCCTTGCTCAAGGGCCCAACAGTGGCAACTTGGTGGTTGTGGGGTTTGAACCTGGGATCTTCCAAACCGTAGTCCAATGCCTTAACCACTGAGCTACCCCTGGCCCCCAGGGGTAGGATTTCTAGTCCCCCAGGATTTCTTGATTATTCTACCAACTTCTCATAAATAGTTCCACTATTATTATTGTCATTATTATTAAATATCAATGGTCAGTGGTGGCTCAGATGGTTAAGGCTGTGGGTTACTGGGCTACTGATTGGAAGGTTGTGGGTTCGAGTCCCAGCACCACCAAGTTGCCACTGTTTAGTTCTTGAGCAAGGACCTTAACTCTATCTGCTCCAGGGCCGCTATATGTAACAAATATCTGAATCTTAATTATTATTATTTTATAATCTAAATAAAAATATTCTACTACTACAAAACTGTCCAACCAGTTAAAGACAGGCTTTGCTTGGTCTGCTTGGTCTGTTGGGTGTGTTATCACTGTAAAAGTAGGCATTAGAAGATGCTTAAATTGTGGCCATGTAGAGTGCACGTGCAAGCTACTTATAAAGGACGTGGCATTCAAACGATGGTTAATTAGTGTTAACAAGCCAAAAATGTGTGAAAACATTAAAACACCACACCATTACAGCACCTCCACCAGCCTCGACATGTTGGATCCATGGATTTATGCAGTTGGCACCAAGTTCTGACTGTAACATCTGTGTGGCTCAACAGAACCTGAGATTTATTAAACCATGTTGTTGTTGTTATTGTTGTTATTGTTGTTCTTCTTCTTTTTTTCATTCATTCATTCATTCATTCATTCATTCATTTTCATGACAATTTGGAATGTCAATTAGCCTAACCTACATGTCTTTGGACTGTGGGAGGAAACCGGAGTACCTGGAGGAAACCCACCAAGCACGGGGAGAACATGCAAACTCCATGCACACAGAGACGGGAATCGAGCCTGCTCTTCTTTTTTTTAATTATTAATAATTTTATTTATTTATTTATTTATTTATTTATTATGCATTTTTTTTAATTTAAACCTTTTGGTGAGCCTTCATAGTCCTTGAAATTAGAATTGAGTGCTGCTTTTATAAATGATTATAGATTAAAACTGTTCAAATTTAAAATATCCAAAACCAATTTTCAGAACATACAGAGCATTTAATAAATGTATTTTTATTAAATATTACTCATATTCTTTATATCAGATGATAAATTAAAAAGATATTCTTGATTTTCAATGATTTGCCTGTGCAGAGATTAAAAATCAAATAAAAAATGATTTGAACATACAGTAGCATAAACCCAAAATACCATTTTAACATCAATTTGATAAAAATTAAATCTAAAACACAAACCACTTACCAGCCACAGCAAGGAGTAGCAGCACAGATTTGAACATGTCTCCAGGATATTGAACAGGGGAGTCAGGTGTCATGCAGCATGTGCACTCAGCACACTCAACACTTATCACATGCACAGGTTTAAATATTAAGTTGATATGCTTTGCCCTAAATAGATATCACTAATAATACAGCAGGTCCATAGTCATAGACTTTGAACTTAAATCTGGTGTCAGCAAGTATCAGTATAATTTTACATAATTTAAAGCTTTTCTTATCAGAATAACTATAAAAGTTGTTCCACTTCTGATATCATTTGTGCAAAACAATTGTCAATGATTAATTGTGTTATCACTTAACTCTTAACATTTCTAGGACAACCACCATTCAATACAAGACAGTTTTCAAAGAAGAGTTAGATAATTCATTTATTTATGACAGACTGGTACAGTGCATTGTTATTGTTATTGTTTTTTACATGTTGTTTTTTTAAAAGCTTCACCTGAATTGGGATTATAAGTCATAAATCTGAACAAAATGGCACATAATATTAAAGTGCAACTTCAACTAGTATATACAGTATTATACAGTATTATACAGTAGTATACAGTATCTAATTACAGGGAGTGTAATTAGATTTATTTATTTATTATTCATTTATTCATGGTCTGGATGTGAAATCTGTCGCAGGTACAAAGAAGTACAGATGTACAAATTACACATTTACAGAATGAATTAAGTAAATTGTTTTTATATAACCATTAGACCTACATAGTTTCCCACAACATGTTTGCAGAGATTTTATTATTAATATTTTTTAAAACAAGAACTCATTCACCATAGTATATTTTTAAACCAGCCCATTTTTAATTTCAAGGTGACAAGGAAAAACTTGTCACATGATGTGCAAACATATTATTCTTAATCCAACACCCCAATATTCAAATGTTTTTCTCACCCACTAAACCTTATTTGATGAAGGAACACTAAGCTATTTTACAAAAGTAAATAAAAAATGGTGAGAAAGAATAAAAGCTAGAGAAATACAGTGCCAAAAGGGGAGAAGAGAAGGAAAGACATGAAAATAAAAAATAAAAATTGCAAATAAAAAAGAAGAAAAAGAAAGAAAGAGAGAGAGAGAGAGAGAGAGAGAGAGAGGGAGAGAGAGAGAGCGAGGCCCCAAATCAAATAAAATCAATAAAGGAGAAGGAGAGAGATGCAAAGACAAAATACAAAAAAAGAGTAAAGTAAATATAGTGATGATGAAGAGAAACAGTAAAATACATTAAAAGGATTTAAAGGAGAAAAAGAAAGCAGTCAAGTAACAGGAGAAATACATTCATTCATTCATTTTCTATACCGCTTAATCCTGTGTTCAGGGTCGCGGGGGGCCTGGAGCCTATCCCAGGAGACTTCGGGCACTAGGCGGGGTACACCCTGGACAGGGTGCCAATCCAGGAGACAGACAGACAAACAGAGTTAATAAGAGTAAGACAAAGACGTGAAGGCAAGGATAAAGATAAGCGGTAATCATGGTGTCACTCCATTGGCCTGTCATGGGTTTTCTTACTTTAGTGAAACAGAAGACAATCGTCACCTATTAATCTGCTGATCAGGTTGAAATATAAAGATCTCTGTATCAGATGTGTAAACTGACAATGAGTTACATTCTAGTTGTAGAAAATTGTTTGTGCATTAGTTACCCTGTTAATGTTTTGTTGTTGATTTTTGTTTCCTTATACAGGGCTGTTCTACACATCTGGATAAGATGCTGTGGGATGACGAGTGAATGGAAGTTTAAGTTAAGACGTGAATGCAGACGGCCCGATATCCATGTTCACCTCGAGACCCCAAATGACTAAATCTGCCACTGCTCAGACTGGAAGGTATAAGAGGTGAGCTGCTCATTCTGTTTATTATAATAATCTCATTAGCTGCATTGTAATATTTTCATTACTGGAACTACAGACAAAATATGAAAATATGTGTATGTAGACGTGTTGGGGGTCTTTATTTTTATTGAAAATGTAACATTTTATTTTATTTCTGATCAAAAGAACAAAATGAACTAAAATGACTCGAAAAAAGATTCGTTCCTTTTGATGAACGAGATTCAAAGAAGCGAGTCACTAAAATGATTCAATCTTCCCGCCACTAGTTTCTAGCTGGATGGATGGAACTTGAGCGTAATGTAATGCAGTTCTATAATGCAACACTGCCATCGTGTGGTCAAAATTATCAAATGCGTTATGCTATGCGTTAACGCCAGACGCTGAGCTGCATCCACATTTGATTGACAGAAGCTCGGGCCAATTAGAACGCGCTATCTGAGAGCTCTGAGCCAATCCCCGCTAGCGGCCTGGACTCTATCAGGAAACGCGGAAGAAAAATAAACTCAGTCCTGCAGCAGAGGAGAGTAAGTTTGTGAAAACTGAGCTATTGCTGTATTTTAATTAAAATTAGCGGATCTTTATTACATTAAACATTAAATAAATAGTCATTATGTGTATGGTACAGCTAGACGCTACAATTTAATAGTCTTGGAGTAGTTTGTAAGGAGCATGGACTGACCAAACATTTTGTCCATCTGGGATCCTGTAACAGTGTTTCCACATCAGCAGTCTGAGTGTTTTTCAGCTCTGTTGATTTATTTCCATCTGAAATCCAGTCTGTCATGATGTTCTCTACTGTAGATGATGAGATCTTTGCTTTATAACACATTCGATGATGATTCTACACACCTGCAATTTACTGTCTTGTAATGACACTCATACAGTAGGGGTGGCATTACTTATGCACTGGTACGCTTCTCACCACCAGTTTAAGCCTAGTGGACGTCCCAATTGTCCAGTCGCCATGTACTTTTTGTTGACTTGATTTTTCACTAGAAAGATTTTTGGAATGAATAATTCAACAAATAAAACGTATACTATATAATTTAGGGCTGCAACTAATGATTATTTTAATAATTAATTAATCTGTCTGTCATTTTTTCAATTAAATGATGAATCGGATAAAAAAAAAAAAAAACAAGAAGTGCATTAATTTCTAAGCCTTTATTCAAAAACAGAACTAAAATCTTTACAAAGTGCACAAACATGTTGCTCCTTGAGCTGTTATAATAATAATAATAATAAAATAAAATAAAAATGGAGGCGGCACGGTGATGTAGTGGTTAGCACTGTCTCCTTGCACCTCCAGGGTCCGGGTTCGATTCCCGGCCAGGCTCGATTCCCGTCTCTGTGCGCATGGAGTTTGCATGTTCTCCCCGTGCTTGGTGGGTTTCCTCCGGGTACTCCGTTTTCCTCCCACAGTCCAACGACATGCAGATTAGGCTAATTGGCGTTCCCAAATTGACCATAGTGTGTGAATTAGTGTGTGTGTGTGTGTGTGTGTGCTCTGCGATGGATTGGCACGCTGTCCAGGGTGTACCCTGCATCGTGCCCTGAGTCTCCTGGGCTAGGCTCCAGGTCCCCGCGGCCCTAAATACAGGATAAAGCGGTATAGAAGATGAATGAATGAATGAATAAAAATGGACCAACACAAAAAACATAGACATGTATGGTTTACATCTGCCAAATATGTGGAACCTTGGATTTTGAACACAATTTGTTCCGGAGGCGGCTCGTATTCCAAAACACTCGTAAACCAAATAAATTTTTTTAGAAACACACTAATGGAATCACTGCTGTAAAGTAAAAATAAAACAAATTAACCTGCACTTTACCTTTGAAAAGAATTGCGATAGACCAGTGTAGAGCATAGAGAAAGTGTGTGTGTGTGTCTGTGAAGGTGAAAGTAGGAGGGGTGTGTGTGTGTGAAGAGCAGGCTGAGCCTTGAGCAGAAAGAGAAAATGGATCTTTAACCTAGAGAGGTCCAATAAGACTTACTTTTGCTTTACGCACGCACTGTACACACGCATACAGACACAACATAAAATATGTTTTACGCACACACACGTGACCACCGTGTTATAGTAAACAGTACACCCGTGCACGGATTTTGATTATACCAGTGAGAGACGCGCACTAAGACCCAGCAGGGAGACGATTATGGATTTCTCTTCCTCCGCCATGTATCTTTCCTCTACCTCCGCTCATTTTTTTTTTGCTCCGCCCTGTCTATGAGACGCCAAACTCAAGTAAAGTTTTTATTTATTTATTTATTTATTTATTTTTACAAGTAATTAAATGTCTTCGCGTCGCGCGACACATTCGTTGTTGCAGCCCTAATATAATTCAATTCAATTTTATTTGTATAGCGCTTTTAACAGTTGTCATTGTGGCAAAACAGCTTTACACAATCAAAAGAATTATTTACAGTGGTGTGAAAAACTATTTGCCCCCCTCCTGATTTTTTATTCTTTTGCATGTTTGTCACACAAAATGTTTCTGATCATCAAACACATTTAACTATTAGTCAAAGATAACACAAGTAAACACAAAATGCAGTTTTTAAATGAGGGGTTTTATTATTTAGGGAGAAAAAAAATCCAAACCTACATGGCCCTGTGTGAAAAAGTAATTGCCCCCTTAACCTAATAACTGGTTGGGCCACCCTTAGCAGCAATAACTGCAATCAAGCGTTTGCGATAACTTGCAACGAGTCTTTTACAGCGCTCTGGAGGAATTTTGGCCCACTCATCTTTGCAGAATTGTTGTAATTCAGCTTTATTTGAGGGTTTTCTAGCATGAACCGCCTTTTTAAGGTCATGCCACAACATCTCAATAGGATTCAGGTCAGGACTTTGACTAGGCCACTCCAAAGTCTTCATTTTGTTTTTCTTCAGCCATTCAGAGGTGGATTTGCTGGTGTGTTTTGGGTCATTGTCCTGCTGCAGCACCCAAGATCGCTTCAGCTTGAGTTGACGAACAGATGGTCGGACATTCTCCTTCAGGATTTTTTGGTAGACAGTAGAATTCATGGTTCCATCTATCACAGCAAGCCTTCCAGGTCCTGAAGCAGCAAAACAACCCCAGACCATCACACTACCACCACCATATTTTACTGTTGGTATGATGTTCTTTTTCTGAAATGCTGTGTTACTTTTACGCCAGATGTAACGGGACACGCACCTTCCAAAAAGTTCAACTTTTGTCTCGTCGGTCCACAAGGTATTTTCCCAAAAGTCTTGGCAATCATTGAAATGTTTTTAAGCAAAATTGAGACGAGCCTTAATGTTCTTTTTGCTTAAAAGTGGTTTGCGCCTTGGAAATCTGCCATGCAGGCCGTTTTTGCCCAGCCTCTTTCTTATGGTGGAGTCGTGAACACTGACCTTAATTGAGGCAAGTGAGGCCTGCAGTTCTTTAGATGTTGTCCTGGGGTCTTTTGTGGCCTCTCGGATGAGTTGTCTCTGCGCTCTTGGGGTAATTTTGGTCGGCCGGCCACTCCTGGGAAGGTTCACCACTGTTCCATGTTTTTGCCATTTGTGGATAATGGCTCTCACTGTGGTTCGCTGGAGTCCCAAAGCTTTAGAAATGGCTTTATAACCTTTATCAGACTGATAGATCTCAATTACTTTTGTTCTCATTTGTTCCTGAATGTCTTTGGATCTTGGCATGATGTCTAGCTTTTGAAGTGCTTTTGGTCTACTCCTCTGTGTCAGGTAGCTCCTATTTAAGTGATTTCTTGATTGAAACAGGTGTGGTAGTAATCAGGCCTGGGGGTGACTACAGAAATTGAACTCAGATGTGATAAACCACAGTTAAGTTATTTTTAACAATTGGGGCAATCACTTTTTCACACAGGGCTATGTAGATTTGGAGTTTTTTTCTCCCTTAATAACGTAAACCTTCATTTAAAAACTGCATTTTGTGTTCAATTATGTTATCTTTGACTAATAGTTAACGGTTTTTGATGAGCAGAAACATTTAAGTGTGACAAACATGCAAAAGAATAAGAAATCAGGAAGGGGGCAAATAGTTTTTCACACCACTGTAAGTTTGTATGGAATGTGAATGTGTATGAATCAAAATGGTCAGATAGTCCCTCGTGAGCAAGCCGAAGGCGACAGTGGCAAGGAAAAACTCCCTGAGATGGTAATAGGAAGAAACCTTGAGAGGAACCAGACTCAACAGGGAACCCATCCACATCTGGGTGAAACAGATAGCAGGAAATGATCTGCATTAATACTGTGTGTTAGGTGGCAGCCAGTTCAGCTATAATAGTTGATGTTAATTGATGCTAATATGGAGTCCAGGTAGTTATTGGAGACTCAGGTAGACTTGTAGGAAATTCCAGTCCTGAACTATCGAGCAACTGCAGCCAAGTCAAGTCCTCAGAGAAACAGCTGTCACCATCATTCGAGGCCAGAACCATCTTCATGGAAGAGTGAAACCATCCCCAGCCACCAGACGCATCCCAAAGAGACACACGGGGCATCCATGTGACGAGACCTCCAACCAGAAGCGGGTCATGAGGATGAGTCAGACATGTCCGGAGGGTAGAGGGAGTCTGGATCATTGGCAGCTCAGGAACGACATGTGTAGCTCAACAGAGAGAGGGAAAGAGCGAGAAGCACAACAGGGAGGTACGAGAAGTGGCTTAGTGGTTAGCACCATTGCCTTGCACCTCCAGGGTTCGATTTCCACCTCGGGGTCTGTGTGCATGGAGTTTGCATATTCTCCCTGTGCTTGGTGGGTTTCCTCCAGGTGCTCCAGTTTCTCCCCAAAGACATTCAGATTTGGGTAATTGGAGTTCCAAAGTTCCCAAATAGTGTATGAATGAGCAAGCGAGTGAGTGTGCTCTGTGATGGATTGGCACCTTGTCAAGGGTGTACCCCACCTTGTGCCTCCTCTCTCATCTCTCCTTTGATAGGCTTCAGGTCCAGATGACTCTGAGTACAGGATAAAGCGGCATAGACGATGGATGAGTGAGAGATATATAAGCACAACATATTAGCCTGGTTGTTAATAGCTTTCTTTCTTTTTTTTTTGTCTTTCTGTTTTGTATTTAATTACAAGGAAATGTATTTTTCTAATTAACACCCTGGAATTAAGATGGAGGTCACTTCATCCAGTACGGCTGCAAGTGTTGCCGTTCCAGAGAAGGGTGGGAATGGAGGACAACACACAGCCATGCTGTGGTCAATCCAGGAAGCTGCAGAGAGGTATACAGAACAAATTGGAGTTTCAGCTTGTGGTGCTACAGCGGTAGTGGATGTGCTTCAGGCTCTGGGGATCACTGTGGGGCCGGAAACAGCTGATTGCTGTGTTCAGACAAAGTTGAGGAGGAATAATTCTCCATTGCCTGATTACCTTCACTCACGCAGCGAAGCGGGTACGTCGTCTTTTTAGATGTGCATGCTATAGTTTTGAATGTACCTTTGCTTATGTCTAGATGTACAAGAAAATAAATAAGAAAGAAATGATGTACTCATGATGGTTATTTCTTAGGTGCCACACATGTTCAGCTAATAGATGGAGCAAAGGAAGCTAGTGGTGGACGAGTGCTGGGCAGATTCTTTGGTTTCTTCCCCTCGAGGCGGGTGAATTTGGTGCCTTGGCTGGCACACTGGATTCGACAGAGAGCTGTACCTGTGGCCACCATGAACATGCAGCGTGGAGTGGCAGAAGGTGAAGAGATCCCTGACGCCTGGCATCACCAGCTGATATTTGGGGTGACGCCCAATGCTGTTTTCATGACAAA
>CM060124.1:22157453-22324953 GCA_030522415.1 Channallabes apus | reverse complement strand
GTGTGACTGAGTGAGTGAGTGAGTGAGTGATTGTGTGTGAGTGAGTGAGTGATTGTGTGTGAGTGAGTGAGTGAGTGATTGTGTGTGAGTGAGTGAGTGAGTGATTGTGTGTGAGTGAGTGAGTGAGTGATTGTGTGTGTGACTGAGTGAGTGAGTGAGTGATTGTGTGTGAGTGAGTGAGTGAGTGATTGTGTGTGAGTGAGTGAGTGTGACTGAGTGAGAGAGTGATTGTGTGTGACTAGTGTTTTGGGATCATATTTGGGGTTTGAACTATTAAAATATGCATTTATGCTATTGGCATTTTTTAATACATACAAAATTCAGATTTTTTCCACAATTTGCTGGTGCTATAGGAATGTACTGTAACCACATGAATTTCAGGGTCGACTGTATAAGACCTGGATTCTTTTAAAAAGCAAAAAATAATATGACACAATATAAATTAACTACAAAAACCACATGAATAGAAATCTGCATAAAACTTAATAGACTATGTAACCGAAATGCATTTATAATCAACAATACTGTATATATCAATATATCAGAGTGTAGTTTTATAATGATGTGATTTTGATTCCACAGTTAGCGAGGAGGAGTTACATGTTCGTCTGTGCAGTGAGTCTGTGCTGCTGATACGTCGTGAAGATGTCTTACAGAGATTAATGTCAGACTCGCTTCTGCCACTGATCTCAGACCATCAGAAGGATCCCCGCTGGAAAACCCTTAACGTGCAAGGTGTGAGAAAAGATGATATTTCAGGTTTTACACTATTATTTTCTAACTTAATAGAATTGAGCAAAAATAAGTGCAAATAAATTATGAACACAATCTGTAATCTGTTCATATTGTAATCTGATCAATTATTAGCAAAATTAAAGATTATTGGACTGCGGGACAAAAAACAAAGTTGTGTACAAAATTTTAAGCACCCCTGGCCAAATTGTTACACATTTTGGAAATGGAAAAACACACCCACTGCAGCATACTGTTTAACCCAAACATTTTTCTGCAAATGTTAAAACTAAGTTACTTTATAGGCTTTAGTACAAAAAATTTGGACAAATGAATGTTTTAGCCAAAAAGTTACATTTGTGTGTGCCAGTAATCCTGGTGCGCACTGTTACTCTGATGTGATCAGTTATACAGGCTGCTTACTGTATATATTACTGCATTTATTACCTGCATTTATTACATTAAATGATATCTTTTCTTTTTGCATTGACTCCTGATTCCATCACATGAGTATTCACCATGTAGCAACACTATACTTGACTGCAACCAGCTATAATCATGTATTGATATTTATTTTAGGTCAAGTCAGAAAAATGATTGATGAAGAAAACTGTGAGGAAGACCATCCAAAGATGATGCACATAACAATCCCAGCAGCGTACAGCTCAGGAATTACAATTTTTGCTCTCAGGAATTCATCTACGGGTCAGGAGCTCCTCAGTGCCCCTGAGCTGCCTTTACTGTGATTTAAAAGTCTTTGCTGTATTTTGTCTAATTTTCAGAACTGAGATTTCACCACCTGTAACTGATGTTTGGTGTCAGAAAGTTACTAATTAAATAACTTTGATTTTAACAGTAATGATAGTCTCCTGTTGGCGCCCCTGCTGACAGGCACTATTTCATAGTGCGGTAAACAACCGCCCGCCTGTATACTGTACCTGAGAGACTGATTTAGTTTTTTTTTTGCATGTAACGTTGCAGACACAACACTACCATAAATCTATAATTACCCTACTGCGTTCATTTCAAAGGGCAGCAAACTATTTTTGTTATATACAACAGGTTGCTGCTCTGCGATGGATTGGCACACTGTCCAGGGTGTACCCTGCCTCGTGCCCTGAGTCTCCTGGGATCGGCTCCAGGTCCCCGCGACCATAAAATACAGGATAAAGCGGTGTAGAAGATGAATGAATGAACAACAGGTTGCATTCTATTTTTGAAAAATCCGTACAAGATTATAGCTGTAGATGCCCCCATCTGTCAGTATTTCAGACTCATCCATCTCTAAACAGAAGGTTTTATTTGTAACTGTGACTTTGTGTCTGCATGGAGAACCACCGGGACTAGTTTACTGTACCTTGGAACAAAAATCAGTCATGCAGCGCTCAGCCTGCATGTGAGTCCTGGAATATTAATATTAATAAGTAATGTCAAATGTCTTTATTTATTTTAATAAAAAGAATGGAAATCTACTTCAATGAAAATACTGGTTTTTATTTGTCTAGTTTTTTTGTCAATTGTTTTAATTAAAAAGTGACAACCATAATGTCCTGACTTATTAATTGGTATTCCACATCCATTTTTGGAGACCACTGCATTTCTTTAAATCAATGATTATGTAAAATCAGTATTCAAGTTAGAGAAAGATCATTGTGTTCCTCAAGAAATAAATAGATTTCTGATGGGAGATTTTTTACACGACTAAATCTTCAGGCATTTTCGATTCCCGTCTGAGGTCTCTGTGCATGGAATCTGCATGTCCTCCTGTGCTCGGTGGGTTTCCTCCCAGTACTCCGGTTTCCTCCCACAGTCCAAGGATATGCAGATTAGGCTAATTTGTCATTTCCAAATTGACCGTAGTGTGTGAATAAGAGTGTGTGTGCCCTGCAATGAAGTGTAGGCCCCCTAAGTCTTTTGAGATAGTCTCCAGGTCCCCCTCAACCCTGTATACAGGAAAAAGCAGTATAGACAATCAGTGAGTGAGACTTTTTACAAACTGTAGGCAGTAAAAAAAATGGATGAATCAGCCCTACAGTGTGCATCTTTAGACCACCTCAAGAGAACTTGCATAGTGCCACATCAAACCCCCAACCTTAGATGTGGAAATAATGATGCTAAATGTTTTCAGCTACTCAAATGGTTATAATTAATTATGAATTGTAACCTTTAAAGTCATTCTAGCACATCACTCTAGGCATTTAATAAAAGGGATTAATTTTGCTTTCACAATAATCAACGAGTCGGCATGCTGGTGTAGTGATTAGCACAGTCGTCTTGCACCTCTACGGTCAGGGTTCGATTCTCTCCTTGTGCTTGGTAAGTTTCCTCCCACAGAACAAAGACAAGCAGATTAGGTTAATCTGTGTTCCCAAATTGTCCATAGTGTGTGTGTGTGTGTGTGTGTGTGCCCTGTGATGGTTTGGCAACATGTCTAGGGTGTGCCCTGCTTTTTGACCAAATGAATGAATTAATAATCAATAAGTAAGAATAAAAGTATGAGAAGAGAAACGTTGTGAGGTGCATTCTCATTATAAAAAAATTCTCAAGGGTTAATTAAACTACATTACCCATGAGAGACAAAAATGATCCCGGAAGTGAGAACAAAAGGGAAGTACCATCAATCAATGCAAGACTTTTTTCTTTTTTAACACATTCGGTTTTTGGTTTCTGTACAGACTTTATACCAAAAACCGAGTCACCCTTGTGTGTGTGTGTTTTTTTTTTGTATTAGTTTGGTATTAGTTTTAAGGTTCACTCCACACGTTCACATCACATTACAGCTTTTCACTCTCTCCCTCAACCGACTCCTGCACTGTGATTGGCTCACACTTCTTACACTTTGCTTCTTGATTGGCCAATAGTGTGTGACATGAGCCAATCCAGAAGCAGGGGGCGGATACCACTCGCTGGTCACCTCTGAGGAGGCGGAGTTTTACTAGAGTGGAAAAAAAAAACCCAGCGTGTCTTTGAAGTCCTGGTTTCTTCCCGCTTCTCTCGGACCCACAGAACACCAGCGCGCGCTCCATCTTCAGTCATTACAGCAAGGTGAGTCAGCAGGAGAGTCTCTTTGAAGTCTTTACTAGAATGTTTTTAGGTACTTTGTAACTTTGTTAAATGTTCTAATGAAGTTTCTGCTTGATCATAACTTTACTGTACAGTTCTGAACTTGTCTTCAAAAACAAGTGCGGGTGCAGCAGTAATACAGAACATTGTATATATATTTTTTCAGTCTGTTTTACTAATCACGTGATCGCAATGCAAAAGCAACTCGGTTCCAGAAACCACGTGCTACTGTGCAGCATTGATCCGGGTCATGCTGTCTGAGTGATTTCACAACCCTGAAATCCCTGCAGGTTATCTACAGCTGTAGAGGTCAGGGGTCAGATGAGTGACTGTCCTTCTGTACCTCCTTGTGTATTTAAGTCAGATCTATATGTACACTTACCCTCATCTCCTATCACTGGACCAGGAGCAGTGAGCAGAATGCATTCACTGACATCATAATGTATATATACTGATCAGCCGTAACATTATGACCGCCTGCCTAATATTGAGTAGGTCCTCCCTTTTGCCCTGTAGCAGTGATGACACAAGTTCTGACGTTCTATCACAACCAACTTTAACCTTTTTCATCAACTTTATCTACATTAGTACGGTACGTATATTTGAACGGACTACACGGGCCAGACTTCGCTCCACATGTACATCAGTGATCCTCAGCCACCCGTGACCCTCTCGTCAGTTCACCGGTTTTCCTTCCTTTCATCACTTTTTGGTAGGTCCTGACCACTGCAGACCAGGAACATCCCACAAGACCCGTAGTTTTAGACCTGCTCTGACCGAGTCCTGTAGCCACCACAATTTATCCCTTGTCAAAGTCACTCAAATCCTGATGCTTACCTATTTTTTTTCTTTTCTGGTTCCAACACATCAACTTTATATGACTTTTATAATGCCTATTGTATCCCACCCATTTCCAGACGCCACTGTAACAAGATATTGAAAATGTAGCTAGTGTGAGAAGGGAAATGGAGATGGTGTGCTATGTATGGTGTAGGATCTGTTGTTCCACACACCAAGTAGTGCCCTTGTTCAGGGGTTAGAGAGGGATTTGGGATTCCTTGTGTTATCAATGAACAAACCCAGCAAACATTGGTGCAATGGCATTAATTGGTAAAAATATGTTTACACAGAACATTTCTTAAAAATGCATTCACATATACATGAATACAGCGGCCTGTGGTTGTATGTATGGCTGTTACTTTTTTAGCTAAGTGTTGGTCAATATATACCCTCCCAAAAAAATGTAGACGATTAATGACCAGCTGTTGTGAATCAACAGTCATCAAACGTCCAAATGTTTGCTCGGAAGTGATCAGGTGTATCATGAACTTGTCAACATGTTGGTGGAAGTTTGCGTTCTCGTTAACTAACATTAATGAAGGATCGAAACACAGCAATGACGCTTTAAGGGCAATAAGAGACAGTTATTAAGGAAACAAAGTGTTGTTCAAGATGAGAACTGATAAGCAAGATGTGTTTTCTTGCTGAAAATGCGCTTCACTGACTGGTTTAGAAAGCGGCTTTTGGCAGGCGGCTGCTCTCTCCTCTGTCCAGTTCTGCGTACTGCTACTGAATCTTACCTGCTTTCACCCATGGATAAAATGTTATTCATTCTGGATAATCTGGACCAATAAAACCACACTAAAACGTTTGGTCTAATTTGTTTATTGGCATGGAACAGAATATTGTTCTGACCATCATGTTACAAAATACTCAAGAGAATAATGTTGTTAATGTTATACTGATTTATATTGAAAATGTAAAATTGTGTTTTAAAAGTCTAATGATTTAACAGTGTTTCTCTAGTGCCTGCATACCATCAAGGTAGAAAGTTTGCTGGAGTCATGATCAGACTGTAGTCTGAAACCCCAGCCTTCCAGGAACTCCTTTAATGGCCCAAACATGGGAATGGCTTGGAGTTAGGTCAGGACTGTACTAGGATGTGGCAATAACTTCCAGCTGTGTTCCTGTAGTGTGTGAGTAGTGTTGGTGACGGGTTATCTGTTGATTTTTCAAGGGTCAGGCGTTCTCCAATGTTCATGGGAATGATGCAGTGGACTGTGAGCCACCTCTGCCGGGATCATTGCTCACGGATTTACGGTCTTCTTTAAAACATTTGCACTATCCAAATGTTTTACAGCGGCTAAGAGACTGGTATCATGTCAGTGTTGTGTTGTGACAGCCTGTGTCGATGTATCTTACATATTGAGGTTTCAGTGTATTAGTGGTTATGTACCTACTTATCTAATCTGTTTTGTGAAACTAAACTAAATAACGAACTGAACAAATCTATCAGTTTAGTACTGAATCAGACTTGACAAACAAACTAAAGTCTGGAAACCTATTTACCTCATTGTTTCCAGACTAATGTGTGTACGACTGTTTCAGACCGATTAAAGCTGCTTTATGGTTGCAGTAACGCTAGTGGCTGTGGCATTTATGTCATATTTAGATTTCGAGGGTTCGTACAGTGGAAAAGTTCACTGGCTCCGTCTCAAAGGTCAATTTCCCATTCAATTAACTCCACAGAGGCTGTAGGGCAAGACGAATTAGATGATGCTGTGTGAGCGAGAGTGAACGTGTGAGTGAGGCAAAATGAACACGAAGTTCCAATACTTATTTACTTTTTTAAAATTTTCGGATACATGCAGATGTTCAGAGATGATTAACGATGCACGTTTTTAGAAAAATCTTTCAGGATGAAGAATTTTTCAGTTTTTTCAGGGTCTAAAGGAAACGTGACATTTCATGTGTATGACTTGAGCAGATTTGTTCCATATGATCCACTTTATCTGTGGGCTTTGATCACAGCAGTCAGTTCCCAGTTTTAAAATTGTATATAAGTAAAGATTTGAAAAGGTATACTTTATTTATTTATTTGTATTTTTTTGGAGGGGTTATAATATAAAGATGATCTAACTATAAGTTAGGTTGAGAGGTAAGAGCCGTCTTTAGTAACAATAATACAGGATTATTATGTACCTGGACAATTTGGGCCAATACCTACCCATGCTCTTAGGTCATACCACTTCACACACTTTACACGTATAATTTACCTGTGCAATATTTTCATACACATACAAGTTAATTTGTTTACACATATAATATAATTTAAACATAATTTAGTAACCATAGCAAACACTGAATTATCCATATAACTGCACGTATAACTATTGCACATATAACTGGTGCAATATCTTTCCTTTTCCCCCTGTATATAGAATTATAGAATTATGATTAGTGTACAACTTGTGGACAGCCTTCTAAGTAGAGTGGAAGCTGTTCTAGCTGTATATATATTATATGGCCAGAACTACTGATTTCGCAGACCCTCCATAAGCCAAATAAGGCTGAAGTGCATGTTTTCTGTGTTGCTCTTTCCAGCCTGGAGCTTCACGGTGGAACACAACGTCTGTGATGTATGTGTGTAGAGTCTGAGACCGACCGCGCGCATGAAACTAACGCGCCGTTAATCCGAGCTCTGGTTTGCATCTTGTGACCTTCTGCAGCAGAAGCTAACCGTCTGATCACAATTCAGAAAAAACATTTAAAATGGATATTAAATAGAATTTTTCTCCTCTATTTGATCTATGTGCTATCAATTCTCAACTCAGTTCAAATACTGACGCGTAGAAGAAAAAGCCACCAGGTGGACCAACCCCGGTTATCTGCGTTTCCATGACATTCCATAGTTGTATTTCTGTGGAGATGCACGTCGGCCTACGCTGTCCAGCATAGACTTGATGCACTCCGAAACTCTTTAGGGTGAATCTGTACGTTTACTGAAGGTTTGCTTGTTTTTTTTTCTTCTGTGCAGGAAGTCGGCCATGTGCTTGTCGCGTGTGCTTGTTATCGGGAGCGGTGGACGCGAGCATGCACTCGCCTGGAAGCTGGCTCAGTCACCTCATATCCAGCAGGTCCTTGTTGCCCCCGGTAATGCAGGCACAGCCAGCTGTGGAAAGATCTCCAACTCTGGTGAGTGGATGGACATCACTTCCCTCCAATAAAACTGCACACGTCTGGTATTCCATCATGTTCACGGTTAGTTTTTTTTGTGTTCCCTCCAGCTGTGAGTGTGAGTAATCACGCCATCCTGGCACAATATTGCAAAGATCATAATGTGGGACTGGTTGTGGTTGGCCCAGAGGTTCCCTTAGCTGCAGGTAAGAGCTTTATTTTTTCCTGCATAACGTATAATAACTATGCAATTTGACGTAGGAGAAATAATTACATGAAACCTCTTTATACCACAGGTATGGTGGATGATCTCACTGCAGCGGGCATCATGTGTTTCGGGCCGTCTGCAAAGGCTGCACAGCTGGAATCGAGCAAAAGTTTTGCTAAAAGTTTCATGGACCGTCACAGCATCCCCACGGCGCGCTGGAGCTCCTTCACTGACCCGCAGGAGGCCTGCACCTACATACGAGAGTATATATAACATAAGGCTGGGCGATACGGCTGAAAACTGTATCACGATATCAGTGTTTCATATCAGTCGATATCGATAATTATTGATATTTTTTATGACCCATTCAAAATAAGGACCAGTAGAAGAATATATTATATTTTAAACATTTTTATTTTAAACTTAACCTTCCTATGATCATAGTCCCATCAGTTATTAAGACAGAAATGTCAACAACCATGGAAAAATTATTAAAATGTAAACGTAAGTCTAAAGTCACAATGAACACTTAACAATTATCTCTTAACATTTAAGGTGCAAAATTAAAAGGAAATGTAAGAAATGCTTAATAAAGTGTAATAAAATAGTGAAATACCCGCCAATGTGGCTAGTGAGACTAAAGTTATTACCCGCCACAGCCGAATTTTACCCGCATTTGGCGGGTGGGCGGGTGCAAATGTCAACGCCATCTTGTCTCCGTTTATGCTTCCTGAATCGCGATCGTACTACTTCCGGGTCCTAGAGCCGGTCGCGGAGCGAGTGCGCATGACGCCAACCAAACTAGCTTCGCGACCTCTGTTTTCGTCCGACAAAGAATAAAAAATATCGAACATTCTATCGAACAAATTTTTTATTGATATCGATCACGTGTCTATCGCGAAACATATCGTTATCGTTTTATCGCCCAGGCCTAATATAACAGAAGATTATGTGTAGGGGGGGTAAAAAAAAGTAATAACATGTTTATTCAAGACTGGTGACCTGTAATGTTACAAATGTGTGATAATGTTTGTTTTTACAGTGGTGTGAAAAACTATTTGCCCCCCTCCTGATTTCTTATTCTTTTGCATGTTTGTCACACAAAATGTTTCTGATCATCAAACACATTTAACTATTAGTCAAAGATAACACAAGTAAACACAAAATGCAGTTTTTAAATGAGGGGTTTTATTATTTAGAGAGAGAAAAAAATCCAAACCTACATGGCCCTGTGTGAAAAAGTAATTGCCCCCTGAACCTAATAACTGGTTGGGCCACCCTTAGCAGCAATAACTGCAATCAAGCGTTTGCGATAACTTGCAACGAGTCTTTTACAGCGCACTGGAGGAATTTTGGCCCACTCATATTTGCAGAATTGTTGTAATTCAGCTTTATTTGAGGGTTTTCTAGCATGAACCGCCTTTTTAAGGTCATGCCACAACATCTCAATAGGATTCAGGTCAGGACTTTGACTAGGCCACTCCAAAGTCTTCATTTTGTTTTTCTTCAGCCATTCAGAGGTGGATTTGCTGGTGTGTTTTGGGTCATTGTCCTGCTGCAGCACCCAAGATCGCTTCAGCTTGAGTTGACGAACAGATGGCCGGACATTCTCCTTCAGGATTTTTTGGTAGACCGTAGAATTCATGGTTCCATCTATCACAGCAAGCCTTCCAGGTTCTGAAGCAGCAAAACAACCCCAGACCATCACACTACCACCACCATATTTTACTGTTGGTATGATGTTCTTTTTCTGAAATGCTGTGTTACTTTTACGCCAGATGTAACGGGACACGCACCTTCCAAAAAGTTCAACTTTTGTCTCGTCGGTCCACAAGGTATTTTCCCAAAAGTCTTGGCAATCATTGAGATGTTTTTTAGCAAAATTGAGATGAGCCTTAATGTTCTTTTTGCTTAAAAGTGGTTTGCGCCTTGGAAATCTGCCATGCAGGCCGTTTTTGCCCAGTCTCTTTCTTATGGTGGAGTCGTGAACACTGACCTTAATTGAGGCAAGTGAGGCCTGCAGTTCTTTAGATGTTGTCCTGGGGTCTTTTGTGGCCTCTCGGATGAGTTGTCTCTGCGCTCTTGGGGTAATTTTGGTCGGCCGGCCACTCCTGGGAAGGTTCGCCACTGTTCCATGTTTTTGCCATTTGTGGATAATGGCTCTCACTGTGGTTCGCTGGAGTCCCAAAGCTTTAGAAATGGCTTTATAACCTTTACCAGACTGATAGATCTCAATTACTTTTGTTCTCATTTGTTCCTGAATTTCTTTGGATCTTGGCATGATGTCTAGCTTTTGAGGTGCTTTTGGTCTACTTCTCTGTGTCAGGTAGCTCCTATTTAAGTGATTTCTTGATTGAAACAGGTGTGGCAGTAATCAGGCCTGGGGGTGACTACAGAAATTGAACTCAGGTGTGATAAACCACAGTTACGTTATTTTTTAACAAGGGGGGCAATCACTTTTTCACACAGGGCCATGTAGATTTGAAGTTTTTTTTTCTCCCTTAATAACGTAAACCTTCATTTAAAAACTGCATTGTGTGTTCAATTATGTTATCTTTGACTAATAGTTAACGGTTTTTGATGAGCAGAAACATTTAAGTGTGACAAACATGCAAAAGAATAAGAAATCAGGAAGGGGCAAATAGTTTTTCACACCACTGTATATGAACCTCTCCACTGCCAGTCAGATGTTTCTGAAAATTGAATATTGAATGAGTAAATCAGAATAGTTTTTTTTTCTTTCTGAAGAGCGGATTTCCCAGCGTTGGTGGTTAAAGCGAGTGGACTGGCTGCAGGTAAAGGAGTGATCGTAGCGAAGGATAAGGACGAGGCCTGTAAGGCGGTGCTCGACATCATGAAGGTCAATCATCATGAATATTTTTGTATGATTGTATTAAAACATGCAACTAGCTGCAAAGTGAAGAGGTTCTCTGATGAGACTTCAAATATATTGATTTTTACATTTTTTACAATATACAGTCGTGGCCAAAAGTTTTGTGAATGATGCAAATGTTAACGTTAAAGTCTGCTGCTTCAGTGTTTTTAGATCTTTAGACACCAGACTGTTCTTGGATGTTTGGGAGAAATCGCGCTCGTAGGATGTTTATGTTCCATTCTTCTGTGTCATTCCATCAGTACAGCATCCTGAGATCATTCATGCGTGTGTGGTCGGTCCTCAGACAAGGGAGTGGGGTCACGCACAATTTTGTCTAAGAACACAGCCTTGAATAAAGTATAGTACAAAAACATCCTCCGAGAGCAACTTCTCCCAACCATCCAAGAAGAGTTTGGTGATGAACAATGCCTTTTCCACCATGATGGAGCTCCGTGTCATACAGTAAAAGTGATAACTAAGTGGCTCTGGGAACAAAACGTCGCAATTTTGGGTCCGTGGCCGGAAACTCCCCAGATGTTAATACCATTGAGAACTTGTGGACAAACAAAAACCCACAAAATCAGCCTGGTTGATTGACAGCGAGCCAGGGTGAATTGCAGAGGTCTTGAAAAGATCAACACTGCAACTATTGACTCAATAAGATCCTTTGACACTTATGAAATGCTTGTAATTATACTTCAGTATACCAGAGGAAGATCTAAAAACACTGAAGCAGCAGACTTTGTGAAAATGGATATTTTGTAAATCTTTTGCCAACACCAGTATAGGATTGTGTGTGTGTGTGGGGGGGGGTGTTTGTGTCTTTTATTTTATTTAAATACATTTTTAAACTTTTGTTTGAATGTTCTAGGACAGAACGTTTGGTGCTGCTGGTGACACTGTTGTGGTTGAAGAGCTGCTCGAGGGAGAAGAAGTTTCAGTGAGTTCAGTTTTCTTTTCATCACACACACCATTTATACCCCTGTGTTTGTGTGTTAGCCGCTCCGTCTGTCTCCCTCAGTGTTTGTGTTTCAGTGACGGCTCCACAGTGGCTGCGATGCCTCCGGCACAGGACCATAAACGCCTGCTGGATGGAGATGAGGGTCCGAACACGGGGGGGATGGGGGCTTACTGCCCCACCCCACAGGTGAACTCAGGCTCTCGTACTTTAATATATACAGTATTTCTATTGTCCAAGGCTTGTGCAAATGAACAATATTACAAACCCTGCACAGTGTCACATTGCCATGGCGTATCCAGTGACCTTTATTCCTGCTTGTATTACATTAGATACATGAAAGAGGTCTGCATGTTGAATTTGTTTAACCGCAGACGAATATATTAAAAACGTACTGTATGGCACAAATGGCCACAATAGCTTCTTCTGTCTCGATAAACAAATGAGAGAAAAATTCTACTTCAAAAGAGATCTAGACCCAACATCTCACAAATTGGTCATGATAATTAAAAATGATTGGTTTGGTGTGTGTTTTTTTTTTTTGGTGCTACGGTTCAACGTTGAATCTGTTTGTAAATGGATTATACAAGGGACGTTTATTCAAGTCAAACAGGGACTCGTCACCTCATGAGCAGAAGAATGAAAACAGAAAAAAAGATCACCGCGGTGGCGAGGCTCCTAGCAGCACATGGTGCGTACGCTTTATAAAGAACGCCATGTGATGATCACGTGAATGACGATCCCGTCCGAGGCGACTCTGAGTCTACTGCAAGCGTACAACAAGTGGAACGCCTGATCCTCGAAAAATCGACAGATAACCTGTCGCCGACTCGCAGAAGAGACGCATCTACCTGTGGGACGCGATCATTCGCCAACAGCACTCGCACATTACAGGGACTTAACTGCTTATTGCTACATCCCCAGTATAGTCATGACCTCGCTCCAGCCATTTCCATGTTTGGGCCAATAGAGGAGTTTCTGGGATGCAGGAAGTGTGATCATGGCTTTCTACCTTGATGGTGTCCAAGCACTAGTGAAACACTGGGAGAAGTGCATTAGTGTAGCAGGAGATTATATAGAGACACAAAATGATGAAAATACGCTGATTATTCTGGACAGTAATCAATTCTCACAAACGTTATTATTGTTCTATGGAGGTCCTGCTTATTGCATTTACATCAGTCCGCGTGTACAGGATAAATATTTCCCTAAATAGTTAAATTTTTAGAACAAATTTTGAATTTATACAAGTTTGCATTTGAGGTGGTTAAATGCTGCAGTTCCTCTAATATCCTATAGGGGGTTCTATGATCACGTCACAATCAAATTGGTTTCGAATTCTAACAAAATCTGCAAGAAAAATCCGAATCAGGATATTTCATCTCATCATTGGCGTTACATCATAAATTGGCGTTAGATATCGTGATGACATGGTGTCAGGTGGCGTCCCTGGTGATCCACATCCCTACAGATTTTTCCAGATGCTCAGCAGAAAATCCATAAAGTATATGATCAACACCATTGTGATACTTGTTTATTTATTTACATTTATTTGAGGTGCCCGAGGAGATGCTTCAACAGATTAAGACCACTGTACTCCAGAAGACTGTGGATGGCATGAAAGAAGAGGGCGTGCCGTACGTCGGTATGTGATTTAAAGCAACGCATCATTGTTTCAGAATCCTGCAGTAGTAATAATACTGGTGTAAGAAGCAAGCTGTTTGCTGAAACAAGCATTGACCACCTTCCCCTCCCCCTCCCCTCCCCCTAGGTGTGCTCTATGCAGGGCTAATGTTGACTAACCAGGGGCCGAAGGTGCTGGAGTTTAACTGTCGATTTGGGGACCCCGAATGCCAGGTTAGTAAACGCTGAGTTTGGTGTTTCGACATGCACTTTATTTAGTTACGGTCAAAGTTTCTTTCTTGAAGGAATGTATTCTGATAATATTTCAATTTTAACATTTTTTCAAACACTTCATACTAGGGTTGTTCCGATTCCGATACTGGTATCGGAAATGCTGCCGATAGCACAAAAAAATCTGGCATCGGAATCGGCGAGTATTTGAGTCCACGTACCGATCCGATACCATTTTCCTAAACATAACCTATTTATGCCCGCTAGCTTTGCTAGCTTACTTACTTGAGTGTCACGGCGTGCGCCCAAATTGATATCGCACCTCGCTCACTAGTTAGGTGGCCTCCCCCCCCCCCCTTTAGGTATGTGAAGGAGCAGGGCCGCAGAATCAGGCAACGGCCCATGAGCTATCGCCGCTAATGATCTCGGGCGCTATAAAACACAGCGGGGAGTGTAGCTCGGGGTCTGACTGTTGGGAAGCTGGACTTTGTGACGCGGTGGATTTTATGAGAGACAGTGACACAAGAGCGGGCCGATGTGATGCGCCCCAGAGACTTAAAAAAGGTGGGCGCCTTTGATCTCCGCGAGAGGAGCGCATGAACGAGCTGCGCGAGCTCCCGCGGCACCTTCACTTCCGCGTAGAGCCCGCCTTCGCATCCCGGCCGCCAAAGCGGAAAAGGCCGCATAGAGCCTTTAACCCTTTCCTTCCCCATTTTTCTAAATAAATGACCCTTTTTCCTGTAAGACCTCGCCTCGTTTCCGTGTTTCATGGTGTCGCCCGTGCACTTAGGGCCGAACCCGTTACACAGGGCTAGTAGTATTTTACTTAAAAAAAGAAATGCTGTACAGATACACACCCAAGTATCAGGAGGGGAAAAATGGTATCGGAACATCTCTACTTCATACTATCAAAAAGTTTAAGGAAGTAATTTCTCTTGTTCAGGAGCCTATACTGGGCCTGTGTTCATGTTTGAGTGTTATTTCTCAGTACATATATGCATACATCATATACACACATCTAACACCGGTCCTGTCCCTCTGATCCCTGTATTTCCAGGTGCTGCTGCCCCTCCTGAAGAGTGATCTGTACGAGGTGTTGAAGAATACACTCCAGGCTAAACTTGCCTCCAGTCCTCCTATCTGGCTGGAAAACAGTGCCGCGGTTACCGTGGTCATGGCCAGTGAGGGATATCCAGGAGCCTACAAGAAAGGAGTTGAAATCACGGGTATCGTCTTTAGTTATGAGCTTTAGTTTGCAGAGCAATATTTGTATTATTAGCAAGTAAGGGTTAAGGTTTCAGGACTATTCTTCACTTCCATTTGCCAGTTCTTATGTGTTATGAAGATCTTTACAGGGTATTACAAAAGTATTATGATTACATTTGTATTAAATACTCTGTTCCTATTCTCATTATTATATACATGTATAAATTTAAATTTCAATATTACACACCGAGTCTATTTTGTATTTCAGGGCTCTCTCAGCTCACAGACATGGGACTACAGGTGTTCCATGCTGGCACTGCCCTGAAAGAAGGGGGCGGAGTTATTTCAAGTGGTGGGCGTGTCCTGACCGTCACAGCGGTCCGTCCCACTTTGGAGAGCGCCCTGAGCAGCACAAATGCCGGTGTTGCCGCTGCGGGCTTCCCGAACGCGGTGTATCGCCGTGACATCGGCTACCGCGCCATCGCCTACCTTACTCGTTCCAGGTGTGTGTGTGTGTGAGGAGCTGAGAACTCCACATCTGTAAGAAGCTGCTCTGCGACGGGCTCTACTGTTTATAACGTTAAAGTCGGGGCACCGTATTAATACCCGTACCGTAGTGTAATGTAGACATCAGCTGAGGATTGACTTCTTGGAAAGCTGAGTTAACAGGAATGTAGACACTAAGGGTAGAACTTATTCACAATCTAATGATTTCTCTGGACAGCACTTTGGTTTTCTTGTTAGTTGGAAAGCTACAGTAGACAGTTAGATTTTTACCTGGTAAGCTAATAACGTTTGTGTTCCGTATAATAATGCATCGGTACCACAGCATATGAATTTAATCTGTTCGAGTTCTTCAGGCGAAATTTCATTTTGTGAAACTTATTCATTGGAAATAATGTAAGATGCAGATAATCCGAAAATATCACCAATATTACCAACTTCAATAATTTTTGCATATAAAAACAATTAAAACATTTAGAAAAGACACTTAAATTAAGTTCATTCATTCATTTTCTGTACCGCTTTATCCTTATATACAGGGTCGCGGGGGCCTGCAGCCTATCCCAGGAAACTTAGGGCACAAGGCGGGGTACACCCTGGACAGGGTGCCAATCCATCGGAGGGCACACACACACACACACACACACACACACACACACACTCATTCACACACTATGGGCAATTTGGAAACGCCTATTAGCCTAACCTGCATATCTTTGGACTGTGGGAGGAAACCGGAGTACCCGGAGGAAACCCACCAAGCACGGGGAGAACATGCAAACTCCATGCACACAGAGACGGGAATCGAACCCGGACCCTGGCGGTGCAAGGCGACAGTGCTAACCACCGCGCCACCCTCTTAAATTAAGTTAAATCTAAAAATAAATGGACATTAAACCTGATTTAACCTTGATTTATGATTCCCTTTGGTACCGGCTGCTTTAAAACCGAAACTGAAAGTGGCGCCGTTTTCTTCTTACCGTCCTTGATAACATTCTTGGGACCCATGGTGCTGTGTCTTCACTAGGGTTGGGTATCGTTTGGGTTTTGTTCGATACCGGTGCCAAATCAATACTTTGAAAACGGTACCGGTGCCAAAACGGTGCCTGAACCGATACTTTTAAGCCACAAAATTATAGTGGATGACTCAAGAATGAATTTTTATTGAACAAAAAATTTTATGCTTAAAATTTAACAATATATTAAAAGTTTAAAGTATATATGAATATGTAAGCTTCAAATTTTAGCAATTCTTTTGCAGAAATTTCACCATATTTGCCTTTTCTGTCAAAATACGACTCCTTTCCTGACTTATTGCCCTGCACAGGACATGTATAGCCTTCTTTACAATAGTAAATGGGGTCACTGTTGTAGTGCTACTAGTACAGGCTGGAAAGCCATAATTATAAACAGAATCCATGTTACATTAGTTTTTTACAAATCGTTTGACTATTTGTTAGCATGAATGCAAGATTTGCATTTTGCTATTAACATTACATTATCCTACTACTAACCTGCGGAAAGGCTGCTGACGTCATCATAATCGGTGACTCCTTTTTGCTACAGTTGATATAACTGGGACTGAAGGTCGTCCACACTGATAGCGCCAGCTGTTGTCCACAAGCTGTTAAACACGGTGCCTCCCTCTGCTTTTAACTTTATTCCGTCTGCCCTCGAATGTTTCATTAGATTTAACGTGTTTCCGCCTTTACACGCACCTGCTGTAAGACATTTGCTGTAATTTTGGTCGGCCGGCCACTCCTGGGAAGGTTCACCACTGTTCCATGTTTTTGCCATTTGTGGATAATGGCTCTCAGTGTGGTTCGCTGGAGTCCCAAAGCTTTAGAAATGGCTTTATAACCTTTACCAGACTGATAGATCTCAATTACTTTTGTTCTCATTTGTTCCTGAATTTCTTTGGATCTTGGCATGATGTCTAGCTTTTGAGGTGCTTTTGGTCTACTTCTCTGTGTCACGTAGCTCCTATTTAAGTGATTTCTTGATTGAAACAGGTGTGGCAGTAATCAGGCCTGGGGGTGACTACAGAAATTGAACTCAGGTGTGATAAACCACAGTTAAGTTATTTTTTAACAAGGGGGGCAATCACTTTTTCACACAGGGACATGTAGAGTTGGAGTTTTTTTTCTCCCTTAATAATGTAAACCTTCATTTAAAAACTGCTCATCAAAAACCGTTAACTATTAGTCAAAGATAACATAATTGAACACAAAATGCAGAAACATTTAAGTGTGACAAACATGCAAAAGAAGAAGAAATCAGGAAGGGGCAAATAGTTTTTCACACCACTGTATATATACATAATGTGTGTGTATAAAGTGTGTATATATATATATGTGTGTGTGTGTGTATCAATTAATTATTTAATGATGGATATATATCTGTGTGTGTATATTAGTGTGTGATATTTAATAAATTTTTTATTGCATTTTATTTATCGCATTTTTTTTTTTTAAAAATGTGATTTAATGAAAAATATATATATAATTTTTTTTTACATTTATTTATCATTAAATATCACTAAAAATCATGAAAAGTCCCCGCGGTTGCACTGACGTCATGTCTCCATCCCACAGAGGACTGACTTATAAGGACAGTGGAGTGGACATAGCAGCAGGGAACAAGCTGGTGGACATAATCAAACCTCTAGCCAAGGCCACGTCTCGCTCAGGTACTCAAAACAACAATACCTGATGCCTACAACACTGATGTGTAACTCTGGCACCCGAGTCATGGTTTAGATCATTTTTATAGCCAGTTCTATGTGAAAGCATTGTACTGATTTACACACTGAAGCTGGAGGATAAAAGTTGTTTGCTACAACTATTACAAATGCATAATGTACACAGAGGAAAATGGTTTACATCATGACTTTGGAAACATTTGTAAAAGATACGGTGTAACGGTTGTAAAAGAAACGTACTCGTACTATTAGTATTCTCACTCCATATGTAATCATGTGGTCGAATTGTAGCTTTTTTTCCTTCTTTACTCAGCAGGAAATCTAATGTTGGATGATGTCATGTTTAGTTGAAGGTTGTTTTTGAAAGGGCGGCGCGGTGGGGTAGTGGTTAGCACTGTCGCCTTGCACCTCCAGGGTCTGGGTTCGATTCCCGGCCAGGCTTGATTCCCGTCTCTGTGTGCATGGAGTTTGCATGTTCTCCCCGTGCTTGGTGGGTTTCCTCCGGGTACTCCGGTTTCCTCCCACAATCCAAAGATATGCAGATTAGGCTAATTGGTGTTCCCAAATTGCCCGTAGTGTGTGAATGAGTGTGTGTGTGCTCTGCGATGGATTGGCACGCTGTCCAGGGTGTACCCTGCCTCGTGCCCAGAGTCTCCTGGGATAGGCTCCAGGTCCCCGCGACCCTAAATACAGGATAAAGCGGTATAGAAAATAAATGAATGGATGTTTTTGAAAGTTGAACTGATCCGAACACAACCCGCAGCCTCAAAACAACTGGATTTCCAGCTTATGATTGAGTGTGTGAGTGTGGTTGTTGGTGCCTTGCCTTGGGTTGGCATCCCACCCAGTGTGTACCCTGCCTTGTGCCCCAGGGTCCCGGGAATAGCCTGTGACCCTACACATTATAAGTGATCTACATACTGGAGGGATGGATGGAAATCTTGTGCTTTGGTGACTAAGTAGACTTGATGGTTTGGGTGATGGTTTCCACTTGTACGTTATCATTTCTGTCTTCATTGACTGACTGACTCAGGGTGCAGTGCTGATCTCGGAGGTTTTGCTGGGCTGTTCGACCTGAAAGCTGCTGGGTTTGTTGACCCCATACTTGTCTCTGGAACTGATGGAGTTGGCACCAAACTTAAGGTACTGACATTCTTCTTCATCTGGTTTTCCTAATTTATTTATTTTTCATTCTGCTGGAGAGTAAAATGGCACAGAAACTCCTTTTCTTGTCCAAAGATCGCACAGGCATGCAGCGTCCACAAAACCCTCGGGCAGGACCTGGTAGCCATGTGTGTGAACGATGTTTTGGCTCAGGGAGCAGAGCCACTCTTCTTCTTGGATTACTTCTCTTGTGGACGGCTGGACGTGGGCGTGGCTTCCTCTGTGATTCGCGGGATTGCAGAGGCTTGCCAGATGGCGGGTTGTGCCTTACTGGGTAAGCATTCCAGCTTAGCATTCATAATGTAGAATATAAATGTAAAGTCATTTCAGTCTCATGTATCCCTGAACTTCCTTCTCTTTCAATTATTTATTTATTTTTTTTCAAACTCACCTTTTTTTCCATGTGGCTTTAAGCAAACTGTGCCGTCTGGTTGGCTAGTGCAATGTACTTCCGCATAGGAAGACTTGGGGAGAGACAGGAAACGGGGGGCAAGAAACACCCCTTTTTTTTTTTAACCCACTGGAGTTTTTGGAGAAGTCATTTCCCACCTGTTTTAAGGCTGTTCTAATGAACAAAAAAAATGCTTCGCTACCTTTTTCTGCTTGTTATGTGTATTTTGAATGTTAATTATTTGGAATTAAAACACAACTTGTAGCATCTTTAGCTTGTAAGAATCAGACAGACAGGAGAAGTTCAGTGGGAAGTGTTATGTGGGATCTCCAGTTGGCCTAATCTGCATGTGTCTCCTGGCTGTCGGAACAGCTGAAGGATTTCTTTATAGAACAGCTAACTATCTACCTTTTCACTCCTTTTACGTGAGTTAAAGTGTGTGAAAATGTGTTTAGGTGGCGAGACAGCCGAGATGCCGGGAGTGTACGGTGCCGGAGAGTACGACCTGGCTGGGTTCTGTGTCGGTGCGGTGGAACGAGACTCCCTTCTGCCCAGATTAGGAGACATTCAGGAGGGTGACGTGCTAATTGGAGTCGCGTCCTCCGGAGTGCACAGCAACGGCTTCAGTCTAGTGAGGAAGATTCTGGAGCGAGCTGGACTTCAGTATAGTTCTCCAGCTCCGTTCGGACAATCAGGACAAACTGTTGGTGAGTCTTAGTGAAACTTTGCAATTGTTCTTCAAGTGATAAAAGGTAACTCCTAAAAACTATTAGTTCAGGTCTACCTTTTCAAATCAAGTTTTATATATATATTTTTTTATATAATTATTACAAATTGCAAATTCTCAAATAATACAGTTACAAAATGAATTGAGACAATTAATATGTTTACATGGGCCGTAATAATTAACTAACAATCAGAATCATCACTCAATCAGAATAAAAAAGCATGATGTGCAGTAAACACCTCAATCAGTCCCATCTCAAAAACAGCCTCAATGCGGCACAAGAGGGGGGTGTAAACTTTCGATAATCCATTCAGTAGGTAAACATTAGCCGTGTGAAACCTAGATGAGATCATTTCTTTGCCCCATGTGGAGGTGACATGAGTTTCCATTAGGGACATTTTGCCTCCCTTCCTAGTCAGTAAACTCAGAACAACTTTATGCAATCTGGGTTTGTTTTCATCCTCTAGGGCTCCAGCTGACGATGTCTCATGTAGGAAAACCTCTAACCAGTAATAAATGAGACTTAGAGTTCCTGTAACCAATCATAAGCAGAAGGCGAGATTTATTGGAAATAATGCGAAGCCTAGCATAACTTCAAGGCTGGAGTAAAATACCGTTAGTGTTACCTACGAATTGAGGCCACATTCTGTATTGCAAAACGCACTTTCCAATAGGAAATAATGTAAATGCAGATAATCGGTTCCACTCACCCAAATATTATATATTCCTCTTGGCACCTGCTGCTTTAAAAACTAAACTGAAAGTGGCTCCCTTTTCTTCTTGCACAAAATGCGAAAAAAAAAAAGTAAATTTGCTTCGCTTGGATTTCCTCAAACGCTTTTCCTCAAAAGTTTTGAACGGCTCCTGGAGGCAAAGCATTCGTATCACTGTATATTACCAGTATATTAAACTCTTCACAGAGGACAGAAATTTAGAAAAATGTCAAAAACACTTACATTCTGATCTAAAAGCTTTGTGCATGTAAACAGTTCATTTGGAATTTGTAATCAGAATGATTTCAGTTGTATATAAATACACAAGTGACTCTAAAGGAGGTTACCAGTAGTTTAAGGTAACTGCAAAATCAAGTCCCAAATCTCTCTCTAACCCCTGATCAAGGGCACTACTTGGTGTTTGGAACAAGGAATTGTACACCCTACGTAGTGCACTTGCTTTCCATTTAATGTTTTTCGGGAATTCACTGTGGAATCCGGAATTTAGCCGATCAAAGTGGTGAGACCCTCGCATACGTTCTAAGCGGGTAAACAGCATAATAAAATTAGTACCAATGAAACTGATGACCAGATTTGTTTTGCCTTTTCCCCACTTTGTTTTGCAGGCGAGGTGCTGCTCACACCCACTAAAATTTATAGCCGGCTTCTCCAACCGATCCTGCGCAGTGGAGCGGTGAAAGCCTACGCCCACATCACTGGAGGCGGGCTCTTGGAGAACATTCCCAGAGTTCTGCCAAAAACACTGGCTGTGGACATGGGTAGGTCGGGGTGCTTCAGTTGAGATATTTGATTCTATGGTATTGGTGAATATGTACAACTACTGAAATGTATTTATTTTTATTAATTAAGGTGTTTTGTAAAATTGTCAAATCATGCTGCAGCTCTTAAAGTAAATCCTGTTAGTTTAAGATGAGGTGGTATCAAAAAGTTTCGAGACTAGTTTTGTAACTCGCCAACACATGGCAGCACTAGGCTGCACGTACAGTCACAGGGAGCACCGACCTTCATCAGTCAGCGTGCCAAAAGACATCGCCCTGTGTACATCGGGAGCCGTGCGACTGGTGCTATTCTGACCATGTGACACGTTACCAAGTCTGCTATTTCATCACGGACAGCAAGTTAGAACAAGGAGCGAACGAGAAATCATGTGTCAAACTGGGACAATCTGCCTCGTGAACGAACTTCAACGAAAACCTTCAACTTCCCAAATTGTCAAAACCATTCAGCAACTCTGAGAACAGTCCAGAACATTGTTGCCAATGTCAGTGTGTCATATGGAACAGACCAGGTCGATCCTCACACGTGATTTGAACATGCGCTCTGTTGCTGGCGAGTTCATCAAGTGAACAGCATTGCTGTTGTTCGGCTCGTGACGGGAAGTTTGAATCATTTCAGCGACTCGGTTCTTTGAATCTTGTTAATCAAAATGAACAAATCTTTTTTTTTTTTTTTTTTTGAGTCATTTAGGTCATTTCGTTCATTTGATTAGAAATAAAATAAAATGTTAAATTTTCAATAAACAGACCCCCAACATGTCTACATACATACAATTTCAGCTATACTGTAGTTCCAGGAATGAAAATATTGCAATGCAGCTAGGGACATATGATAAACAGAATGAGCAGCTCACCTCTCATATCTTCTAGTCCGAGTCATTCGTTTGTTATTGCACTGCATAGAGTCTGAGAGTCACGTGACTAAAGAATGAACGATTCGGACTAGAAGACTCGAAGGTAACTACTCATTTCTGTTTCCTGTACATAACCTATGGAGGTTTTGCGATACTTTGCCCAGGAGAAAACAAATGAGACTACTCCTTCTTCTGAGACACGTTAAAGACTTGTTCAAAAAGAACGAATCGTTCATGCCCGACCCATCACTACCCCAGAGTCCTGACTCAGGAGCAGAAGAAACATCGAGTCGAAGTCTGCCATGAACTCCGTCAGCGGCCCGTGGATGACTTCATGTTGAGGATCATAACCGGTGATGAAACTTGGATGTACGGGGACGACCCTGTAACTAAGCAACAGTCTTCACAGTGGAATAGTCCGTCATCTCCACGATCGAAAAAGGCGAGGCAGGTCTGCAGCTCGAACGAGTGCATGATCGTCATCTTTTTTGACATGTGGGTCGACAATTCGTACCCAGGAGCCAGACAATCAATAGTGAATTCTACTGCCAAGTGTTTGAGGAATTGCAGCGAAAGCGGATCTTTGGCGCACAAATCTCGGAATTTTTTGATACCACCTCGTACCTTCCATGTACAGTAACAACTGCTAAGGTCATGCTATTCCAAGCAGTTCCTGTATTAAATTTTTGTTTGTTTTATCTTTAAACATAAAGTTCATGCCAGTGCTTACCTTCTGTTTGTTTGTTTAGATGCCACCCATTGGCGGATTCCTCCGGTATTCTCCTGGCTCCAGAAGGAAGGCGCGCTCTCTGAAGAGGAGATGAGCCGCACTTTTAACTGCGGCCTTGGAGCGGTGTTGGTGGTGAGCAAGCAGGATGAGCAGAGGGTCCTAAGACAAGTGCAGGCCCAGGAGGAGGCTTGGATCGTCGGCTCAATCACACACAAACTGCCTGGTGAGATTAACATTGATATGAAACCCCAGTTTGATGTCCAGGTTAAGATTAATATCTGCACATCATCGTATTAGTATCGGATTGTAACCGGGAGAACAGGTACGAATGTTTCGTCCGAACAGGTTTCGCCCAAAAGAATGTTTAGCACTGTCGCCTTGCACCGACACCAGGTCAGGGTTCGATTCCCACCTCTGGATCTGTGTGCGTGGAGTTTGCATGTTCTCCCCATGCTGGGTGGGTTTCCTCCGGGTTACTCCGGTTTCCACCCACAGTCCAAAGACAGGCTGATTAGGCTAATTGGTGTTTCCCAAATTTCTCGTAGTGTGTGAAAGAGTGTATGAGTGTGTGTGTATGGGCACTGTGTCCAGGGTGTACCCTGCCCGTGCCCTACATCTCCTGGGACAGGCTTCATAACTCTGTAAGTGAGTGAATATCCACAGATCCAAATGTATCGTATCGGTATGATGAAATATTTTTCTTATTAAACTACAGGTTTAATAATAATAACATCTTCAATCACCGAGCGATGAAGGTGATTTTAATGGATTTCTAAAGAGTTACAAACAGCAGTGACATGCTGGAGCATCGAATGCATTCGATGTGGATTTCTGTATTTAAAACGAGCTCGGACCAGTAAACCACCACCAGTAGTCACATCTCAGCATGGCCTTATTAATAGGAACGCCCCTGTAGAGTTAACAGCTTCGAAAAGCCAACCTTGTAATGAATTAGGACTAAATGTAGTTTGTGCAAAAGGAATAAAATGAAGCTCCATAGTTTCACCTTCAGATCACAAGAACCAAAATATCAAATAAAAAAACTTTTTTTTTTATTTTCAACAAATAATTAATGGATGCGGATCTACTGTAACTACTTGCATAAACTTTCATGTTGTTTTCATGGTCTATTATGACATAAACGACATTATGAAAAAAAGTAAAACAGTTTTGTTGTGGTTGTATCATCATAATCTGATCACCTGTTGTTGTTGTTGTTGTTGTTGTTGTGTGCATGACTGTAGGTGCAGAAGCTGTGGTCATTAGAAACCTGGAGCACAGTCTGAAAGCAGGTCCCAGTCCAGCTGCTGACTCGAGCGTGGCACAGGGACAGATAACCTCCAGCTCTCGCAGGAGGACCAAAGTGGGCGTGCTCATCTCGGGGACAGGTCCGTGTCTTAATGTAGATTTGTATTTAAAGTAGATTTGTATGATGGAATGAAACAGGGATAAAAAAAAAGTGTGTGTGTGTTGGTAGGCACCAATCTGCAGGCACTGATGGAACAGACCAAGAAGCCATCGAGTTCTGCTGAGATTGTGGTGGTCATCTCAAACCGGCCCGGCGTGCTGGGCTTGAAGAGAGCCTCCATGGCCGGCATACAGACACGGGTACGACTTGATCGTTTCTAATCGCATCTACTTCTAGTCTTAGAAATTCCCATCCCTGGTGTGGTCTTAATTTGAATTTGGAATGAAAGAGGCTCTTCGTCATGAGTCTTTGTTCTGACACAGGTGGTGGACCATAAGCTCTACGGCAGCCGTGCAGAATTTGACAGCACCATCGACCGTGTTCTGGAGGAGTTTGGAGTGGAGCTGGTGTGTCTCGCTGGCTTTATGAGAATCCTCACTGGACCGTTCGTCAGAAAGTGGACCGGTACGGAACCACGCTCGTCATACACGTGCTCCTGTGTTCGTTAGCACCAGCGATTGATTTAAAGGCGGAGTTTTGGGGGTCCTGTCGTCTGCTACGAAATGAAGTCAAAGGCTGTTGCCCACCACTCCATCCAGTGTACAGTGGATGTGATGAATATCAGCATGATATCTAGCACAACAGCATGACCTTGAGTGTGATATTGCTTTAATACAAAAGTTCTACAAATATACACTTTATTATCAACAGATTCGGATTAGTTTGGTTACTTAACCGGTTATTTTGCTCCACCAGCACACATCCATGACTGGTGGTAGTACTTGAAGTCCTGAGTAGTGATGGTTCGTTCATGACCGATTCGTTCGTTTCGAACGAGTGTTTAACGTGACTCAGAAGAACGAGTCGTCTCGGAGAGTGATTCGTTAATTTTCTACTGTGCACGCATCGCAAAACCTCCGTAGGTTATGTACAGGAAACAGAAACGAGTAGTTACCTCTGAGTATTTTGGTCGGAGTCGTTCATCCTTTTGTCACGTGACTCCCATAGACGCTATGCGGTGCAGTACACAGGAAACAGTATTGAACGGTTCTGCTAGTGCGTCTTCGAGTCCCGAGTCGTTCGTTCTTTGGTCACGTGACTGCCATAGATGTTATACAGTGCAATGATTTAAAAAAAAAAAAAAAAACGACCGACTCGGACTAGAAGACTCATGAGAAGAAACGTTCAGTTCTGTTTCCTGTGTAAAGCACCGCATAGCGTCTATGAGAGTCACATGACAAAAGAACAAATGATTCGGACCAGAAGATATGAGAGGGGAGCTGCTCTTTCTGTTTATTATAATATGTTTTCATTACTGGAACTATAGCCAAAGTATGTAGACATGTTGGGGGTTTATTTATTGAAAATGTAACATTTTATTTTATTTCTGATCAAAAGAACGAAATGAACTAAATGACTCAAAAAAAGATTTGTTCATTTTGATGAACGAGATTCAAAGAACCGAGCCACTGAGTCCTGTCCTGAGTCACTAGTCCTGAGAGACTTATTATTCCGCTTTAGAATATCCGCGTTGATGAATGGACAGCTAACGTGCTACGGTGTACAACCACTTGTACCTTCATTAGGGGCTACAGAGGGATTTGAGATTCAGCCTCGTGTTAGATGCTGGTTAGCTCTGTAGCTCATCTTATATGTGAATAAAACAACATGGAGGCAATCTGGAAGCAGTTATTAAGAAGACAAAGTGATGACTTCTTTAACCAGATGTGCTTTCCATAACAATAATGATTTATGGTAATAAATAAATTCCCTTTGCAATGGTGTATTTGAAAAATTGTGCACACTACAAGCAGCTGTTTTCCGTTTAACAGGCAAGCTGCTGAATATCCACCCGTCACTGCTGCCTTCCTTCAAAGGGGTGAACGCGCAGAAACAAGCCCTGCAGGCTGGCGTCCGGATCAGCGGCTGCAGCGTGCACTTTGTGGCTGTAAGTCTGTGTCTTTTTAGGTGGATGTAGGGACGGGGGTTGGGTCTCTAGCACGTAAAAAAAAAACAATCTATACTTTCTAACATTAACAGGAGGAGGTGGATGCAGGCGCCATCATCGTACAGGAAGCTGTGGGGATTCTATCGAACGACACGGAGGACAGTCTATCGGAGCGCATCCGGGAGGCAGAGCATCGGGCTTTCCCCGCTGCTTTAGAGCTTGTGGCGAGCGGCGCAGTGAGACTCGGGGAAGATGGACGCATCATCTGGAACCAGCCAGTGTAGATGCTGTGGCTTGAGTTAAATTACAGATAAGAGCTAACGGTGTAGTGCATGGACTCCAGGGTCCACTGGTATGGACAGGACTGTGGTTCTGGATTAGTCTCGAGTTACTGTTCATTTAATCTCATTTCAGAAGTCGATGTCAGTGAATGTGTTGTACGCTCTCCTTTGTGAACACCATGTATTTCTAAAACGTTAATGTTAGAACGTAGCTTCTACTGTGAGTCCACTTTACCCTTTCTCTTGTTGTGTTGGAAAAACAAACACTGAATTGCATGACATCAGTTTATCAAAAACTTTAGTGGCTGATGATAAACTGTTGGTAAATTGTTCTTCGTGTATAAAATCAAGCCGACACTGACTGGTACTGAATATATTTCACTCTTATCAACCTGTTCTAGCACTACAGTCTATTAATCAGGATTGAAAAAAATAAGTGTTTCAAAGCAAAGCTTGAATTTAGATTAAGATTGTCAAAATTGTACGCATGTTTTGAAGATATGTGCTTGACATTCCTGTTGGACCAAACTACTGTACAGCATTATGTAATACCTGAAGTACTGAAGTGTGGAGACCCATAAATTCCCAGTTCTGTTCATCTGCTTGTGATGGTTTCTCCTGCATCAATCGTAAATGTTTCCATTTGTGTTAAATTGATTCAGAAGTCAATATCAACACGTTTAATAAAGTGCTTTCACAGCTGTTGTTCTGGAACATGTTCAGATAATTGTTTTTCCGCTATACAAAAAAAAAAAAAAAAAAAAAGCGATACAGCGCTTATCATTAAGAAGACGTGATCAGAGTAACAGTAGGACTGCCTGCACAAACAGATGCAGCATCGCCATATTGTGGGAGTTTTGCTTCCATATTCAACACATTTACTTCCAGTGAAGTGTAGGTTCAGTGGTTCAGGGGTTAGCACTGTCGCCTCGCACGACCAGGGTCCAGGTTAAATTACCCGTAGTGTGTGTGCCTTAAGTCTCCTGAGAAATACAGGATATATCGGTATAGATAATGCGAGAGTGAGTGAAGTGTAGGTAGAAATCTAAGAAGGAAAAAGTGAAGCAAGAATAATAACCAATATTTCAAACAGAACTCGTTTTAATGGTGGATGTAACCTCGTCTCCACTTTGATGCACATCATATTATACATCTGTGCAACAGAAGCGTTTTCTCCATCATGTCCATTCTCCTCAGCACCAACCACTCTGGAAGTCTCTTTAATAAACCAGGTCCTTCATCTTCAGTGCTACAGCTCCCTCTAGAGTCAGCTTAGCTTTTAACCACCTGCACATACAGGGAGAGACACTGCACACTAACACTTGAGACATAATTAGTTTTTGTAATTAAGATCACTACTGCCGTTGCTTTGTCACTTCATTCTTTAACCATTCCTCTTGTCGAGATTCGTCACAATATCTTTCCTTGTATCCCTTTAACG
This sequence comes from Channallabes apus, assembly GCA_030522415.1. Taxonomy (NCBI): domain Eukaryota; kingdom Metazoa; phylum Chordata; class Actinopteri; order Siluriformes; family Clariidae; genus Channallabes; species Channallabes apus. The sequence continues at coordinate 22,296,441 of CM060124.1, read as the reverse complement.
ATATCCGCTTACAAATCAAAATTCACAGTCGGTACGTGACCTTGGACAGACCGGGACGCCTGTGTATCGCTGTCCTGAGATAAGAGTTCTTTTTCACTGATGATGTTGAACACAGAGAGCGGTTCAGTCCGTACGCAGTGTAACTGACGATTCAAAGTCCTCTGGTGATGTCACTCTTGCTGAAGCGCAGGATGGACAACTTCTCTCTCCCCGCCTGGCGAGTCATACACACCTCTCCTCTCAACCCGGATTCACCAAGCAGAGACAGGATCTCGTCTAGACCGAAGGGCAGAAAGGACAGATTAATGTCACTGAACTGTAAATGGAAGAAAGTCAGTGCTGGAAGTGTCGCACGATACAGGCTTTGGACCTTCCACAACGTCATGTAGGTCTGTATACAGTAGTGCTGATCAGCAACATGACGTCCGGTCATCACTACAGTGAAATATTTATTAACTTTTTTTTTTTAAGTTTATTTACCTATATATAAATAAGCTTCATGCTCTGAGTTATATTTATTTTATTGAACTTGAGTGTTTATCAACGTTTTAAGCAGAGCGCTTTAAGCATCTTGTGCCATCGCATTTAATTTGTGAGAAGAATAAATAAATATGTAACTACTGAAACATTGAACATTTGAATTAATTAGTTCATGAATTAAGAGCGTCATAAAAATTCAACACTTAAATATTTAAAATAAACGTTTTTCATGATTTATTCTTCATTTCATGGACGTCTGTCTGATACACACTATGAAATGACATCCGTGTGTGGAGTCTAACGCAGATCTGCTCAGTTTTCACGCTTTGGACCGTCAGCTACAGCCTCGCTCTGTTTCAAATCTCTGATAATCTGGTGGAAATGAATGATTATACTGTAGCAATACTGAAAAAAGTAATGACATGATAATGTGCATGGAAGCTAATTATACACAGCACACCTACTGTACCCAACTTTTGACACACACACACTAAAATCTCCTTTTGCTTTGTTTACGGTGCACATTGTTGTGGCGAATTCATGTCTGAAAATTAGTCAGCGGACTATATTTTATTGCCCCATAACGTTGCTGAGGCTGGACCCGAACAACTGGAGAGCAACACCAGGTCATCACACTACTGTACTTCCACAGTACAGTACAGTCGACACTATGCATGACGGATGCATCGCTTCATTCTCTTCTTACCCTGACACGACCATCGCTCTGGAATACGATCAATCTGATCTCATCAGACCACATGAAGACTCTACACGTCTGATTTCAGGTACAAGTCTCAGTCATGTCACCTGCAGAAATTCTCTGATGATTCTGCCACTGTGGGCTGTATCAGGGATGGACAGGAGGAGGAATACAGGAGTGTGCTGGACAGCTTTGTTGAGTGGTGTGAGCTAAACCATTTACAGCTAAACATCACAAAGACAAAGGAACTGGTTGTGGACTTTAGGAGGCGGGTTCCTCCTCCCACCCCTGTCATCATTAGAGGTAGTTGAGGACTACAGGTACCTGGGGTTACACATTGACTGTAAACTGGACTGGTCTAACAACAACAACTCTGTTTTCAAGAAAGGGCAGAGTCGGCTTTTCCTACTGAGGCGGCTGACCGTGTTCTATCACTCCGTTGTAGAGAGTGTGGTGTTCTTTGCTGCTGTGTGCTGGGGCAGCACCCCATGCACGCCTACATGATGGGCCATCGGAGCACACGCAGCAAAAGACTCATCGCCTCTAAATGCTGAACTGACCGTCACAGAAAATCCTTCCTACATGTGGCAATAAGACTGTACAACTCTTCACTGCTCTGTAGGTGATTTCTCATTAGTATTAATATTATTATTAATCCTGTTACTCATGTTGTCCTCAGTCAAATCGTTACACATAGTTATGTCATTGAATGTTTGTTTCATCCCACTATTACATACTTCTACTCTCTTCATCACTTTTCAGAGCCACTTGCACCAAGTCAAATTACTGTATTTTATTTTTATCTATTTGCACTTATTCTACTGTTGTTATTACTATTTACTGTACTTATGTATACTGTTTTTATTTTAATTATTATTCATTACTTACTGTATATTTTTATTTTTCTTGTTCCTTGAGCATGTTTGTGACAAAAGAATTTCCCTCGGGATAAATAAAGTTCCTCTTATCTTATCTGTTTCGTTCTCATCACAATGTGTCCTTATGGAAATCGTCTTCCTTCCACTGTTTGAATCTAACTTTACTGAGCATTAAAGGAGACCTTCAATTATTTCTTCCACAGAGTTAAGCTTCAGGTTTTAATGATATGCTGAAGGGTTCTTAACCCAATTCCAGTATTTTCAAATCTCCTTAATTGATTTCGGTACTATTGTTGAAAACGATTGGTTATTCGAGATTTTCCTGAAACTTAAATGAAAGATTATTTTCCACAGAGCCGGAGTTAAGCCGTATGTAGCCGGCAGCCCAAAGCAATCGAGTAGATGAGCATTAGATTCCAGCCATGATATAAATACTGTACATCTTAAATATAGAAATCATAAAATTTTTAATTGAAACTTTTAACTAGCAGTTAAATGCATAACCTAATTACTTACAATAATGTAACTAGTTATTTAATTACAGATTTAAATATTTAATATCGTCACTCTCCACAGTATAAACATTCCAACATAAAGTGACGCCACAAAACCACACTGCTTCATTGTCTTTACTTTAAATGTCCAACAATGAACGTAATAAGGCAGAGCGGTTTTGTTTCTCCAGTTCCAGCCGTCGTCACCACCTGCGTACTTAACGCCTGACGACGAAGCCTTTAAACTGCTTGTTGTATCTGCAGTGAGTCTAATAACATGAGGGGAAACTTGAACTTTCTCTCAGATCCTCTTACCTGGATTGTTATCAGACACTGTAACCAGGTAGAACAGGCCCTGTTTGGATAATAACTGTGAAGCCACAGGGAAGAACCTGTCCATCACCTCCCTGCCTCCTTTCCCTCCTGCCCAAGATGCCTCAATGCCGTGACTGCCCACCTGGTCAACAGTAATAGGCAAAAAAGGAAAACGTAGAGCTTATTATTCAACATTGTAATTATTTAACTTTGATATTAGAGATAAAATAATCCCAGTGGTACTTATTTATTTAATATCTACATTTCTCAGTGATCCTAGGAAGCAGAGTTCTGATAAGAGATGATTTCATACGTCCAATAAATGGCCATTTTTCAGCGTTAAACTGTCTCACTCTAAACAATAATAATTTACAATGCAAATGATTCACTCTTTATGAGTATTGATATTAAAATTAGTGTAAGCTTCTTGAAGCATATGACATGTAAAAATTGTTGCTTAAATCGTTTTTTTGGTTAAAAGCTTAAAAAGCCAAAAATCTGTAGTGTCCGTAACCATTTCGAATTTATGTTGCGATATCTTAATTTAGCATTTTAGAATACACTTTTTCAGGTTTATGCCGTTTCATGTGAAATCTAAATTGCTTTCATCTGAATGACAGTTAAGATCATTAAAAGATTAGAATTTTAAAAAGGTTACGGACACTACATAAAAGGGCATGAAACTATATTTGGCTAATTTCTTTATCTCATAAATGAACATATAAAAGTGTATGCGGATTTACAAAAAAATAATCTTCTTGACAGTACAGTAGGTGAGACACTTTTTAGCACCGATACCATGTTTCAGTCGTGTATACACACATATTTCAGATCAATTAACATACTGAAGAACACTGACTACTGTACATAGTTTTGATGAGGAAAATATACATCACATTTAGCTGCCTAGCTTGTTACTAAACAATTCGTACATCGAGTGTGTGATGGTCCAACTTCAGCGTCCCGCTGTATACAGCTTTGGAATTTCAGGTCTGAATTAAGCAGATCAACAAACAGAGAATTTCAACACCTTTATTTTACATCCGATTTACAACTAGTCGGTGGTACTGTACCTCCTCAGACGGGGTAACTACATACGGAGGGTTGAAGAGAAGAACATCCACCATTTCATTCAACCTGGGCAACAGACACTTAGTCTAAAGAACAAAAAACAAACAAACAACAAAACTCAGTACTGAGTAACAATGAAAAAAGCATGTGTGCATAAAAACAGAAGCACAGTGCCTGAAAATCATTAAATAAGCATGGTCTGATTCACAATACTGTACAAGGGGCGTTCAAGTCAAACCAGGACTTTTGATTTCACAGAAAACAGTTACAAGAATAAATCTCTTTATTTCTTAGGTGTTCCTCTCTCTGAATGTTCACGGGAACGACAGCAGCGTGCTCCGAGCCTCCTCGGCCTTCGTTATGGCGTTCAGATGTGTTACCGCACTGGGCTTAAATATCAATCGCTTTTACGCCTTCATTCATGAGAAATTCCATCACCGGTCCCGGTTTGACTTGAACACTCATAGTCTTTGGAAATTTAGCATACAAGTTATTTCTAAACTGACTTGTTTTGAAATAAACAACCAGAATAAATTTTATTTCCACATAAACAGACATAACTGTTGATCAAGAACTCAAAACCCTTTATAAATTCCTAACCTGTTTTTCCAAATGAGACCGTTCTTAATGTTAGCTGAATGTAAAGGTAGTTACGATCTTAGGAAGAGGATATAATACTGTATGTACAATATACAGTGGTGTGAAAAACTATTTGCCCCCCTCCTGATTTCTTATTCTTTTGCATGTTTGTCACACAAAATGTTTCTGATCATCAAACACATTTGGTCTACTTCTCTGTGTCAGGTAGCTCCTATTTAAGTGATTTCTTGATTGAAACAGGTGTGGCAGTAATCAGGCCTGGGGGTGACTACAGAAATTGAACTCAGGTGTGATAAACCACAGTTAAGTTATTTTTTAACAAGGGGGGGCAATCACTTTTTCACACAGGGCCATGTAGATTTGGAGTTTTTTTTCTCCCTTAATAACGTAAACCTTCATTTAAAAACTGCATTTTGTGTTCAATTATGTTATCTTTGACTAATAGTTAACGGTTTTTGATGAGCAGAAACATTTAAGTGTGACAAACATGCAAAAGAATAAGAAATCAGGAAGGGGGCAAATAGTTTTTCACACCACTGTATCTCCAATATCACAATGTCCTACAGTACTGATGCTTAAACACTTCTAGCTAAATGATCCAAGAGAAACAGGAAAGGATTAAGTGTCTCTCACCAAGTCGGTTATGACTGGCTGCAGGTTGAGGTTATTGCAGCGAGATGTCTCTGCTGTGCACTGAGCTGCTGCCGGGTTCAAATCGGTGCAGCTTCGACATGTCCAGGATATCAAAACAAGACACGCTACGATGAAAACATGCACTCTATCCGAGTTTCATTTAGAGCATTCCTCATAAGGTAACGTCAGCAGAAAGGCAGAAACTATGACATGACAATTTGATCAGAATTAATATCGCTAGTTTCTTTCAAACTATAAATTGCTGAGTTTAAATTAAATACCGATTACTTACAGATATAACGCCCCAGGTCCAGTTACTGACGCCAAAAAGGCAGAGACCACACCTGAGCCACTGCCAACTTCAAGGCAGACAGCAGGTCTGAAACACACGAACATGAGCTCATGTGATGTAAATGTCAGTTAACAGGAATGGTTGTAACACACGTTCTTATAAATAACAGAATGATAAATCCTGATAACACAGATGTGTGAGTGAATGTCCCCCCCCCCCCTTTTTTGTACCTTCTTCTAATGTATCGAGCCGTTCAAATCACACCGGGACTTGTGGATGAAACTGATTGACCATTAGAGACGACTTCAAGCACAGTACGGTGATGAAAGCCGCAGTAACATATCTGATTGTTAAAAATTGACACTTCGCTTGCCGCTAATTAATGGAAGACACGCGTCTGTCGGTGGGAACTGAACACGCGATCGTTCACCAACACCACGTTTACATTACAGAAACTTTAAGCAAGTTCCACATGTTTGGCCATTAAAGGAGTTCCTGAGAGGCCAGTGTTTCAGACATAAAGCGTGTCTGATCATGGCTCTGATGTACTGAGAAAACTTTCTAAATTAATGGACTCGAAACACTGACATAAATGCATTAGTGTAGAAGGTGATCACATTGAGAAATAAATTAAGTTTTTACTTTAATAACCGTGTTCTGTGCAATCAAAAATCCCAGTTTGACTTGAACGCCCTCATGAGGTTAATTTGACCTTTAAATCTGAATGAGTTACTGCATGGAATGAGCTAGTGCCATTTTCTATACAAATGCCACAGTCATGTTTAAATAATAATAAACTGTTTCAATTATTTAAATACATCTGTACACAGCTGGATTTAACACAAGCACAAAGAGAAATGTAATACCCACTTGTTTCGCCGCAGCAAATCAGCATCCATCTCCAAGGTATCAATCAAAAGGAAGGAGTCCTCTGCTGGATCATACACCTCTGAGTAAGGCCCATGACCAGCATGGGAGTACAAAGGAGTCGGGTACATCAGGAGGACATGACTAATGGACACAACAATAAAACAACAATACTAAAGCATAAGAGAAGGTTGGCACAAACCAAAGCACACAACACTGGCATAGTTTGTTTGTTTTTTGCTTAAAATAAAATGTTCAAGTCAAACTGGGACTTTTTGATTGTCTCTGTGAACACTGTTATGAAAGTAAAATCTTCATGGGAGATGAAAGCCTTGTTCAGACTGCAGGCAAATCTGATTTTTATGAATGACAGTTCACACAGTTTAAGATTGGATTCGGCTCTGATCACACTTCAGACCCGACAAACTGTCGAAATCTGATACACTGTCGAAACTTGATCGAAAGATCTGGAGCAGATAGGGTTAAGGCGGTTGCTCAAGGGCTCAACAGTGGCAAGTTGGCGATGATGGGGCTCTAACCCCTGACATTTTGATCACAAATACCCAGTAACTTACATCCTTAACACTTTGATCTCTTCTGTTCTCTCCCCCCCTCTCTGTCGAGCTACACATGTCGTTCCTGAGCTGCCAGTGATCCAGACTCGGACCTGTCTGACCTATCCTGGTGTCCCGCTTCTGATTGGAGATCTCGTCACATGTGTCTCTTTGGGATGCGTCTGGTGGCTGGGGATGGTTTCACTCTACTACGAAGATGGTTCTGGCCTCGACTGATGTTGACAGCTGTTTCTTTGAGGATTTGACTTGGCTGCAGTTGCTCGATAGTTCAGGACTGGAATTTCCTACAAGCCTACCTGGAGTCCATATTAACACCAATTAACATCAACTATTATAGCTGAACTGGCTGCCACCTAACACACTGTATAAATGCAGATCATTTCCTGCTATCTGTTTCACCCAGATGAGGATGGGTTCCCTGTCGAGTCTGGTTCCTCTCAAGGTTTCTTCCTATTACCATCTCAGGGAGTTTTTCCTTGCCACTGTCGCCCTCGGCTTGCTCACCAGGGACTATCTGAACATTTTGATTCATACACATTCACATTCCATACAAACTTAAATAATTCTTCTGATTGTGTAAAGCTGCTTTGCGACAATGACAATTGTTAAAAGCGCTATACAAATAAAATTGAATTGAATGTGAGCCTCCACTGCCCCGCTGTTATTTCCTAGTATTTTGTGCTGTTTCAGTACAAATGGGTCTGAACATATTCCAAACCCACCAATGAGCAGAAGTTCAGGCTGTTGACCTGAGTACACCAGTCTCCAGACCAGAACTGTAACACTGAAATGGAGAGTCCATTAGGTGATGTGGAGAGTGTGTGTGTAGTGTAGAGTGATGTCATTCATCATCATTACTGAGGGAGGAGTCTCACTTGGGTTACTGTATATTGCCAAAAAAAAAAAAAAAAGAAATCTAAGGGGAGGGGTGCCAATAATAACGACGTGAGTGTTTATTTATTTATTTAAGCTAATTAGGCACCAAGGTATTTCTCTACAGGGTTTGTGCCAGCAGATGTAAAGCTGTTTCTGTCCTGTTCTGGACTGTTCTTCCCTCCTTCAGGTAGATGCAGAGGTCCAGCATAAAGCGCACGAGACCCCACACTTTACACACTAAACCTCCAGCTCACATGATTCACTCCACACACACACACACACATATATATATATATATATATATATATATATATATATATACACACACACCACAGAGACACTGACAGCGTTCACTCCCTCTTCTTCTACGGTACTTACACACATGACAAAATGTAAACTCACTCAATAAACAGCACGTCCGCCGACCGTTTCTCTTTTCATAGCTCGTGCGTAGCTCCACGCGCACGTCTTCCGCTTCCGGTTAATGAGTGATGCATTCTGGGAGTTGGAGTTCGTTTTTCACAATAGCCAAACAACTGTAGATATTATATTATCCCTCTCACTCATCTTCTACACCGCTTTATACTGTATTCAGGGTACACTCTGGACACTCTCCGTCACAGGGCACACACACACACACACACACACACACACTCAGGGCAATTTGAGAACGCCTATTAGCCTAATCTGCATGTCTTTGGACTGTGGGAGGAAACCGGAGTACCAGGAGGAAACCCAACAAGCACAGGGAGAACATGCAAACTCCATGCACACAGAGATGGGAATCGAACCCGGACCCTGGAGGTGCAAGGCGACAGTGCTAAACACTACACCACCATGCCGCCTATATTATATTATATGATACAAAAGAGGAGAATCGGATTTTCTGAGAAGATCTTTTCAATAAAAACACGGGCTAAGACACACTGATGAACGTAATCTAAGATATTTCATAAGGTTTGTTTTTACAAACATTGTAGAGTTAAAGCCAGCCAAGTGTATTTTCTGGCATTAAATCAAAAAAGGGAACACACTGTGCCAGATAATAAGAAACTCAGAACTTCAGATCAATACTTTTAATCTTCATTATTTATATTAAATTAACACATAAATTAAGGATTATTCATTTGTTATTAATTTATTAATTATAAAATTTCTAAAGTAAAATTGTATTCTTCACATTAAATGAGAAAAAAAGTATAAGAAAAGAAAACATAGTTCACTAGTTGACAAACTGACAAAAGTTTTTGGAATTTTTTTTTTGTTTTTAATCAGTATTATATGTTTAGATTCATCTATAATATCTTTCTAAATAGGGATAGGATTAAAGAGTAACATATAAAGCATGGATCGACTTACAACAGATTTTTGCTTTACATGTTTATACAGTACTATAAAAATACTGAAAGTCTTATCTGAGGAAATGCTAGTTTTATGTGTGCCCACTCATCAAGCTGTTTTTAAGGTTTGTAAAGAAATCTGACATGTAGACGATGTAACACACTGGCAGCAAAAAAGACATTAAACTGTACGTTGCCTTGTCACTGGGGCTACACCTTTACCTTTAAGGCATCAATAAGTAACTTTTATCTGGACAATATACTGTACATTACTGTACAACAGTCTTGAGTCACCGCTTATTTCTTCATATTAAATAAAATTAAATGACGCAAAGTAAATTAAAGAAATAGGAACAAATGTTATACTGCGACAGGCTAAAGATGAAATTAGTAGTTTTTATAACATCCTCAGCAGCGACCTCATTTCCCCTCTCGTCTGTTCCAACCACTCAGCATTCAGCATCACCAGTAGACTAATCACCGGCCTGATCATCTCTCATCATCTGTACCTGCTTCTCACTGGTTCATGCCTTAAGTTAAGATGGTTTTATGCTTGAATCATTCATAGATCACTGGGTAGCTTAACATTCCTCTTAAAAACATTCCTCTTAAAAAACCTGATAAAAATGAGAGGTAAAATGTCCTTCAAGAAGCCTGGAGAACCATTCCTCAAGATTACATTAAAATACAAGAAAGTGCGGTTCTTGTATAGAAAAATATGAATAAATGAGGGCACAGGGGTGTCAAGATTTTTGCACAGTACTGTACATCTATAAAAAAAAAGATTTAAGGTACATAATTGGACCGTAATTCCTTTTCAGAGTAAAAGTTCAAATGTACAGTAAGCTGAATGCACGTTTCTTAGTGAAACAGTTTCTAAGCATGAAAAATTCTAAAATCCTCACAGTGTTTATGTTCATGTGCAGAAGAATTATCACTTTCTAAATGAATAATGGCATATTTTGTCATGTTTGGTAATTTGAAGCTTAAGTTTTCATTAAGTTTATTTCTTCACTTTCCTACTCAATAACATGTTAAAAAACTTAATTATGACATCAGTAACTCACTTTACAAAATCTTCAATATTTTCCAAAACAAATCTTTACTAAAATTTTGTTTGAACAGATTACATGTCTCTCAAACCAAAAGTCCATTCTCACTCATAAAAACTCTCAGTCATTCTCTAAAGCCCGGAGCCTAATACAGGGGACTTGGAGCACAAGGCAGGATACACCATCAACAATCTGCCAATCCATCACAGGGCACAGGCACACACACTCACTCACTACTACTAGGATGCAGGCTGCTTGTCAGTACCGCGTATTATGAAAACTACAGCTGGGGGCAGAGCTTTTTCTTACAAAGCCCCAAAATTATGGAATAGTCTTCCAAATAGTGTTCGGGACTCAGACACAGTCTCAGTGTTTAAGTCTAGGCTCAAAACCTATTTATTTAGCCAAGCATTTTTATAAATGCCATAAGGTAAAGGAGCAGATCTGGGGGACTCATGGACGTAGAGTATTATGGTGAACTGGTATGTTTAGATGCTGTCTTCCTCACTCTCATTTGATCACTCAGGTTTGTTGATGGTGAGGTGATTGTTTGCTTTACATCTCAGTTCCCCTTCATGTTTGTGTTTCCTTCTGGCTCTCCCTTTTAGTTATGATGTCATAGTTAGTCCTGCCGGAGTCCCTGCTTGCACTCTACAGTAAATATACATTCACATTATACATTGTGACTGTGACCATACCTAACTGCCATCTCACCTCCTCTTCTCTTTCTCCCCCTCTTTCTCTTTCCCCTCTCCCCCTGTCTCCCCCTTTCACTCTTTCTCTCTCTCTCTCTGTCGAGCTACACATGTCGTTCCTGAGCTGCCAGTGATCCAGACTTCGCTTCTGGTTGGAGGTCTCGTCGCATGGATGCCCCGTGTGTCTCTTTGGGATGCGTCTGGTGTCTGGGGATGATTCTATCTACTTAGAAGATGGTTTTGAGACAATGTCAATTGTTAAAAGCGCTATACAAATAAAATTGAATTGAACTACAAGCAAAATCTGCATGTCTTTAGACTGTTGGAGGTAACCGGAGTACCCCGGAAGAAACCCACCAAGCACGGGGAAAACATGCAGACTCCATGCAAACAGACCCGATCAATCGACCCTGGAGGTGCGAGGCCACTGTGCCTCCCCCAAATGCATTCTCACTCTCACTCACCATCTTTATTATGTATACAGGGTCACAGAGGGGTTTGGAGTAACTCACCCAAACGCCTTACCAGTCCAATACTTCTGAAGGAGGAGTTATGGTCAAGTGTACACATCCTTTTTGCAGAAGAGTTTATAAGATGAAGGTATTCAACCCAGTAGGACATGCTGGTTACAGAATGACCAATTCATCTTTCTTTTAAGACATAATAGATCAAGTGATAAGAAAGCTAGAAAATAATAAAACCTGGCAAAGATATTTTGGATTTTTCAGCAGGGATATACAGGTCCTTCTAAAAAAATTAGCATATTGTGATAAAGTTCATTATTTTCTGTAATGTACTGATAAACATTAGACTTTCATATATTTTAGATTCATCACACACAAACTGAAGTAGTTCAAGCCTTTTATTGTTTTAATATTGATGATTGTGGCATACAGCTCATGAAAACCCAAAATCCCTATCTCAAAAAATTAGCATATTTCATCCGACCAATAAAAGAAAAGTATTTTTAATACAAAAAAAGTCAACCTTCAAATAATTATGTTCAGTTATGCACTCAATACTTGGTCGGGAATCCTTTTGCAGATTCTTGTGTCTCTCAACTTTCTCTTCACAATATCCCACAGATTCTCTATGGGGTTCAGGTCAGGAGAGTTGGCAGGCCAATTGAGCACAGTAATACCATGGTCAGTAAACCATTTACCAGTGGTTGTGGCACTGTGAGCAGGTGCCAGGTCGTGCTGAAAAAGGAAATCTTCATCTCCATAAAGCTTTTCAGCAGATGGAAGCATGAAGTGCTCCAAAATCTCCTGATAGCTAGCTGCATTGACCCTGCCCTTGATAAAACACAGTGGACCAACACCAGCAGCTGACATGGCTCCCCAGACCATCACTGACTGTGGGTACTTGACACTGGACTTCAGGCATTTTGGCATTTCCCTCTCCCCAGTCTTCCTCCAGACTCTGGCACCTTGATTTCCGAATGACATGCAAAATTTGCAACCTGTAGCCCATTTCCTGCACACGCCTGTACACGGTGGCTCTGGATGTTTCTACTCAGTCCACTGCTTCCGCAGGTCCCCCAAGGTCTGGAATCGGTCCTTCTCCACAATCTTCCTCAGGGCCCGGTCACCTCTTCTCGTTGTGCAGCGTTTTCTGCCACACTTTTTCCTTCCCACAGACTTCCCACTGAGGTGCCTTGATACAGCACTCTGGGAACAGCCTATTCATTCAGAAATTTCTTTCTGTGTCTTACCCTCTTGCTTGAGGGTGTCAATGATGGCCTTCTGGACAGCCGTCAGGTCGGCAGTCTTTTTTTTTTTGCAAATATTTTTTATTGAAAAAAGGGAAAACAATACAGTACTTGCATTTACAGAAATCCAATTTACCTTTTCATTTTTCTAAATAAACAAATACACACACATAAAAACACTAAACAAAAACACTCAAATAACTAAACAAAAAAAAAAAAAACAACAAGAAAAAAAAAAAAAAAAAAACACCTCCCCTCCCCGCCCCACACGGCTCAAGACAACCACCAAACATATTACATAAATATCAGTAACAGGTATACATTTAATCAGGCAATACCTCTAGACTAGTAAAATAAGAAATAAATGGTTGCCAATTGTGGAAAAATTTGGCTGTACATCCTCTTAACGTATATTTAATTTTTTCAAGTTTAAAAAAAAACATGACATCTTTAAGCCACTGGGAGATAGTAGGATATTTAGCAGACTTCCAATGCAACAACAATAGACGTCTTGCTAATAAGGATGTGAAAGCTATGATATCCTTTTGTGTAGAATTAAGTGTAAGTGAGCGATCAGGAATCCCAAATATAGCAATCAGAGGGCAAGGTTGGAGAGTTACCCCAAGAACAGTGGACATAATGGCAAAATAACCTGTCCAGAAACCTTCCAGCTCAGGACACAGAAAAAACATGTGGCTAAGATGACAAGGAGAGCCATGGCATTTATCACATTTGTTTTCCACTTCCGGATACATTTCTGAAAGTCTAGACTTAGAGAAATGTGCCCTGTGTATGACCTTAAATTGAATAAGTCCAAGACGAGCACATGAGGTGGAAGACCGTACCCTTGCTATAGCCTGTTCCCAGGACTCCTCCCGTATTTGAATTCCTAGTTCCCCTTCCCATGTACACTTAAGCTTAACATTTGAGTGGTTACTAAGAGACAGGATAGTATCATAGAGTTTCGAAATGGTTCCTCTATGATGAGGAATAAATGATAGCATAGTTTCCCACTGCTGTTCTGGAGGTAAAGAGGGGAAATTAGGGAAACGCTTGGCAACAAAATTTCGAATTTGAAAATAGCGAAACAGATGGGTAGTGGGGAGACCATAACGAGATGACAAATTGGCAAAACTATCGAAGACACCGTCCACATATAAATATTTAAATTGTTTTATACCCTTGTCACACCACACTGAGAACGACGAGTCCAGGAGTGATGGGGGAAACAAATGGTTATCTTTTAGAGGACCTGAGGAAGATGCCATTACAAATTTAAAGTGCCGTCTAAACTGGAACCAGATCTTGAGTGTGTTAAGAACCACCTGATTATCAGTATACAGAGAGGGTTTTATGGGTAAAGAGGAATAGAGCAGAGCCGGTATAGAAGATCCCTTACAAGATGATAGCTCCAATTTACACCAAGAGGATCCAGAAGATTTTAACCAGTAGCAAAGTTTATGAATGTGAGCAGCCCAGTAGTAAGCCAGAAAATTAGGTAATGCAAGTCCTCCACTAAATCTGCATCTCTGCAGTATAGTTTTACGAACCCTAGGTGGCTTCCCTCCCCAAATGAAAGAACCAATAATTTTGTCCAGTGAGACAAAAAAATGTTTTGGCAAAAATAAGGGAATTGACTGAAATAAAAATAAAAATTTTGGTAAGATATTCATTTTTACTACATTAATCTTACCGATTAATGAAAGGGGGAGATTACCCCATCTTTGAATATCAGATGTGATCCTTGATATAAGGGGAGTAAAATTAGCTGATTTAAGGCCAGATAGAGAACGAGTCACATTAATCCCCAAGTATTTAAAGCCCGATGGACTAAGATGAAAGGGTAGATCGGACTGTTGAAGATGACATGCTGACGTATTAATGGGAAAACACTCACTTTTCCCCAAATTTAATTTATAACCTGAAAATGAGCTGAAATTCTCCAGAATACCTAAAACAGCCGGGATGGAGAGTGCAGGATCAGTTATATATAATAACAAATCATCTGCATACAATGATAATTTATGTTCAATTCCATTACGGAAGATTCCCTTGAATACGGAGGAAGATCTCAATGTGATTGACAGAGGCTCGATGGCGATGGCAAAGAGTAAAGGTGACAAGGGGCAACCTTGACGACATCCGCGACCCAGATCAAAATAATCTGAATAAACATCATTAGTATGTACACTGGCTTTAGGGGACGAATAAAGAAGCCGAATCCACAAAATAAATTTATCGCCAAATCCGAATTTCTTTAACACTGCAAACAAGTACTCCCACTCCACTCTATCGAAAGCCTTTTCAGCATCTAAAGAAATCACAAGTTCAGGAAGTTCAGATAAATGCTTTGAGTAAATAACATTAAAGAGTGTACGGGTATTAAAAAACAATTGACGTCCCTTTATGAAGCCATTTTGCTCTTCAGATATAATACAAGGAAGCACATCCTCTAGGCGAGATGCAATTACTTTAGCCAACACCTTTGCATCGGCATTAAGCAGAGATAATGGCCTGTAGGAACCACAGGAGGTTGGATCCTTGTCATTTTTGAGAAGGAGCGCTATAGTGGCTTGTGTGAAAGTTTGTGGTAATGAACCCCTTTCCAAGGATTCATTAAACACAGATAAAAGCAATGGTGCCAATTTACCAATAAATGTTTTATAAAATTCTATTGGAAACCCATCAGGGCCTGGAGCTTTATTAGACTGCATAGCTGTAATAGCATTTGATACTTCTTCAACGGAAAATGGGGAGTCCAATTGCCCGGCAATATTAGTATCAATGACAGGGTTTGAAAGATTATGGAGAAATTTATTCATTTTAGCTTTGTCCGTAGGAAATTCTGACTTGTATAACGAAGCGTAAAATGTTTTAAAGGTAGAATTAATTTCCAAGGGATCTGTAGTAATAGTGTCATAAGTGTTTTTAATACTAGGAATTAAATGCGAAGTGGCTTGTCGTCGTAGCTGATGTGCCAACAAGCGACTTGCCTTGTCACCATACTCATAATATGAGCCACGACTGCGTAGTAACAAGCGCTCTGCCTCTTTAGTTGACATAAGATTGAATTCTGCTTGCAAATCAAGACGCTGCTTCAGTAATTCTGGAGAAGGGTTCAGTGTATAACATTGATCAAGGTTACTAATCGCAGCTGTAAGTTCTTTAAACCTGGCATTAATCTTTTTATTAGCAAGAACAGAATAAGAAATAATTTGACCTCTCAGGTAGCATTTAAGTGTCTCCCATAGCAAGGAATATGAAACTGAATCATTTTGATTGAAGGACAAGAACTCCTCAATAGAACTTGAAATAAATTCACAAAATTCTTTATCTGCCAGAAGAAGAGAGTTAAATCTCCAAAGTGGTGGGCTACGTTTATAGGTAGAAAGCTGAATATCCAATAGCAGAGGTGAATGATCAGATATTACAATACCAGAATAGTCGGAAGAAGTAACACACAAATCAAGAGCTCTGTCTATAAGAAAGTAATCAATCCTGGAATAAGAATGATGCACCTGGGAGAAAAAAGAAAATTCTTTGATTGAAGGGTTGCGAAATCTCCATGGATCAATAAGATCGTTCTGTTTCATAAAATCTGAAAATATTTTAGACATAGATGATGGAGTCAGATTACGAGGATTAGATCGATCCAAGATTGGATCAAAAACACAATTCAGATCTCCCCCAAGGATCAGCAAATGAGTGTTCAAGAAGGGGATGTTACTCAGCAGTCTATTAGCAAATTCAGCATCATCAAAATTTGGGGCATATACATTTACCAACAAAACCTTTTTTTGCATTAGTGTACCAGCAACAATGATGTATCTACCATTCTTATCAGCGATAACATTGGTCGAAGAGAATTGAACTTTCTTATTAATGAGAATGGCAACTCCTCTAGCTTTCGAATTAAAGTTTGAGTGAAAGACCTGATCTACCCAAGGGCAATTTAACCTATAATGATCTTTACTGCGAAGGTGAGTCTCCTGTAAAAATGCTATATCAGAATGCAAACGTTTCAAGTGTGTGAAAACCTTAGATCTCTTAACAGGATTGCCCATACCTCTGACATTCCAACTAATGAATCTAAGAGGCATGCCTGACCCAGCATTGCTGGGATCTATATTACCATTAACCATTCAAAAAGAAAAAACAACAACCAAAATGCCAAAGAGCCGAAGCGGGACACCCTCCCCCCCAAAATACCCCTAAACACACACACCCAAAGTCTCCATATAAAAACAAAGGAGACAGCAGTGTTCCCCAAAATAGCATACTATCCACTGAAGTGAATGGACTAACCGGAGCCCAAACAAAAACAAACAAGAGAGAGAGAAAAAACCTCCCACCGACTTCACACTGTATAACAGCGTGCGTGTAACAAACACGTTATATATACATATATATATAAAAATATAAAAAAACCCTGTACAAAATATTGTTTCCTCAGAAGATGAACATTCTAACAAAACAACGAAAATACGTAAAAATACCACAAAAAAAGGAAGTCCTGTGCAAATATTTGCAATAAGCCTAGAAAAGATTGTGCTGGACTAATCCGAAGTACAAGAGTATAATATACGATTTAGTCTTAATATATAAAAGTGAAAATACAAAAATAAAAACCGTACAGTAACTAGCGCAACATACTTTTTAAAAAAAGGAAAAAAAAAACCCAATGCGCAGGTAGCGTTAAACCTAAAGAAACCGTAAACACCTAGCAGCATTACAGCACCAACCTGAAGGACTATTGAGGTTCAACCCGAAATCAACGTTTTAACATAAACACTGGCTTCCTCCGCTGAAACAAAGTCCTTCTCAACACCCTTATGTGTGATGCGAAGTCGCGCTGGATGAAACAGGCTATACCGAACACCCTCAACGCCACGCAGCTGCTGCCTGACCGTATTAAATGCAGCCCGAGCACGTGCGATCTTGGCAGTGTAGTCAGGAAAGACTGAGATGGTCTGGTCTCCAACTTTAATCTGCCGGCGTTCTCTAGCGCGTCGTAAAATATCAACGCAGTCAGTGTGGTAATGAAACCTGCATACAATGGCTCGTGGACGGTCGCCGGGCTTAGGTGCGGGTTGGAGGGTCCTGTGGGAACGATCCAAAAGCGGCTCCTTCTCCAGATTAAATGCTTCCTTTAGCAAGGAGGCCACGGCCGCAGTAGTGCACGTGTTAGGCCCCTCCGGTACTCCCACTATCCTAACATTGTTACGCCGCGTCCTAGACTCCAAGTCTTCACATTTATTCTCCAGCTTGGCTACATTAGCTGTGAGGCACTTGATAGTGTTTTTCATTTCGGCTATGTCGTCGGAGCACACAGTAAGCGCGTGCTCCATCTCCCTGACCGTACCTTTTAGCTCGGACACGGTAGCGTCATTAGCGGCTTTATCTATCGCTAGCTGCGTCTTCACCGCTTGCAAGTCGAACTTAATAGTAGACAAAGCATCACCGATAGTATCCTGAAGTTCTTTTTTAAAAATTTCGGCGATATCTTTCCTCAGTGAGGCCAACAACTCTACTTTAAGAGCGTCGATATCCGGATTAGCCTGGCTCGAGGGGGGCTTTACAGGTGACGACGGCTCACTCGAGGATGTGGTCGCGGTTTGCAAACTAGGCCTCAGTTGTGTTTGAATCGTACTGCGAGTTTTTATATTTTTTGCTGCCATTTTACACAGTCCCGAATAAACTTTTTAAACTCAACTAACTACAAAATAAAACAAGACTAAAATTATGGCCAAAAAGCGCAAAGGAATAACAATTGTAATGGAAATCGGCGGGAGCTCCCAAACTCACGTCCTACTCCATCAAAGCTCAACCGGAAGTCCAGGTCGGCAGTCTTACCCATGATTGCGGTTTTGAGTAATGAACCAGGCTGGGAGTTTTTAAAAGCCTCAGGAATCTTTTGCAGGTGTTTAGAGTTAATTAGTTGATTCAGATGATTAGGTTAATAGCTCGTTTAGAGAACCTTTTCATGATATGCTAATTTTTTGAGATAGGGATTTTGGGTTTTCATGAGCTGTATGCCACAATCATCAATATTAAAACAATAAAAGGCTTGAACTACTTCAGTTTGTGTGTAATGAATCTAAAATATATGAAAGTCTAATGTTTATCAGTACATTACAGAAAATAATGAACTTTTTCACAATATGCTAATTTTTTGAGAAGGACCTGTACAACCTTTACACCCACATGGCCCATTACAGACTACCACAGAACTATCAGGCTGCTGCTTGGATAAACCAAACGTTTGAAATCTCCATTGACTTTCCTTTGTTTGGGATATGCGGAGCCGCTCCAGATGGTTCCAGTTATAGTCTCCAATGTAGCGTTTTACTCATTAACAGTCCCCACTCAGTCCCACTCACAGACATCACAGGCTCACATAAAGAAGAAGCTGTAAAACGTTAAATTTTTTTTGCAAGCAGAAAATAAAACAGCAAACATTTCCCCCCGCCCCCTCCCATTTAGTTCTACAAAGCGCCAGGCCCTCGCCACGTACTGAGTGCCACAGGCTGGGTGGGTATCGGGCTCGATCAGCCAACTTGTCATGTTTTGCAGAAGTGATCCAATCTGGAGGTATTCCTACAGTATAACTAATTATTTCCCCTTTGCTGGGAAAACTGCACACATACAGTACTGTATACTTCCAGTGCTTGGTGGGTTTCATTCGGGTACTTAGGTTTCCTTCCACAGTCTAAAGACTTGCAGATTAGGCACATTGCCATTTCCAAATCGCACCATAGTGTGTGAATAAGTGTGTGCGCCCTTCAATGGATTGGCACCCCATCCAGGGTGTATCCTACCTTGTGCCCTAAGTCTCCTGGAATAGCCGTGACCCTGTATGTGAATAAAACGATATAGACGAAATTTGCAAAATGCAGTTTAACAGTTTTATAATGAGTGGAGTGAAAAGCTCTCTTTGCATGGAAAAAGGCTGAAGAGTCGATAGAGGGCAGCATTCATCCATGAAATGTTCACAAGCCCATATTTTTGCTTTGAAAGGTGATTTTATTGTTTTAGCTGGCCATGTGAGGAGAAGTGGAGAAGTGGAGAGAGAGAGAGAGAGAGAGAGAGAGAGAGAGAAGCATTGCTGGCATCATCCTTACATTTCTCCTATTAAGGTTTACTTTCCACACCTTGAAACCAACACAAAAGAGTAGAAATATAGTCTTCCTTATAGTCCTGTCCTTGATCTCAGGAACAGTGGAGGAGGTAGCAATGAAAATACATCCACATACCTACAACTGAAACTGATACAGGTGCAAAAGCATATAAGTCAACCTTTAAGTAATAACACTGAGCGCAAAGCACTTCACATAATTCACATAAGCACAAGGTTTCCATTGTTTTTCTTCTTCAGCCTATGAACGTTTTTAAAAAATGAGGTCAGAATACAGTTTGCCCAAATTGCTACCAATAGAAAATTCGAAGTTGTGCCTCTTTCATGAGATTCACGTGTCAGTTTTAGGAATCACAATATCTCTTTGGATAAAAGGGACTGCTGTTACTGGTTTAATAGTAATGATGCTCTAGGGTTAAAGGTGGTAATTTACCTCTCTCTCTCTCTCTCTCTCTCTCTCTCTCTCTCGCGGAGATAGCTGATTTCCACAAGAGTATCTAACATATTCCAGGTTGCCTTGTCATGACCGTGACCCAGCCATGATCCACAAAAGCGAGTATTTAACACTTCCCAGACGCGCAGGCTCCAAAAGCAGAGTGAATATGTGGGTGGGTGAGTGTGAGGGAAATAGTCCAGAAAAATACAGCTGACTAGACAGAATTTAATTCTGATCTTCAGTAATAAGAGCCTGGAAGTTTTATTTTTATTTTTTATTTTTTTATTATAATTTTTTAAATAAAAATACTTTGTTATTTACTGGCCTGTAGGATTTTTAATGATTCTAGTTATCAAGAAGGAAAATCGTAGTTTGAAACTTGCTAAAGAACTTCATAACACAACCTGAACTCATATGTGGATGGCTGTCTGTTATCATTTGTGTGATATTTGTATAAAAATCATTTCATATAATATGATATGATATGGCGGCATGGTGGGTTAGTGGTTAGTACCTCCAGGGTCTGAGTTTGTTTCCCGCCCCGGGTCTTCGTGCATGGAGTTTGCATGTTCTCCCTGTATTTGCTGGGTTTCCTCTGGGTACTCTGGTTTCCTCACACAGACCAAAGACATGCAGATTAAATTAATCAGTGTTCTCAAATTGCTCGTTTTGTGTGTGAATGAGTGTGTGAATGGATTGGCACCCCGTCCAGGGTGTACTGTACCCCATCCTGGGCCCAAAGTCTCATGGAATAGGCGCCAGGTCCCCCCGTGACCCCGTATAGAGGATTAAAGCGGTATAGACGATGATGATATTATATGGTTAGTTTCACAGCAACTTTGATTTTCGACTTTTAGCTTCTGGGCAAGAACATCTAGGGGTTAGTTAGATTGCTGCTAAGCTGAGGATAATGGATTTGTGGGATAATCAGACACTGGAGCATAGATTTTGAATAAAAGTCTTGAATGAATTTCATTCGCAAACTACACCTACCTTTCTTGGTTTGTCTGAATTGTCATTGCATTTTCTGATTTATTATTTTGTTTCTGGATTTGCTTTTGTGATTTCTAATTTGTTATATTGTTTTTTTAATTTTGTTTTTGAATTTTTATTTTGTTTTTGAATTTGTTATTTTGTTTCCAGTTTTCTGATTTTGTTTTTGAATTTATTTTGTTTTTGCTTTTCTTATTTTGTTTTTGAATTTGTTATTTTGTTTCCATTTTTCTTATTTTGTTTTTGAATTTGTTTTTTTCTTTCCAGTTTTCTGATTTTGTTTTTGAATTTATTTTGTTTTTGCTTTTCTTATTTTGTTTTTGAATTTGTTATTTTGTTTCCATTTTTCTTATTTTGTTTTTGAATTTGTTTTTTTCTTTCCAGTTTTCTGATTTTGTTTTTGAATTTATTTTGTTTTTGCTTTTCTTATTTTGTTTTTGAATTTGTTATTTTGTTTCCAGTTTTCTTATTTTGTTTTTGAATTTGTTTTTTTCTTTCCAGTTTTCTGATTTTGTTTTTGAATTTATTTTGTTTTTGCTTTTCTTATTTTGTTTTTGAATTTGTTATTTTGTTTTCGCTTTTCTTATTTTGTTTTGCAAATCAGAGTAAAGGGGTAAATCAGAGTAAAGGGGTCTGAATACAAATGAACGCCATACTTTTCAGATTTATTTATTTGTAAAAAAAACAACTTGAAAACCATTTATCATTTTCCTTACACTTCACAATGATGTGCCATCTTATGTTAGTCTATCGCATAAAATTCCAATAAAATAAATTTTTGTGGTTGTAACGTGACAAAATGTGGAAAAGTTCAAAGGGTGTGAATACTTTTACAAGGCACTGTGTTAAAGCTTTTATTTGGCTGCTATATAATACAGTATGTGACACATTTTTCTATTATGTACACAATCGGCAGACCTGGAATGTCCTGCATGCAATCATGACATGTGTGTACTCCTGGTCCAGTCCCTACAGCACCATTTCCACATAATTCCTGTGGAATTATATCCAGCAAGGGAACCTAAAAATGTAGTACCTGTTTACACGGACCACCGCTAATGTCAGGTGTGTTGAAAGTCACTGGGAAACCCACTTTATATGGACCGATATATGTCTGACGGAATGATAAATAGCTTCCTTGGTCTCACGTGTGAGAAACAATTATGTAGATAACTTGTCCAGGTATTTATTGGAATGACTACAGGCAATCTCTCTCTCTCTGGTTATTAGGAATCTGATGTGTCCCAGGGTAGGTTTAAATGTAAACAATTGCTCAAATGGGCTCATGGACCCGAGATTTATATGCGCAAAAGTATTTAGGG
This sequence comes from Channallabes apus, assembly GCA_030522415.1. NCBI lineage: Eukaryota > Metazoa > Chordata > Actinopteri > Siluriformes > Clariidae > Channallabes > Channallabes apus. Next base: position 22,273,976 of record CM060124.1, on the reverse strand, counting down.
GTTTGAGCCAGATGCTCGAGTCGTGTACTGTGTGCTGTATTTATCAAGTGAAAGCCCTGAAAATGACATGATTTAAGGCACAGTGTTTTCTTTTATCTCAAAACTATAGTCATATATAATGAAGAAGAAGAAAAGGTGAAAAGAGGGGCAAAGAAAAAAGGAGGAATAATTTTTTGGTAATTATTGTCCGATTATACAAATAAATATTATTATTATTATTATTATTATTATTATTATTATTATTATTATAAGATGAACTATTTTTGGGAAATGCTACACAGCAAAATTCCCAGTGTTGAACTAACACTCAAATGGATACAACTCTGAAAGTCTTTACTGTGTGTGTGCGTGTGTGTGTATATCAGATTAAACTGAGTGTTAATTATGTCTCAGTGCTATAATATTTCATGAGGGTTCATATGCTGCCTTTTTCAGTCAACATCTTGCTATTGCACAGAAGGACAAAAACAAGCAGATTGCAATTCATCAGAAAGTTGGTGGTAAACCCATTCTCTCCGTCACCCGCACTCATAAATCAGCACGGGACACGCTAAGCCAGATAAAACGAGAATTTGGCCTACATTCACCATAGGGCCAATAAATGGCGGACTGGGGATGTTTTTGTGGTTAATGAGACCGTGTCCAGGGAAAAGGGAAATACAACTGTTTCAGCTGGTGCTTTCATCCACAGGGAATGGTGTGTGTGTGTGTGTGTGTGTGTGTGTTATAAGCAGTGTGAAACTACCTATTAACAGTAGACTATTACTAAACTGTTTCCACTGATCTGCATGTCACATTACTGCTTAAATATCAAGCAAGCATGAATTCATTAGTTCCTCTTTAGTAACAGGTTAGCTTTGTGATGGAGTCTCAGCCTGTCCCTGCAACAGTGGTTTTAAAGCAGGACACCAGTACACACCACCTCCATGCACTCACACACACATTCACACCTGAGAACAATTTATCACAGCCAATCAATTTACCTGCATGGTTTTAGACAGAGAGGAAACTAGAAACTCACACAAACATGAGGAGAACATGTCTGCATGAGACTCCATAAAGACAGTAACCCGAGCTCAGGATCGAACCCAGGGCCCTGGAGCTATGACAAAAAGAACGATAATAAACAAAAGAAAGATAAGAACTAGAGCTATTAAATGTTAGCAATTAAACTAACTATATTTACACAACGAAAGTAGAAATTTAACGTACATTCTCATGTGTACATAATATTCGGCATAAACAGCAATTATTCTAATTACAGTGCATACGTACACAATAAATCATATTGAAGAATTTATAGTGACACAATCAATCAATCACTGTACAAATTATATAGTGATGGATAATAGACAGAGGATACGCAAAACAAGTACAAACCCTGACTTATTGCCTGTTTGCTTGTGTGTGTTATTTGGGGGCGTGCCTGGACAGGTGTCGGTGTATACGTCTGCGTCTGTGTACGTGCAGCTTTGCAAGTTTTACCGAACAGTCATGACAAGTACTTCTGCAGTCTGTAAAAGTTACACATTATAGATCTTCAAAAGGGCATTCCTGAATAGAAAAAGGTCAACTTGTCAAGAAGACAAGACGACATCTACCCAACCATGAGGAGTATCTTAAAAAAGAGAGAGAGAGAGAGAGAGAGAGAGAAACCCTGGGGGGCATCGCTCTTCATCTTGGAAAATCACACCACCCAAACAAGAGTTTTTTTTTTTTTAGGTCTTATCAGGCCAGGACCAGAGTGTTTCTGCACATGTGATTATATCTTATATAATATAATATATCTTATGTATAATTTATATATAATTATATAAATATACAGTGGGTACGGAAAGTATTCAGACCCCCTTACATTTTTCACTCTTTGTTATATTGCAGCCATTTGCTAAAATCATTTAAGTAATTTTTTCCCTCATTAATGTACACACATCACCCCATACTGACAGAAAAACACAGAATTGTTGACATTTTTGCAGATTTATTAAAAAAGAAAAACTGAAATATCACATGGTCAGAAGTATTCAGACCCTTTGCTCAGTATTTAGTAGACAAGTTTTTTTTTACACCTGGATTTGGAGATCCTCTGCCATTCCTCCTTGCACATCCTCTCCAGTTCTATCAGGTTGGATGGTAAACGTTTGTGGACAGCCATTTTTAGGTCTCTCCAGAGATGCTCAATTGGGTTTAAGTCAAGGCTCTGGCTGGGCCATTTAAGAACAGTCATAGAGTTGTTGCGAAGCCACTCATCCGTTATTTTAGCTGTGTGCATTGGGGTCATTGTCTTGTTGGAAGGTAAACCTTCTGCCCAGTCTGTGGTCCTGAGCACTCTGGAGAAGGTTTTCGTCCAGGATATCTCTGTACTTGGCCGCATTAATCTTTCCCTCGATTGCAACCAGTCCCTGCAGCTGAAAAACACCCCCACATCATGATGCTGCCACCACCATGCTTCACTGTTGGTACTGTATTGGACAGGTGATGAGCAGTGCCTGGTTTTCTCCACACATATCACTTTGAATTAATGCCAAAAAGTTCAATCTTGGTCTCATCAGACCAGAGAATCTTATTTTCACCATCTTGGAGTCCTTTGGGTGTTTTTTAATGTGTCTTGCACTGAGGAGAAGCTTCCCTCAGGCTATTCTGCCATGAAGCCCAGACTGGTTGACTTTCTACAACTTTCTCCCATCTCCTGACTGCATCTCTGGAGCTCAGGCACAGTGATCTTTGGGTTCTTCTTTACTTCTCTCACCAAGGCTATTTTCTGCCAATAGCTCAGTTTGGCCAGACGGGCAGCTCTAGGAAGGGTTCTGGTTGTCCCACTGTGCTCTTAGGAACCTTAAGTGCAACAGAATTTTCTGTCTCTGAGCTTTTCAGGCAGTTCCTTTGACTTCATGATTCTCATTTGCTCTGACATGCATTGTGAGCTGTAAGGTCTTATATAGACAGGTGTGTGGCTTTCCTAATCAAATCAGTATAATCAAACACAGCTGGACTCAAATGAAGGTGTAGAACCATCTCAAGGATGATCAGAAGAAATGGACAGCACCAGAGTTAAATATATGAGTGTCACAGCAAAGGGTCTGAATACTTCTGACCATGTGATATTTCAGTTTTTTTTATAAATCTGCCAAAATGTCAACAATTCTGTGTTTTTCTGTCAGTATGCGGTGATGTGTGATTTAGCAAATGGCTGCAATATAACAAAGAGTGAAAAATTTAAGGGGGAATAATACTTTCTGAATACTTTCCGTACCCACTGTATACAGTATAATGTCTGATGTACGAGAACATGTGCATTTATTTAGATGATGTATAGATGCTAAACTAGACTTGGAGAAGCTAATCTTTGACCTTTCAAGTCCATTTTTCGTTGAAATAGAAAGGCTTCATCATTTGAGACCACACAAGAACCCCACCGAGGCTGTCAGCTGAAGCAGAAGGATGAGCTGTCCCATGATCTTTTCTAAACATGTTCTGACATGAGACAACAGATTGTTCTTTCCGATAATCCATTCCCCAACTTCCAAAAGCTGTCACATACGCTTGGTCAGGGAGCTGAAACTCTCTATACCGTATGAAGAATAAACGGTGCATTGAACTTAAATATCTATATAAACATTATAAATCTGGTACAAGACGGCATAATACACAAATTTAATAAAAAATGTATTGCGCCATTTAACCTGGAGATTTTCAACCTGTGAAGCAGTTGTCAAGGGGGTTATTTAATTACAGGATAAAGTTTAAGCTAACAATAATTTTTTTAATTTATTAACTTCTGTTTATTGAAATTGCACATTTTGGTGGAGTAACACTTCTGCTATACTGCTATACTGTTGGCGTGACACAGAACTAATTGTAGCACTCACCTTTGTTCTTTGGACAAGATTTTTTTCCCGGATGACCCAAATGGGATTCATTAGATATAATGACTTTGTCCCAGTCCTCAGCAGTCTATTCCCTGTACAGTTTACAGAATATCAGTTTGTTCTTGATGTTTTTTTCCTGTAGAGAAGTGGCTTCTTTGCTTCCCCTCTTAAAATGAGCGCTACCATCAGTCCTGTGTCATGCCAACAGTAAAGCATCCTAAGATCATTCATGTGTGGTGTCGCTTCTTAGACACGGGAGTGGGCTCACTCACAATTTTGACTAAGAACATAGCCATGAATAAAGAACGGTACAAAAACAGAGAAATTTCTCCCAACCATTCAAGAACAGTTGTCAGGTGATAAACAATACCATTTCCAGCATGATGGAGCATCTCACCATAAGGCAAAAGTGATAACTAAGTGGCTCAGGGAACAAAACATTTTGGGTCCATGGCCAGGAAACTCCCCAGACCTTAACTGCATTGAGAACTTGAGGCGGGTGAAGAAACAAAAACCCACAAATTCTGACAAACTCCAAGAATTGACTATGCAAGAACAGGTTTCGAGCAGTCAGGGTGTGGTCCTGAAGTTGATTGATATTGAGCCAGGATGGATTGGAGTGATCTTGAGAAAGAAGTGTCACCACTGCAAATATTGATTCTTTGTATAAACGTCATGTAATTGTCAGTCAAAAACTTTGACAATTATGAAATGCTCGTAATTATACTTTAGTATACCATAGTAACATCTGACAAAAGTTCTAAAAACACAGAAGCAGCAGACTTTGGTGTCATTCTTAAAACTTTTGGCCTCCTATGCTGCAGTTGATGTTGGCAGAGTTTAAGCTGATCCCCCCCCCCCCCTTTTTTTGTCTACAAGATTCTGTAGTGCAATTGGAGACCATCAACTGTGATGAAGGGAAGATGTGAGGCTTTATCAAAGACCTGTGGCTATGAGGAGAGCTCAACGAGATGGTCACAGGAAAGACAGGAGAGTATTAAGTTCAGCCTTAAACACAGAGACAGCTAGCGACATGCTAGCTAGCGACATGCTAGCTAGCTGTCTCAGTGTTTAAGATTAAACCTTAATAGACCATACAAGTAAAGTAATGAGGTTCAACACTTGAAATTGTTTCACTTACTTTACAAAAAAGGAGCATGTTGATGGCCAAAGCTCATAAAACTCCTCCACCGTACAACTAGTTTGTCAAAGCCTGCTAAAATCACTGATTTTGATGTAGAAGCCATATTGACTAAAATATGTAGAATTAAGGAACAGCATACGTATCAGTAACTGTGTTTTTACCCAACTAGGCACATACCTGACCACAGATATACAGTGGTTGCATGTGGATTAAATCTTACGTGGACACAATTGAAAGTACCTGGACATAAATGGCCAGGTGCAAAATGTCCCACACTTCTCAGTGGCTAATGAGGCATGAGACATTTTTGCCATAACTTTCAAAATAACTCAAAAATGCAAAATACAGAAACACAACGCAGAAGGGGAAAGCACATTTAAATACCCATGAATGAAACTAACGAGAAACAGTTAAGCATTCGTTAGCTACGCAGCTTAAATCAAATCCAGCTTAACTCGAATATAAATACAGCTAAATATTTCTCTCCTGGTGGAATCAGGCAAAGCCGCTGGTAACACGGGAAACCGCCGGGTTATCATCTCAAAGTGGAAATATACACCTATTCTGTTTCTTGCTAATGAACTCTGTCTCATTGGCGGTTAAGTTTATAAAGGAAACACTTTTCTTAGTTGGTAGCATAAGTTTCCAATTTCCATGGCTGTGTTTAAGAAGGAAGTCTGTGGGAATGGCTCTGTCATTAGATACTAGTCAGTTTCATCCTGGTCACCTCCGCAATCAGGGTAAGATTTGAAGGTTCCTATTATTTAATGTTCACCAGATTTTAATTAGTGCAGGCAAAACAAACACACAAACAAACAAACAAAATCACACAAAATTAAACGGAAAGGTGTGGACTAGGGAGGTCTTCTTGAGGATCAGCACAAGCACTTTGGGAGAAGCCAGTAATCTGCAGAGTAAGGCTATTCTTCAGTGGCATGTTGTTGCGGTTTGTGGTCCTGTTGATTTTGGGGCTGGTCTCACCCTGGGGAAAACATGTGTGAGCCAAATGTGTTTTCAGTGAGCAGCGCTAAGGATCCTTATTCTCAGAGCTGCTCTTAGCGCTGCTGCGTCCCATAAAAGAGATGCAAGGGAAGCTGAAAGGAACCAGGAGTTTCCTTTGCTGAGAAAGTCACAATTGCTGACCTAGTAGTTCTTGTCTTCAACCAGTGGAATTTTTTTCTTAATGTTATTTATATGATTCTTTTAAATAATTAAAAGGATTATTTTAATTGGTGTCTTTAGTCCCTTGATGGATCCTGTAACATGGGATCAAACATGTAGGATCAACGTACTTAGGATCAACAACAGGATCAGCTGGATTTATCAAAGTCAGCATAATAAGAGGTTTATACTGAACAGGTGGATAATTAAAACACTTTTTAAAAGGCAAGTTGAATTTTTTTACCACATTGCAGTAGAGAACAGACTCACACTATTATTATAAATATTCCTTCATTGAATTCCAGGGCCCATTAATACTTACAGTACTGGATGCACAATATATCTAATCCATGGTGTCTCTTTGTAACACTTCTTGATTAGTAAAATACAAGAATATACATCTGATGATCATATGTACAGTGGTGTGAAAAACTATTTGCCCCCTTCCTGATTTCTTATTCTTTTGCATGTTTGTCACACTTAAATGTTTCTGCTCATCAAAAACCGTTAACTATTAGTCAAAGATAACATAATTGAACACAAAATGCAGTTTTTAAATGAAGGTTTACGTTATTAAGGGAGAAAAAAAACTCCAAATCTACATGGCCCTGTGTGAAAAAGTGATTGCCCCCCTTGTTAAAAAATAACTTAACTGTGGTTTATCACACCTGAGTTCAATTTCTGTAGTCACCCCCAGGCCTGATTACTGCCACACCTGTTTCAATCAAGAAATCACTTAAATAGGAGCTACCTGACCCAGAGATGTAGACCAAAAGCACCTCAAAAGCTAGACATCATGCCAAGATCCAAAGAAATTCAGGAACAAATGAGAACAAAAGTAATTGAGATCTATAAGTCTGGTAAAGGTTACAAAGCCATTTCTAAAGCTTTGGGACTCCAGCGAACCACAGTGAAAGCCATTATCCACAAATGGCAAAAACATGGAACAGTGGTGAACCTTCCCAGGAGTGGCCAGCCGACCGAAATTACCCCAAGTACGTAGAGACAACTCATCCGAGAGGCCACAAAAGACCCCAGGACAACATCTAAAGAACTGCAGGCCTCACTTGCCTCAATTAAGGTCAGTGTTCACGACTCCACCATAAGAAAGAGACTGGGCAAAAACGGCCTGCATGGCAGATTTCCAAGGCGGAAACCACTTTTAAGCAAAAAGAACATTAAGGCTCGTCTCAATTTTGCTAAAAAACATCTCAATGATTGCCAAGACTTTTGGGAAAATACCTTGTGGACCGACGAGACAAAAGTTGAACTTGTTGGAAGGTGCGTGTCCCGTTACATCTGGCGTAAAAGTAACACAGCATTTCAGAAAAAGAACATCATACCAACAGTAAAATATGGTGGTGGTAGTGTGGTGGTCTGGGGTTGTTTTGCTGCTTCAGGACCTGGAAGGCTTGCTGTGATAGATGGAACCATGAATTCTACTGTCTACCAAAAAATCCTGAAGGAGAATGTCCGGCCATGTGTTCGTCAACTCAAGCTGAAGAGATCTTGGGTGCTTGCAGCAGGACAATGACCCAAAACACACCAGCAAATCCACCTCTGAATGGCTGAAGAAAAACAAAATGAAGACTTTGGAGTGGCCTAGTCAAAGTCCTGACCTGAATCCTATTGAGATGTTGTGGCATGACCTTAAAAAGGCGGTTCATGCTCGAAAACCCTCAAATAAAGCTGAATTACAACAATTCTGCAAAGATGAGTGGGCCAAAATTCCTCCAGAGAGCTGTAAAAGACTCGTTGCAAGTTATCACAAACGCTTGATTGCAGTTATTGCTGCTAAGGGTGGCCCAACCAGTTATTAGGTTCAGGGGGCAATTACTTTTTCACATAGGGCGATGTAGGTTTGGATTTTTTTTCTCCCTAAATAATAAAATCCCTCATTTAAAAACTGCATTTTGTGTTTACTTGTGTTATCTTTGACTAATAGTTAAATGTGTTTGATGATCAGAAACATTTAAGTGTGACAAACATGTAAAAGAATAAGAAATCAGGAAGGGGGCAAATAGTTTTTCACACCACTGTACATATTCATAAATTCTAGATGTTATGTATTATCATTCCTATACAGAAAGTCCCCAACTTATGAACGAGATCCGAGCATGTTTGTAAGTTGGATTCATTCGTTAGTTCGACAAAGTGAATCTCATACACCTTTGACACAAATATCCAAGTTTGGTGTTTTGGTTCCGCATTACACTCTCGCAAGACACCTTTAAATTGCAAGGGAATCCTGGTGAAACAGCGGGGGCAGCTGACCTTGTTTAAGGGCATCCCAGAAGACGTTTGGGGGAGGACATTGCTACATGCATTTTACTGCACTCTTGAATGGATACCATTTTGTCTCAGAGCTGTATTGGACTGTGAACTCTGAAATTAGGATTATTCACCATCAGGACAGATTTACATCTGCTACAGATTTTGATTATCATCGTGCTCCTGGACTGATTCATTGAAACCGGTGAGGTCGACTCCCACAAACACACATACAATATATAGTATTAGACATTTTATACATTCACAGGCTGAAAATATTGTATATAATTGTAAATATTGGTATCTGGTGCCCTGCAGTGTCTATTTGTTGTACAATACACATGAGTTACTTCCACGATTTGTTCGCATCTACACATGTTCATAAATCTACGGTCCGTTCGTATCTGCGGAAATTCGTAACTCAAATGTTCATAAATCTGGGACTTGATGTTTTTTTTTAAAGAATCCTAACAAATGATATTTGTTAGATGATTAAAAGCCTTGTCTACGTACCAAAATCTGCAGAACATAGTGTCCTCCAGGCTGAGGGTTGAAAACCACCGATGCATGGAATCTCATATAAATGTACTACTGTAGGTAGAACATTTTAAGCATAATTCTAAGATACTGTATGTTCTGTGCAAAAAACCAACCAGTAAATCATGATGTTTATGCAATTGGGCTGCTTTTCGACAGCCCAGACTGGGTCTTTAGTCAACACAGAACCAGTTTTGCTAAATGTTTTCAATTGAAAGTAGCTAGGTCCTGCTGTAAAAGTCATTAGATGATGGTAAATGACTAATTTGCACATTGATTATATCATCATCATGTAATATTTGCATTGTAACTAAAAGCAGACAGAGAAGGCTGAGTGCATACAGCAACTGGCATCAAGTAATTTCTCCATATAAAGTATGGTGCTGAAACTAGGGGGCGGAGCCAGTTGCTATACAGGCCATAATTTATTATAGCTGTTCTTTTGAAGCACCAAGCACAGGAAGAACATGCAAACTCCACACGCACAGACCCCGAGGCAGGAATCAAACTGATATCCCTGGACGTGTAAGGCAACAGTGCTAATCACTACGTTACCATGTCGTCTGACTCTAGTTAGCTGTTAAATAATAATACTACTACTAATAATAATAATACATGTTATAATATATAGCATATACTGTACCAGGAGCATCAAGCCAAAGCCCTGCAGAGAATCGTCGCTCTTCTAACACATCCCAGTTCCTCTAAATACATAAAAAAAGAATTAGATACTCTCATATTTGCTTTCTTAATAAATACAAAGCTCACGTTTTTCATTACGACCCTGACAGTTTGCATAAGATCTAGGCTGTCAATTCTGCTAACTTAACTGACAATGAAGCCCTATTTCTGCCTATACAACTCTGGGGTGCTTTCTTTCTCCAAATAAGTGGAGAAACCCTCCTGTGCATCAACCCCAAATGAACCAAAATCAACAATCTGCATGTTTGACAGAAGCTGCATGAGCTAGGCTCATACTTACGTGGCTACGGTGTATCATTGTTGTAGAGGACTAACACTGACTGAAGCACACCGCGTGAATAAAAGAGTTTTGTTATGGCCCTGAATAAATATAAAGACACAGATGTATGGACTTGCGTATTCTGATATACACACATCTTGTGCAATAGATATATGATTCACTCTTAATGAACTGTAATTGAAATGTTCATTGTTCAAAAGTTAAATTATACCTTTTCTAATCATTACCATACTGTATGTTAGGTTTATTCCTATATACCTGTAGTACATCCTGGTCTCTTCAAATCTAAAGTCTTTCTATCAGAAGCCTTTCTACTGTATCTGCTGATATGATTGGGAAGTACAGTACATCACCATTCTTTATCACCAAAAGACGATGACCAAGTGGGAATGGAAGCCTCAAACCTGGAGTTGTGAGGTCAAAGTGCAAACCACTACGCCACCATGCTCCCGTGGGAAATTTCACTCTTTATTCATTTATTTTTAAATAAATTAACAAAACACTCCAATATGGTGGAGTATTGTTTATCAGTTAAAATTTATGACATAAAAGGTCTGGGATTTTTTGGTAGCTGTTGATGAGAACTCTTAATTATGCAATAAGAGGTGATGATGTAAGTGAATGAGGCCATTAAAGCTGATAAACAAGATAGACCTTGGGTTAGTAGAGAGACAGCAGCTCAATGAAGACAGAGAAAGTCAAACATCTGCAAACAAGCAGCATCTGAAGACTGTTGCAGTAAAGACCTGGAAAAGCAGCTCAAGCAGGTGATTGACTGCAAAATTATGGCTTCCAAGCTTTAAAATCAATCAATCAATCAATCTATCTATCTATCTATCTATCTATCTATCTATCTATCTATCTATCTATCTATCTATCTATCTATCTATCTATCTAATGAAACATCAACTATACAGTTGTTGCACCGATCAGGTAGAATGGGAGGGTTGTATCAGGAACAACAACAACATCATCCAATCAAACTTCTTCAATTAAATCTGACAGTTTACACATCAATCGCACCCTGATCATTGTCTTTCACTTGTGTTTACACATTTTCTGGGGAAGGCTTGTATAAATTGGCTTAAAGCACCCTGTCTGTCCCATCACCCCCGCCTTTCAAAGATTAAAAAACTTAAATACAGTTTCATTTCCTTATTTGTGTGAGGGTTGCCCACTAGAGGGCAGTGTTTGTGTTTTGTAGTTTTTGTTTGTAGACTCAGTTTCCCAGAAGGCACCTCAGTCAGGTGACGCGGATGCTCACCTGAACTGAGGAAGCTCATTAGACATAGGATAAATAGCTGTATGTTCTGGGAAACTGGGTCGAGCATTAATTTCTGTTCTGTTATGTGGGTTTTGTTTTGTTCTGTTTTAGTTTGTTTAACACTATGGTTGGCCTTTTAGTTTCAGGAGCACTTTCAGTTAAGTTTGTTTATATTAAGATGTCCTTGTGTCTCCTAGCAGGATTAGCCTCTAGGAGAATTAGCCCTTTGTGTTTACCCTTTTGTGTAAGTGACCCCCATTGCATGTTTAGTTATTAGTCTGATTAGTTACTAGCTAGCTTAGCACCTAATGTGCAGAACAGGTGGTAGGCCTAGCCAAGCCTGTCTTGTGTGTGTTTATCCCTTGCATGTGTAGTCCCTTGTGTTTAGTCCTCTAGTCTGTTTAGTATGTCTTGTCTCGTCCAGTTTGTGTCCCCATGTCTGTATTGTATATTAGTTGTGCAATCCCTAGTCTGATGTCTAATGTTTATGAGTTCTGTTAACATTATGCTCCAAAGTTCATGCCAACTTCCTTAGTTCATCCTTTGTTCATGTTTGGTTTTTGTTTACTCATTATTATTAAAAGACTTTGTTTCACTGCATCCCCTCTATGCCTCCACACCAAGCCCACAGTCCAACATCCAGCAGAACGTGACAATTTGCAGTTAAGACTGTTTTAGATTCTTGTGAAACCAAGTGCAACAGTTCTACTAGTGCTTGTAATAAAATGAATGAATGGTATGAAGTGTGGCTGTGGGCTAGGGTTAAATAAGCTGTAGATTTACAGGTCCAATGGCACTCTTGTCAGGTTTTTATACAAAAGAAACCCCCCCTCCCCCACACAAGTTGATCCCTATAATAGTCTGGTCCAATAAAGGTTTTAGCTCAGCAATGGTTCGGTATGATAATTATGAAGGTCAAACCAGGCGATTCACTTCTTAAACGCTGGTCTCCCAGGAACTCCTTTAATGACCCATACATGTGGGAATGGCTTGAAGCGAGGTCAGGACTGTACTGGGGGATGTGTCAATAACTCCCGGCCGAGATCCTGTAATGTGCAAATGGTGTTGGTGATTGCGTGTAAAGTTCCCACAGGTGCGTCTCTCCTGCACTTTGGTCACAAGTTATCTGATCAAGTGTTCCACCCGCTGCAGTTTCTAGGGGAAAATTTATCCTTCATTCAGGATAAGATTCATCACAAGTCCTAGTTTGACCTCATATGCAGCAGAATTAATCATTTTGGTTGGAATTTTACCATCCAGTATAGCTGATGGGGGATTCACAGGAAATGTAGTATGTTATCAGTATGTAATACTAATCCGTTAAAACTTGAAAAAGTATAATCACAATGTACAGTAGCTTCCTAACTGATTTAAGTGTTTGTGTGTGTATTTATAGAAATCTATTTATACTGTATTAAAGGGAAGACAGGAAGTAGGAATAAAGGAAACTGGGGTCACAGGAAAGAAAAAAAATGCTGCCACTGATGTTTTATGATGTTTATGCTAGTAATTCTGCAGAAGTCTTTTAACACAGAGCACATGACATTCATTTTCTGATTTACGTAATGACGGTCACATGATCTTGTCTGGATGTCTGCTCAAGTAAACCCATGTAAATTTCTAAAAATGCATATACAGTATACAGTGGTGGCACAGTGGCTTAGCAGTTAGCACTGTCACCTTGCACCTCCAAGGTGTGGGCTTGATTCCCGCCTCTGTGTGCATGGAGTTTGCATGTTTTTCCAGTGCTTCGTTGGTTTCCTCCAGGTACTCTGGTTTCCTCCCACAGTCCAATTGGCTTTCCCAAATTGCCAATAGTGTGTGAATGAGTGTGTATGTGCCTTGCGATGGATTAGGACCCCCAGCGACAGGTTAAAGTGGTGCAGATGATAAGTGAGAGAGTAAGTATCTATACCGTGGTGTGTGTGTGTGAGAGAGAGAGAGAGAGAAAGAATGAGATAACCACTGTCAGGTCTTTTTCAGATGTACCACCGTCTGGACACCCGATTCTTCGTTGTTAAGTCAAGTCAGGTAAACAATATGTGCTCATTTGCTCTCACTGTGCCTCTGTTTTATTGATTATTATAATTTTTTTTTTAATGAATGCCTCCTCTAAAGCTTGTGGCAATTCCATTCATTCAATTCCCTTCAGCTATCAGAGTTTAAATTTAGTTTTACGACTAAAAGCTAAAGTTCCTGCATGAATAACACATAGTGCTTCGATTTCCAATAAAAGCTTCACTCCTACCATCAAGTACACAGGCACGTGCACGACTTTAGTTTCATAATATTGTGGAATATTTAACAGCTAGCATGAGACTGTGAAATGGACACAGGAGCTGGAGGGATAAAAAGAATCCTTTTTGAGTCTTCTCCAAAAACATCGAACAGAGCAATCTATCAGCATATAGTTATAAACCCGTCTACTTCAGTCTGGTGGAGCAAAATAAACAAGGGAATCATTTCACACTAAATAGGTGTTTTATGTTTGAATCCTTTTTATTTGTCCAGTCTCGTATTTCAGCTACTCACTGTGCAGCCATGAATATTTTTCAGGTGCAATATTGACGGCACAAAACCGTCTGTCAGGAGGAAAGCAGAAAGTGTACAGATTTGCACTGATCCTAGGGTTATACACCATACAATTAAGAAAATCAAAAATAAGACATGCTAATTTTTTTTTTTTATCAAGCCATCTTCTTGCCTTTAAAAATGCTGGCATCTTCTCAAATGAGTTTGACTGAGCCTGGTATTGTTTTCCTTTTAAGACCTAAATGTCAAAGGACCCAGACTCAGGTACTGTAGCATGCTACAGTATGTGGCAGTTTTTGGCAGAGCGACTACTGATAAACTGATCCCATATTGTTAGAGGAATCAAAATGATTTACTTTTTGTCTCCCTTCCCAGAGAAAAGCCGGCTACGTTCGTAGCTGCCATGACACAATTGCCAAGTTCACTGCTCCAGATTTCTCTCCTTTCTAAAAGGCCTTGTTTGGGCCGTATTAAGAGGGACCTTAAACTCATTACTGAGGTCATGATATCACAAGTGCCAGATGGAGCCTTTTTTTCTGCCTTTTCATTGCTGTTGAAACTATCCCTGATACTTTAATATTATTTTTTAAGTGATTTATTTCACTCTTAGCCTTTACTATAGCATTTCCTTTGTATCTGCACCTGTTTCTCACTGTTTCATGGCTTAAGTTGCACCTCCAGGGTCCGGGTTTGATTCCCAGCCAAGTTCGACTCCCACCTCTGTGTGCATGGAGTTTGCATGTTCTCTCTGTGCTTGGAAGGTTTCCTCCGGGTACTCTGGTTTCCTCCAATGCGCCCTATGTCAGCTGGGATAGGCTCCGCCCTATAGATTTATATTTACATTTAGGCATTTGGCAGACGCTCTTATCCAGAGCGACTTACACTTTTTTCTCATTACACATCCGAGCAGTTGAGGGTTAAGGGCCTTGCTCAAGGGCCCAACAGTGGTAAATTGGTGGTTGTGGGATTTTAACCTGGGATCTTCCGAACTGTAGTCCAATGCCTTAACCACTGAGCTACCCCTGGCCTATAGACGATGAGTGAGTGAGTGATCTATTTCACTCCTAGCATTTCCTTTTCTCACTGGTTCATGCCTTAGATTAGATACCTTTTTTAATGCTTGAATAATTCATAGGTGGCAGCACAGTGGCTTACTGATTAGCACTGTTGACTTGCACCTTCAGGATGCCAGGACCTTCAATTCCCAGCTTGGTGGGTTTCATCCATGTACTCCAGTTTCTTCCCACAGTCCAAAAACATGCAGAATAAGCTAATTCGCATTCACAAATTTTCCATAGTTAGAGAAAGTGTGTGTGTGTGTGTGTGTGTGTGCCCTATAATGGATTGGTAGCCTGTCTATGGTGTACCCTGCCTTGTAGTTTTCTGAGACAGGCTCCAGGCTCCCCACGACCCTGTATACAGGATAAGGCTGTATAGACGATGGCTCGGGTAATGGGACTGGACTGATGCCAAATATGTGAGGCAAAAAAGTCCTTCAGGAAGCCTACATGAAAAATACAATAAAGTCTGGCTCTTCGAAAGCTAAATCTGAAGAAATGAGGGGACTGTAGACTTTTGCACAATACTGTCTATAAAAATACGAAGCTCCTTCAACAATTGTGTTTCAAATTATACCCCACTGTTAATAGACCAACTTCCATAAATAGATCATAAAATTAATCCATATTCATATTCCGTATTTATCTTCAAGTTAATTGTAATCAGCAACCTTATTTTTTTTATTTCACAATTCACATTTCACAATTCACACAAAAAGTAAATGAATATTAACAGCCTTCATTTGTTTAAAAAATATATATTTAACATACAACCACAAATCAGAAAAAGTTGGGACCGTATGGAAAATGCAAATAATAAAAAAGAAAGTAGTGATTTCTAAATTTACTTTGACTTATATTTTTTAATTTTAATTTTTATTATTGGACTGTAGGAGGGAACTGGAGTACCTGGAGGAAACCCACCGAGCACGGGAAGAACATGCAAACTCATAACTCAAATCACCTACCCAGGAATTGTTAATTCCTATGCTAATCATCATGCCACCATGCTGCCATTATTATTATTATTATTATTATTATTATTATTATTATTATTACTGTATTATTATTATTATTATTATTGCTGTATTATTATTATTACTACTACTGTATTATTATTATTATTATTATTATTATTACTGTATTATTATTATTATTATTACTACTGTATTATTATTATTATTATTATTATTATTGCTGTATTATTATTATTACTACTACTGTATTATTATTATTATTATTATTACTGTATTATTATTATTATTATTATTATTATTATTACTGTATTATTATTATTATTATTATTACTGTATTATTATTATTACTGTATTATTATTATTATTATTATTATTACTGTATTATTATTATTATTGCTGTATTATTATGATTATTATTGTATTATTATTATTATTATTATTGCTGTATTTTTGATGTGGCCATGTAATCATCAAATCTTTAAACTGTGCATAAAACGTAAGCATTGTGATTAGGGTTAGCCAGACACAGACACATTTATCTTCATCTATTGTACTGTTTTGCTTTAATACAAGTTAATTCAATCACAGCCAAAGGACAATATGACATACAAAGTCCTGCTTGAACACCAATCTTCCATGTCTGACGTTAACAAGTAAGGTGCAGTGTTACACTCTTACAGCATTGGACTACAAGAGTGAGCCTGAACTTCTGGTAAACAAGAACTAGTAGTCAGACTTACATAACACAGCTGGATAGAGGAGCCGCTGCTAGAAATGCGTCATGCAAATATGTCTTCATTAGTGTAACAACAAGGTCTGGTAACAAATAGCAGATACAGGCCATTTCTGAACATCTGAATCTTTTATGGAAAGTTGAAACAGAATATTGTTGTGTCGACATATTGAAGGATATTACACCATGCGAATAAAACATCTTTATACAAACATCTCTAGATTAAGCAGGTCATCAACCGCTCCAGCTGACCTTTTTCACCGTTTTGCGTACTTCCCGAGGAGTTCTCTCATTCTCTTCCTATTGTCCCACTCAGCCCACATCATCATCACACTGAAAGTCCAGGCACATTTGTGTGACATTTGTTTATTTTATTTTCCTCAACTGTTCAGGTTTTTTGCAGGCCACACAAAACAGCCTTAACGTTTCCTCTACTACGTTCGAAAAAGTGGAAATTCCCCTGGCAATAGAGTTAACGGTAGAATTGCACATTGGAACAGATGTACTGTATCTTTCCCCCCCTTTTTCTCTCTTTCAGTCTCCACCTTTGCTGTGTGAAAATAATGACTAAGGTGTTCATGTAGGAGTCTCTTTCGAGAACCAGAAGGCTGTATTTTTTCTATATTTCTAACTCTTTTGTTAAAATGAAATCACCAGGAAATCTCCAAACAGGCAATTGCAAATAAAACCACAGTGCTGGTTAGGGTTGGGATCCCCCCAAAGTTCCTTACTTCATGTGTGCTTTTTTAAAAGTAATAAAAATTTTTAATATGCTTGTTTGGATATATTTTAATGCCAGTTGGAAAAACATTTCCCCCCCATTCGAACAGGGTAAAAGCAATAATCTAAACAACAGATAAAAAAAAAAAAAAAAAAATATATATATATATATATATATATATATATATATATATTAGTCTTGGTAGCAAATTCTGAAAGCATTCCTCAAAAATGCATCCTCTGCTTTAGGGACTCTTTCATCTTGATATAACAGCAAAAAACAAGTGATCTTGCATAAGAACAATCTGCAAAGCCAATTACCTGTAGCAATCATACTGTATGGATTTTCCATCCATAGTGTTAAAAAATTGGTGATTTGTTACAACAACAAAAAAAACATGAGCTATTAGCGTGAGTAAAGCATAGAATATAGTGACAACGACAATACAATAAGAAAATACAAAGTTGATTTTTTTTGCACCTGCTGTTGGCTTAATGCACAGAGTAAAATTATCGATCCATTCTTTACATAAGCAACCCATTTAAAAATATTACCTTTAGGCACTTTGTGACCTGTTGCAGTAAAATGTGGTCCCATTTAATTAAATTTACCATAAAGAAATGAGGGATAGTTCAAGATTTTTACCCAGTACTGTACATCCAATAAATGAGTTGTTTATGTAACAACCTCAGCAGCGACCTCATTTCCCCTCTTGTCCATTCCAACCACTTTACATTCAGCATCAGCCGATGCTAATCACCGGCCTGATTATCTGTCATTACCTGCACCTGTTTCTCACTGGTTTATGCCTTAAGTTTGATTTTTTTTTTAAATGCTTGAACAATTTATAGGTCACTTTGTGGCTCAACAAACAGAATACATTGTTCTGAAACTGCTCAGGGACTGGACTGAAAATGAGCCAAAAAAGTCATGAAGAAATTAGCTGAATAAATCAGGGGAGGCTCAAAACTTTTGTTCAGTACTTTGTTTTTTTTAATTGTTGTTTAAGTTGCCGACATCGGTGTGAATGGTTGATTTTACAGTAAATGGATGATAAACTGCATGAATAGCAACGAGTTTGCAGGTCCAGCATCACTGCAGCCTAGGTGACCTTCTGTCTGTTTATCCTTTGGCTTCGTACTGTACATTTATGTTGGGCTTCTAAGAAACAGTTAAGCCACCCACAATCCATGACCCTCGGGGCTCCCAGCTGGTCTCAATTTTCTGTTCAACATCACAGATGTTGCTGAGGACAAGCTCTTATTGGTCTTGGCTGTTTACAGCACAGTTAATACTGAGTCATTTTTTATAAGGATCACTAGTAGAAATTTCATTACTTGGATGGACCAGATCATGAACAGCATAGTGTCTCTTGTGTTTATGTCCACTGGGCTATTTCTTTTGATATTTATGTGTATTGACTGCAGAACAAAAATGTTATATTGTTGCATTATGGGTACACATTATTCCAGGGGTTTTGTGGGCAAATTAAATAGCAGTTCAGTCATGGCCAAACGTTTTGAGAATGACACAAATATTTCATTTTCACAAGGTCTGCTGCTTCAGAGTTTTTAGATCTTTTTTCTCAGATGTTACTATGTTATACTGAGGTTTAATTACTAGCATTTCATAGATGTTAAAGGCTTTTATTGACAATTACATCAAGTTTCTGCAAATATTAGTCAATATTTGTCATGGTGACCCTTCTTTTTCAAGATCTCTGCAATGATTGCTGTCAATCAACTTCTGGGCCACACCCTGACTGATTGCTGTCCATTCATGCGTAATCAATACATGGCATTTGTCAGAATTTGAGGGTTTTTGTCTGTCCACCCACCTCTTGAGAATTGACCACAAAGGAATTAAGCTCTCCAGAGTTTCCTGGTCATAGAACCAAAATTTCTATGTTTCTATGTTCACTTTTGCATTATGGCAAGGGTCTCCATCATGCTGGAAAAAGCATTGTTCATCACTAAACTATTATTGGATGTTTGGGAGAAGTTGCTCTCGGAGGATGTTTTTGTACCATTCTTTATTCATGGCTGGGTCATGGACAAAATTGAGAGTGACCCCACTTCTTTGTCCGAAAAGCAATCCCACATATAAATGATCACAGGACGCTTTACTGTTTTCATGACACAGGACTGATGGTATCGCTCAAACTTTCTTCTCTGGACAAGCTTTTTTTTAAAAAGTTGCATTAAAAACATTAACTCTGCATTGGTGGTGCCTCGATCCTGCAGCTAAATCAACTTTAGGAGACGGTCCTGGCACTTGCTGGACTTTCTTGTGAGACCTAAAAATTATGGCTGGTTTTCATTTCATTTCATCTTCTGTACCGCTTTATCCTCTATTCAGGGTCGCGGGGACCTGGAGCCTATCCCAGGAGGCTTAGGGCACAAAGCGGGGTACACCCTGGACAGGGTGCCAATCCATCGCAGGGCACACACTCATACACACATTCACACATTCACACACTACGGTCTATTTGGGAACACCAATTAGCCTAACCTGCATGTCCAATTAGCCTAACCTGCATATCTTTGGACTGTGGGAGGAAACCGGAGTACCCGGAGGAAACCCACCAAGCACGGGGAGAACATGCAAACTCCATGCACACAGACAGGAATCGAGCCTGGCCAGGGAATCGAACCCAGACCCTGGAGGTGCAAGGTGACAGTGCTAACCACTAAACCACTGTGCCGCCATGGCTAGTTTTATTGGACTGTAATTAGGTAAGTGTTGTTGGCTGTTGTTTTGGTGTATAGCCAGTATTACATACAGATTGGCTGGTATTTGGTTGGAAGCTGTTAGCTATTGTTAGCTGTCAGTTAGATAATTCTACTGTAGATCATTGATCATCGATGGTGCTGTAGCTACCCCGATGTGGACAGTCAGAGAACATAACATGAATTATGGTGGTAGTTCTGATTAATGCTAATATTGAGCACTAACAAATGTGTATTAAGCATTTGTATGCCTGTGAATGTCTGTCTAATGTGTGGCTAATAAAAAAAAACTCACAAACATGCAGCTTTTAGTGGGTCCTACATACATTATGAACAGGTTTTCTCAAACAAGGCCAATTCAGGTCCTAAGGGAGATCTCTTTTAAATTGACTTAATAGGCTGGTTACTCACAAACGGTTATGAACCACCAGTCTAGATTGACTGCCATTTCCTGAACATTTGCAGTACAGGAAATTTTGCACAACCTGATACAAAACCTGCTCCTTCTAATAGAACACAATCAGCCTCTTAAGGATGTGTAATTCCCTAATGACTTGCTACTACACATCTAGACACACATGTTGTTAGTCTTTTGACTGCTCCCCTCGAGGGGTCGCCACGGATCACAACTTGGCACAAGTTTTACACCGACTGCCTTTCATGACCCATGCCTCCCATTTTATCTGAGACCAGCATTGCATCCAGTGGATATGGGTTGGGTATTGGGTGGGAACCGAATCCAGGCCTTTCACACGGCCGGTGAGAAACCTACCACTGACTCACCAATGCCCATATCTAGACCCACATGTGGACTATCATAATATCCTAAACAAAGCTTTAAAATGCATTTCGGCGAAGTGGTCAGCACTGTGGCCTTGCACATCCAGGCTTGAAGGTTGGATTCCTGCCTTTGGTCTGATTGTGTGAAGTTTTCATGTTCTCTCCATTCAATTCAATTAAATTCAATTCAGTTTTATTTGTATAGCTCTTTTAACAGTTGTCATTGCCACAAAGTAGTTTACACAATCATAGGAAATTATGGAAGATTGTATGAAATGTGAATGTGTATGAATCAAAATAATCAGATTGTCCCTGATGAGCAAGCCAAGAACGACGGCGACAGTGGCAAGGAAAAACTCCCTGAGATGGCAAAAGGAAAAAACCTTGAGAGGAACCGGACTCAACAGGAAACCCATCCTCATTTGGGTGATAACAGATAGCAGGGATTGATCTGCATCATACTGTGTGTTCAATATAACAGTCTTTACGTTAATATGGAGTCACGTTTGTTATTGGAGGGTCTGGATCACTGGCAGCTCAGGAATGTCATGTGTAGCTCAACAGAGAGAAAGGAGAGAGAGAGAGAGAGAGAGAGAGAGAGAGCAGAATAGAAGGAGATATAACTGTTAGATATGGTTACAGTCACATAATGTATAAGGTGAATGCATATATAGTGTAGAGTACAAGCAGGGACTACGGCAGGACTAACTCTGAGTCCCCCAGATCTGCTCCTTTACCTAAGGCAAACCAATTTACAAAAATGATGATTGAAAATAAGAGGTGAAATAAGAGGTTTTCAGTGTAGACATAAACACTGAGGCTGTGTTTGGGCCCCAAACATTAAATCCCAACCCAGGCTTGGTGGCTTTCCTCCGAGTAACCTGGTTTCCTCCCATAGTCCAATGACATGCAGATAAGGGTAATTGGTGATGAAAAATTGTCTGTAGTGTGTGACTGAGTGTCCAGGGTTCACTCTGTCTTGTGCCTAAAGTTTCCTGGTGTGTGTGTGTGTGTGTTGGTGTTGACAGATTTGTTTCTACACTTTGTTAAAGGCTCTTATTTGGGCGTTATCTTTCTGGGGTAAATTTAATTTGAGCGTTTCTCTTCCTTGTTGATGCAAATACCAAGTCATTCATCACACCCGCTGCTCTGCAAGCCTTCTGTTTTACCACAACAACAACAACCTCAAGCCAACCATATTTTCTATATGCAGTGCCAATGGCGTCAACATTAATTGTTCTTGTTCTCTGTTATGAGGATGAGGTTTTCTTCTTGTGGTATAATAGAACTCTTCCTCTAAACCACTGCATGCAATATTTACATCAACACATTGCAACCCCCTTCCCTTCCTTTGTCCTAAAACTTTAAAGTAGGATATTTTATAGTATGAGGTTACATTCTGAAAATTAGCATCTCTCTCTTGGCCACCGGGGATGAAGCTGCATCGTTTCCACTAAAGCTATTTGGACAGAAGACCTGAGTGGCTTGGACTCCCCCAAGATCAATACAATACCAGAGAGAAATCTGGCAAAAATATCTACCCTGCAAGGATGAAAGTGAGTCACCAGTAACTAGGTCATAAAACTACAGGAAGGAAAAGGCCTTGCCTGGAGTGCCAAATCACTTCCCAGCCCATCCCTGTCTCTGACAAATGAAACAGGAAGCCGTCTTAAGCCAAACCTCATAAGTGGGCACCGGTCCAGTCATGATACTTGGCACAAAACCATGAATGTAACAAGTGCTGTATTAACTGATATTCTTTGTTGCCAATTTATAATTATTTTTGGCCAAAGCATTAACAAGATCTGAAAAGATCAGTAAACTAAAGGCGAAGCGACTAGCACAGCTGCTCGCCTCATTTAAAAGGAAGGATTATTCAGGTTGTGTCAGGGGACGAGACCCAGCACACACAGCATAAGGGAATGATCATGGAGTAGATGGAGTGGGATGACAGTCCTCAAGAAGCCCTCTTAGAACTCCTTCTCAACACTGTGAGCACTGTGGATTCACTAGGGTTAGGGTTAGGGTACTATCTCTTGATTGCATTTAAGTTGCATTTCAGTTCCTTGGATGGCATGTTTTACCACTTCAACAATAACTTGATACGGACAGGTTATTGAGGTCTAGACTGCCAATGTCGTGTCTGCTCCTGCCATTAGATTTTAATTTGAATTTTCTTTACACAAGAGGCTTATCCAGCATTTTCAAAAAGTGCTTTAACACATTTTAGGGTCGGGGATGTCGGCTATAAAGTATAACAGACACTTGATGTGGGTGGATCTATTTCTTTAGATTTGCACTTGAATTTATTTAAAAAATGTAAATGAAAACTGGAGAACAGAAGCAGGACAGAAACACTTTTAACTGCAATTAATGACCACACTGGAACGAAGTTTTCTCTATTTGTTTTCAAAGATTATTTTTGCCAGGGCAGATCTTGAGAGTTAAGACTAGTTAAGAGTATGACGCAAGTCACCTCTACCTCCAAGCCACAAACAGATAAGCATTATTTACAGGTCAGATAATGATGTTAAAAGGCCATGTTTGATCAACAACAGGCAGCTGCCATGCATATCCTCATTATCCTAGGGCACTATACTTTCTTGTAAATGCCTGCACCTAACTCAAACAAGGCTGTGAGTTCAGACACAAGGTCCAGACCAGAGTAATAATTCTAAAGTTCTCCAAATAACATAAATTCAAATCTGAAAAAAAAAAAAAAATCTGAAAATTAAATACAAACTTGTGTCTAAATTTCGACTGGTGTCCTAAACAGAATGTGTTTTATATTATTTTAAAATGTGAAATGTGAAACTTGTCACATTGTGTGTGTGTGTATGTGTGTGTATGTGTGTGTATGTGTGTGTGTGTGTGTGTGTGTGTGTGTGTGTGTGTGTGTGTGTGTGTATGTGCATGTGTTTCCTCTTTGTAAAATAAATTTAACATTCATTCTCATCGGATTTAAAGTTAAATTCGAAATACCAAAGACATGATAATCTTGCTGGTTACGCTTTTTAAGGAAGAAATGGCATTTTTTTCTCTCCATCTGCTGCACTTTTAATCATATGGAAGAAGATTAGAGCCATGATAAAAGTATATGTGAGTTCTGTATTTCTTTGTGAGAATTTGGAGGAAAAATTCTGAGTATTAAAAAAAAATATATATATAATATAATAAAAATAAATAAATAAATGAGACAGAATTCTGAGATAAAAGTCAAAACCCATTTTCCAAAATGGGTGCCTAATCCTGTTCTGTACAAACACTGGGTGTCACATAAACAAAATTTGTCCTTAAGCTTTGATTTTGTTTCAGGATCTACAAATGGTTGCATCCCTTTTACCCCTCCTTTGTCTCCTGGATTGTCTTATTCATAATAAGTCAAGTTGATATCACAGGTTCTTTTTTTAAGAAAAAAAAAAAAAAGACTTTAGCACAAATTCCACCATCCACTTCTTATTAAAAAAAAAAAAAAACTCCACTGGTTTATAACACATGTACTAGATTTTAGCATGCATGACAATGGCTGGAAATGTGTCCTGGCAAATAAGGCACATCATGATGTTTCTATTTCTAGAACACTCTGGCCAGCGTTATTCCTGGAAACTAACAAAGCACTTCCTAAACCAGGAAGTGTCAACCCAGGAGGAAGCAATAAAGTGAGGAAATATACGTCACAACTGTAAAAATGCCTGCATCACAGGAAGTATGAACCACCCTCATGAATCAGCAGTACTATTACGTTAGTCTGCAGGAAAAGACAATTACAATGCGCTAGACGTTTTTTTTAATGGTGATATAATGCCACTGGGAGTTATAATGCCCTGTTGTCCTACTTTCCCGCCAATGTTGAAAAACCTTTTTTTTTTTAATATTCAAAGAAATTGCTGGTTGCTAACGTTTCTTGTCAGTTTTGATAAGTGTTTGAAATTTCCAAATCTGTTTGCACTCAGACTCTAAATTACTGTAAGTGGAATTACCATTCAGTTTTAATAGTATAAACCTGGGGTATGATGACTGGGGATTTGGTGAGTTTACGTCTCTGTTTTATCTTAAATCACTCCCAAAAATTCTTTCAACATTTCTTTCAATGAAATGATACAGTATGCTGAAAGAAGAATGCTTGTAATCTAAACCTCCCGTTAAAATAGGTCTACCTTAAATTCGTAGTGGAAAAAATCATTTAAGGCAGCTCTTATACCCTAATTAGGGGCAGCCTTCAAAACTGCTGACCATTTGGATGACGCACAAGCAAAGACATATGGATGTGCACATGCGTGCCATTGCAAAGAACAGACACATCCGTATTAGACCACAGGAAATTATAAATGTGAACCACCATGACATACAAATCCAATCTGATCTAAAAAAAATAAATAAAAAAAAAACAGAATTGAGCAAAGTGTCTTGTAATGTAAAATTGTCCAAGATGACAGTGATGAGCAGCGGGACAAATGTTTTGTTGAATGCAATAATTACTCTAGTCAGTAATTCTGGTTTCCCATAAAAATAAACCAAATAGTAACATTTACAAAGATCAAATGTGTAGTGAATTGACTTCTGACCTTAAGGAGTTTTTATGGTTAACACGCCATAGATTTCTTTTCCAGTCGGCACTGTTTCAACAACAACAACAAAAAAAAAACAAGCCACTTGAAATGGATGCAGCCCTAGCTCTTTACACTGCACAAACACAAATTATATATTTATGTTATATATATATGTATGTACTGACACAGGTTTTAAACTAAGCTTCTTGACTTTTCTTTTAAAAATTAAATAAAAAAATTGAAAATATCCCACTTTAATGGTTATTCTGAAGTGAATTTCTCAATACTGTAGAATAAAATCTATGGGATAACAATATACAACCATATCATACGATATAAATAAGGAAGCATGGCTGCGGAGTGGTTTATCACAGTCCCGTCACACCTCCAGGGTTGGATTAGAATCTCAGCTCTGGTTGGTGTTTCCATGCTTTCGCCTTATTCGGTGGGCTTCCTCTTGTGGCGCCGACTTGAATTTAAAATCCAAAGACATGTGGTGTGGGTTGTTATTGCTGTTTCCAAATTGCCTGTGTGAGTGTGTGCTTGTGCCCTGTGATGGATTTCCTGGGATAAGCTCCAGACCCACCTGCAACCCTATACAGGATAGACCGCATAGATGATGGATGGATGGATGGATGGATAGAATAAATCATACATATATTCATAAAATCAGCATTTCGTGTCCATGTGCTTACTTACATTTTATGGAAACTTGCGGACATTCTTGTTACAACATCTCAGCAGTTGAGAGCCTTACTCAAGGGTCCAGCAGTTGGACTCACAACCTTCCGATCAGCAGTCCAACATCTTAACCTCTGTGCTACCCCACACTTTCATTAGCAGAACAATGATTTTCTCAGACAGACCTATATATTTGGTTTCCTCATTTATATTTCTCCCCCATGAGTCATTTCTCTTACTCCCCCGTACTCGAAGTATGAGGTCTATTACGTCAAAACATTTTTCCTTTCACATTTAACTACTTCTTTAACAAGGTACATTTTTATTTGAATTATTGATTCAAACCCAGCACTGATGTTTGAGTACTTGGAATTATAAAATGTTAGAAGTAAATCAGTTAGTGTGCTTTAATGACATCTTGCAACTAAGAAGATTTTAAATGTAGAAGACTGTGACTGAAATTAAAGGATTAATTAGATGAATAATTAGAAGACAGTGTCTTGAAGAAACATCAAAACTGATTCTCAGATGGGACTGAGCCATGTGATGTTAAATATATTTGTTGATCAACACACACTATTGATTCTGTATTATTTTTTTGTGAATGACTCAAATCTAAAACTGATTCAAATTAACCTGTCGATGTGAACATGTTCAGTATTTGTGTTTTGATTGTCATGTTAAACCATCAGAAAAATCCCTATTATAAGACATTGCAAGGATGCTAATATTACAATATTACTGCTAGAATTTTACACAATTATTTTAAATAAAACTTAAATACCGCGGCGCGGTGGTTTAGTGGTTAGCACTGTCGCCTTGCACCTCCAGGGTCTGGGTTCGATTCCCCGGCCAGGCTCGATTCCCGTCTCTGTGTGCATGGAGTTTGCATGTTCTCCCTGTGCTTGGTGGGTTTCCTCCGGGTACTCCGGTTTCCTCCCACAATCCAAAGATATGTAGGTTAGGCTAATTGGCGTTCCCAAATTGCCCGTAGTGTGTGATTGGGTGTGTGAATATGTGTATGTGTGTGTGCCCTGCGATGAATTGGCACCCTGTCCAGGGTGTACCCCGCCTAGTGCCCGAAGCCTCCTGGGATAGGCTCCAGGTCCCCCGCGACCCTGAACACAGGATTAAGCGGTATAGAAAATGAATGAATGAATGAAAACTTAAATAAATGGGTGAGTGTTATAACTGATTTTATAAATCAAGATGTACATCACATCTTTTTAGATACTTCTCATGCAGTCCGTACATGGAGGAGACTAGTAACAGCTGTCTTCCGTGTAGTGTTACTTCCTCTAACCAACAGTAGAAAGAGTAATGCTGACAGTGTTAGCACTGTGGCCTCGCACCTCCAGGGTCGAGAGTTCGAATCCTATCCTTAAGTCTGTGTACATGGAATTTGCATGTCCTCCCTGTTCTTGGTGGGTTTCCTCCCACAGTGAAAAGCCATGCAGCAGGCTACAGGTAATTGGCATTTCCAAATTCCAGGTAGTGTGTGAGTGAGTGTATAAGTGTGTGTGATCATGGCCTGCGATGGTTTGGCACTCCATCTAGAGCAGGGGTGTCCAACCTATTTTGAACAAAGATCTACTTTTTAATTTGTCAGTGTGCCGAGATCTACCAGTCCAAACAGAATGCCAGTTGCTATTCATAGCATATTTACATATTTAATGTGCACAAAACAAACAGAAAGTAGCCCTAATCCATATATAATAAAATAGTCTAATTGTAGTGACAGGTATTAACCCTAACCCTAGCTCTTCTTTTGCACCCATGTCTCCAAAAACCATTCTCATGAAAACACACAGCTGTGCCACATCCACAACATCAGTCGACTCATCAAATTGAAGAGAAAAACATTCACACTGTTCAATATCCTTCCTTAACTGCGCCTCCACCCCCCCTCACATTCCCTCACGTCGCCGTGTAACAGTGCCACGGAATAATTGCACGTCTTTAATGGCATCACTTTTATTCCTGAAGTCACCAAATTGCGTCTGCAGCCGCGACAAATGCTTCTTTTACAACTTCGCCATCCTTGAAAGACTTCTTGAGTTTTGCAAGAACGTGACTGACGCGATAAGATGCTATAGTTGCAGCCTTACCCTTGGTGTTTGGCCTGGTGGAAATGGACTGCTGTGCTGCTAACTGCCTCTTCAATTCCTGGACTTTTCAGGTGCTTAGAGCTGATTTAGCCGGGAAATCTGCATCGTAGCTTTTGTTTTGAAATGGCGACCCAAATTGCCTTTTTTTTTTTTTTTTTGCTTCTGCCATACTTGCCTTTTACTTTGCTGAAGTTGCAGCTCTCTCAACTTCTCTACTTAAACTGCGAGTCCCTACTAGTAACGTGCCTATAGCTAAAACCCTGGCTAAATTCAGATTAGCGTAATAGCATACAACTCTTGCTCGTTTCTGCCATATATTTATATGAAATAGTATGAGTAGTATGTTAGTATGCGATTTCAAATTCAGCCACTAATTCCGTCGGTTTTTCAGCGCAGAGCCGAATGTAATCAGTGATCTTGTAAGGGAAAATAAAGAACTGTTTTTTAAAATAAGTACAGGGTTTCTTTACTCAAGAAATACTATGTCTATAAAGATTATTGTTTTATTTGAGGTTTGAGGCGTGGAAACAGTGAAGAAAGAGAAAGGACAAACCAGAAGGCAGTTTACTCTCGCGATCGACTGGTTGGGCACACCTGATCTAGAGTGTATCCTCATGCCCCAAGTCCTCTGGGATAGACTCCAGGCCTCTTGCGACCCTTTACATGTTAAAGACCCTGTACAGAAATGCCATCCTTAATACCAAGATAGTAGACCCAGGTATACTCTCTTGTACCAGGTTACTGGGAATGTCTTGCTAAAAAGTAAATTCTAGCCTTCCAGCTTCCAGTTCGGGGGATAGGCTCTGGATTTACCATGACTTAAATAAAAGTAAAATACAGCATTTACTATGAATGACTGAATGAATGAATGAATGAATCGCATAGTTGAACATAGTGAACATACAAGACCACCCATTTGGCTGAGTCCGGCTGTTGAGCATTCTGTGGTGCAACCAGCTTTTGCTGCAAACCTTTATAGCCTGCTGGATTATACTATACTGCTGTTTACATTGGTAGGTGATGCAGAACCTAGAGGGATGGTGCTGTAACCAAGCTCATTGTGAAATATTTGTCGTGTAACAGCTTGCCCAAGGATCCCCCTGCATTCCTGGCACAATCCCTGACCTGTCTACTGCTTTAAGGTTTAGACAACTAAGAGACAAAGAATCCTGTCTGTCATCGGTTGGCATCGAAGCCCTAAGTTCTGAGCTTAGTTTCCTGGAGCAGGTGGAACTAAGACCATGATCACTGCAACTCTGCCTTCCTGCTCCAGGTCTGCTGAGCTCATTAGTGACTGTTGACAGTGGGGGTGGGCCGGGTTTCCTGCAGAAAGGAAGTCAGCTGTGCAGAGGAACTCACATTACCCTTGAAGAGTCCATGCCATGCCTAATTTCTCTGGCCTAGACGTGATTTGATTATTGTGTCAGTTAAATATCACTTTAACATAACTTTACACTCGGATGGAAGGAAAGGAAACTGCAGAGCAGGATGTGTAGTAAAGAGTAAAAATTGTCACATTTTGGTATTTGATGAATCAAAGTAAGGATGCCAGCTGTTTCATTATGTGGGTATCTTTATAATCAGAGTAACAAGACCAAGTGACCACTTTATTATCTAGTTTCTAGGTGTATTAGCTTAGAGTAATGATGTCTGTTTTCTTCTCGGGAGCTGCGGTGTAGCAGGTTCATTCCATAGCTCTATGTTACTGGTAATATATGTCTGTGTTTCCTCCCACCACTCAAATGTGTCTTGTAGGTACTGTAGTCCTACAGTACTTCAGCCTTCAATAGATGGATAAGTATATCCGCCTCGGGTCTGTGTGCACACAGTTTGCATGTTCTGTCTGTGTTTAGTGGATTTCCTCCCACAATCCAACGGCTAATTGGCATTCCCAAATTGCCAGTAGTGTGTGAATGGACATTTATAGTTAGTATGTGTGCGTCCAGGGTCTCCTGGGGTAGGTGTCCTCGACCCTGTATACGGAATAATGTGGTATAGATGATGAGAGATCCTTTTTTGACCCCCACTGTAACCATGGTGCTAGAAAATGTTGTCAGGTACAGTATGTGTCTTTAGCTGTTCTCTGATGAACAGGTAAGCGTTTTTTGGTTAAATATCGATTTGGTAGGAAATTTAGCTCCACACACTAATACGTTATTATTGAAATTTAGGGTTAAACAGTTTCTCGGGTATATTTTGAACTCTTTGGCAGGCAAACAGAGGATCGTTGGAATATGTGTCTCCTGTTTGGGTGCACTAAGTTCACTTTGTTATGTAACTGAGGACCATCTGTCCACTCAACTGAGTACATTGTCAGTATATTAGAGCTCATTTAAACTATGTGCTATGTGCTACGTATAACCAATACAGGCATCATATCATGATCGGAAAGGGTCAGTTATAGATTTAGCAGACAATATCACACAGTAACGTACTTGAAAGTCTCATCTTACTGAGTTCATATCCACATGTGCCTGGAAAGAATTATTTTGCACTGCAGCTCACAATGACACATTGAAACATTTTCTACAGTTCTGTGTGCATAAACTGCAAATTTATCAACAGTATATATACAGGTATATCAGTATGTAAATCAGTAAATAGGGAAAATTAAGGGTTTATTCTCTTAATCCAGAGGATATATTTATTCAGGCTAACTGTAGAGGGCACCATGACTCTTCATGTTCGTGTGGGTATCTCCTAAAGAGAAGAGAGAAGTGAACTGGTTCAACATTTCTGTGTGGGCAGCTCTCTCTCTCTCTCTCTCTCTCTTTCTCTCTCTCTGTGCAGGGTTTTGACACATGCAATTCTTAGAGAGCTTCTGCAAATTTTTATGGTGTCCTGTTCCATATGTGCACACAATTTAGGTGGTAAAATCCAGATGGAATCTAAAAAAAAAAAATCCTAAGCTGAACTATAAAGACGGCTAAGATAAACCCTTAGAAGGAAAGCACAATGCTTCCAGATTTTTGGATGAAATTAGATGCAATTCCACTCAAATCAAATCAGCAGCTTGGTCTATGTAAGCACCAAGGTTCAGGGTAGTCCATCTTTTAGGTGGGTAAACATAGCATTGAAGATTTCCCTCTGCTTCGTTCATTCTGTCGACAGAACATAATCTCCTAGTAATGCATTTACTGTTAGTGTTTGAGTAAAATCTTTTACATGTTTACGTCCTGTCTTCCTCTTGGATATAAATCAACTCATTCTGGATGAGCTGAAATAACAAGCAGGATGGGGAGGGTGTCTTCAGGGGAGGAACGAGGACTATCCAACTAGGCTGTCTGACATGTAGCTGCCTGTCCAACTGTATGTCTAAAAATGGGGAGAAAGCATGAAAACTTTGAAATTTTCTTCTTTTTTTTTTAACCTTATTGTATACATTTCTTCGGGTCCAAGGAAATGTAGCCAGCTGCCTGCTTCCTGTTGAAGTCTTCTCCACATGTAATGGTCAGGGGTGAATAAAATGAATTATAAATTCACTGGAAATGTAGAGTTTTATTCTTTTTTTCTTTCTTTTTTTTTTTATTAATGCAGGTCTGACCTCTGTGATGAAAAGTGAAAGGTTCAAGACTGGCCAGCATCCAGAACCAACTAATTAACAAGCCTGTTCAGCTGCCCTGAAAATGAAAATGACATCATTGTTATTTTGGTCCTGTCAGTATTAACACAGCTGCTTTCTCTTTCTCCTTCCTCTGTTTAAAGTACATTTGCGCAGTTTTTTCTTTGGATTTAGCATACGAGACTTTGTATTCTCAAAATTCTTTGTACAACATTCTTATTTTGGCCATATTTTAATCTGAGTCTGTAACATCCTCTAGTGATGATAGCCCAGGATTTTTTTGGGCAGAAACGTAAAAGGCAAAAAGATCAACAGAAAAAGGTGTGAGGTCAAGATAGGTTCATATCTTACATAAGAATGGGGCCCTTGTGTGAGTTACGAAGGGTCTTTTAGGAATGTGTGCAAAAAAGGCCTTCCTTCTGTCAACATATCCCCCTACCACACTGCACCTCTTCTCAAAAACAAATGAAAGGAGAATAAAAGAAAGTGTGTGTGTGTGTGTGTGTGTGTGTGTGTGTGTGTGTGTGTGTGTGTGTGTGTGTGTGAGAGAGAGAGAGAGCAAGAACGAGAGTGAGAAATAAGGAAAAAGGCAAGAAATGTCAGTGTCAAGATCTGTATGTTTGAAGCATGTGTTGGGCAGATGTGAGTAGTGATGGAGAATAGACAGGTCTTGGGACTCTTATGAGCTCTATGATTTCCTATAAAAAGATAACATACAGGGCACACTAGACACCAGAAAATAACATCATGTTAACACAAAGGATTAAAATTGCAACATGTAATTTAGAAGGAAAGAAAATGAGACATAGTCAAAAACATTTGAAAAAGACTAGCTTACTTGCATTTGCCTTTAATATATAAACTGTGATGGCTTGGTAGCACTTTCTGCGTTCTGCCTCTCCCTCACTTATTTTCCATACAGCTTATCCTGCACAGGCCTGGAGCTTGGGGGCTTCCTGTACAGCACCCTAGATAGGTCCTCATTCATCTCAGGTCACAAGCACACTGACACACTCCCTCACACAATATGAGTGATTTCCATCCATCCATTTAGGAACCTCTGAGGTCCAACTGGGGACTGTGGACGCCAATGGTGACCACTGGAGGCCAATGATGATCGTTGTATTTATTCCCATTTTCTACAACTGCAATAGGACCTCTGGTCAACATTCATACATACTATGGGCAAGTTGAGAATGGCAGTTATCCTAATCTGAATGTTGATGGATTGTGGGAGGAAACCGGAAAACCCAGAAGAAACCCACCAAGCAAGGGGAGAACATAGACAAATACAGACCAGATGCGGGAATCGAACCCAGGACATTAAGCCACTGTGCCGCCATGAGTGAATTTGATTAGCATAGCGACAGTACCTGGAGGAGACCCACCAAGCACAGATAGAACATGCAAACTCCACACTCACTCCCAAGGTGGGACTAAAACCCTTAACCCTGGAGGTGCGAGGCCACAGGGCTAACCATTATGCCACCAAGACCTAAGGAATGGGGTAATCTCTTAACTCCATAAACATCTTCTAGTCAGTCTAGAAGAATGTTATGATCAATGTTATCGTGTCAATTGCTATGTTAACGTCAAGCACAAGCAAAGTGACACCTCACTGATCTTAGGTCAGTGGGTCATTTACCACTCTAGTGCTCTATGTGTGCTATGATGAGGCCTAAATCCTGCCTGATACATTTCATGAATGTTATTTCTTTGGAGCTACAATGATTTTGTCACGAACTTCTCTCCCCCCCCCCACGCTGTCAGATTTCTCTACACGCGGCCATGTTTTCTCTAGACTGTCATGTCTTTTCCCATGCCTCCGTACCGCCTCTCACACACACACCGGTAACTCATTCACAAATAATTTCTCCTGGCATTTAAGGAAGCGGAGCGCCGAATTATTGCGTGCTCCACAGCCCAGTTCTCTTGCGGTTATTCATGTGTATTTCGAATAAGTGTTCTGTTTAACGGCTTTTGCTTATCGCTCATCGCTTCAGATTTGTTAGACCTGATATTTGCTTCATGGACACCGATTCACGCTTCACCCCTCGACTTTGCTATCGTCTACCACTTCAGATTTGTTTGATCTGGCTTTGATTGCTCTCACGTATACCGACTCACACTTCGCCCCTCGACTACGCTATTGTTTATTAATTCCAGATTCCACACCCTTCGAGACACCAACAGGTGAAACGACTCTGCTCTTCTCTATCTCTGACCCGTGCGGATCTGCATCCACTTCTGTTTTTTCCACTGCATAACGGCACCCAGCAGCCATCATCCACGTCAAGGCTAACTGTAGAATCTCGCTTCATTAAAACCTCAGAGCTTTATTTCAGAGCTGCACCTCTATCCTTCATTACAGTCCCGTATTTACTATACAGTTGTATCTGTGATAAAGTAACACCAAGCACTACCCACCCTACATACCCACTAAGCACCCTACCCACCCTCCTACACCTTCATTATTAAAGTTTTTTAAGAGTGTCATAGCCCGCCTGACCTCGCTTAGCCCTGTGACAGAATAATTCGGCCAGACAATGGACCTTGACCACCTGAAGGCCGCACTGGAGAATCAGGGCGCCCTCCTTGGCTCACAGTCACTCAGACTCTTACATCGGTCTCTGAATCTCTTGGTAACCTCACGACCCAAATACAACAGCTCCATACGACCTCCTCTCTGGCTGTCACTTCCATCCTACCACCTGAACCATGCTTTCCTCCGCCTCAGGTTTATGATGGTGAACCAGGCACTTGCTGCTCCTTTCTCTCCCAGTGCTCGCTGGTGCTGGAACTGCAGATCTCGACCTTTCCCACAGAACGTTCAAAGGTGGCTTATGTCATTACTCTGCTGACCGGGAGAGCAAGGGAGTGGGGAATGGCAGTATGGGATGCTCAAGATGCCTGCTGCTCTAGCTTTGACAGATTCACTAAGGAGATGAGGAGAGTCTTCGACCGCTCATCCTCTGTCTGAGTGGCGGCTGGGAAAATATTAAGGCTTCGCCCAAGGGTCTCGTTTGGCTTACGACTATGCGATTGATTTTCTCACCCTGGAGGCCTCCTGCAATTGGAATGAACAGGCCTTGTTTGATGCCTTTCTGAATGGACTTTCCGAAACCCTCAAGGACGAGCTTGTATCCCAGGAGTTACCATCTGATCTGGACGAGCTCATGGACCTCACTGCGTGGGTCGATGCTCATATTCGCCTCCGACGCGATCAAACTCAGACAGTCAGGAGGTCTCCTCCTCCTCTTACTGCTCCACGCCCACCTACTTCTCCATGCCTCAGAGGAACGGCAGCGGAGACAAACAGAGAGAGCATGCTTTTATTGTGGACAAGCAGGTAATTTTCTCAAGGACTGCCCGCCAAAAAATATAATTATCTTCGGCCCTGCATTGATTATAGAGGCCTTAACGAAATTACAGTCAAGAACCTTTATCCACTCCCACTCATGACCACAGCTTTTGAACTCCTTCAAGGGGCCAAAGTATTCACAAAGATGGATCTTAGAAATGCTTACCACCTTGTCTGAATAAGGGAGGGGATGAATGGAAGACTGCCTTTAACACCCCTACTGGACACTATGAGTACCTCATGGTGCCTTTCGGCCTTACCAATGCCCCGGCAGTTTTTCAGACCTTAGTTAACCCTTAGGAGTCTGAGGGTGTTTTGGAGTCCTGAAGAGATTCTGACATGTACTGACATTTGTGTATTTTTCAGTTACTTATAAACATAGAAATGTCTAAAGTCTGATATCATTTTATTCAGCACAAACTGGGCAACAATAATATATGAGCAGCATGTATGTACAAATTTGTATTTTGGAGAAAAAACAGTTATGCGTGATTTTTGAAAACAACAAAAAAAACAAGTCACTGAAATAAGACCACAAAACACATTCATGGCATTTGTGTACAAGAGTTTTGTGACCTGGATCTTGTAGTGTAGAGGTTTTACTTCAAAATGATGTGACAATCATCTCGCTCACTCATTTACAGAAAACAATACATTCATTAAAATTTTCGAAGACACTTTTTGTTTAGAAAGGCCGTATGCGAAGAGGCATGAACGATCATGAATAATGCAGAGATTCACACCAGAGAAGACAAAGACTCGCATAATGAGCTGTATAATTACCCCTTTAAGTCAGGTATGGGACAGAGGAAAGTGTTGCAAGAAAATAATTTGAGGACAGAAACATATTTCTTTGTTTGTGGTTTATTTAGAATAACTTAAGATTC
The DNA here is from genome assembly GCA_030522415.1 of Channallabes apus. NCBI lineage: Eukaryota > Metazoa > Chordata > Actinopteri > Siluriformes > Clariidae > Channallabes > Channallabes apus. The sequence goes on along the minus strand of CM060124.1, from coordinate 22,238,069 downwards.
ACTTGCAAAAATTCCAGGAACAGTTTAAAATAAATGCAAAACTAAAAATAAAACAGTGCAAACAACATTCAGGGTAAAATGGTGCAAACCAAAAACAGTGTAAAATATAAACTATAAAACTGCAACAGGCACAGTACAAAATAAAAACTGAAGAAAAAAAAGACGGACATTCAGGGTAAAACAGTGCAAGATTTAAAAAAAAAATGTGCAAAAACATATATGCAGGGTAAGCATTGGTGACAGCAATGTCCAAGAAGTGTAGAAAAATATTTCTGTACCACTTCATTGTTTTGTCAGTGTAGTACTGTAATAGCTGATCAGAGAGATCAACCCCCATGTGCTGGTTGTACGCAGTCAACAGTGCAGGACATATACTTCTCATGTGTCCATCCACTTCACAAATACAGGTCCATCTGAACACCCGAGACATTAGCAAACACCATCCACTTGGCACATTTTACAGTACACACATATTTAACACATTTACACCTAAACAGGTATTTGTAAATACAAGCTAAACAAAAGGCATTATATACATGTACACCACAAAATATTCATAAACATCTCTTAGCTACATAAGGCAGTATTTTAGCCAACTGGAACTATCTTGTTTTGTGCTAAATAACATTACCGATAGCAATGTTATAAGCTAACCAAAACGAGGTGAAATACATTAGAACATTTCTAAACATCTGTAAACTCCATAAGTCATTAGCTTAGCCACCGGGAAAGTTTGCTACATAAGCCAACATGTTAGCAGTGTTACTACACTAAACTATGTAAATGGCATTAAGCGCCAATGTGTCACACAAACTGACAAGAGCTAGCTGAAGTGAGGAAAATATTTACTAATATTAGTTTAATATTATCAGAATAAGAGTTATATAAGCCTTAATAACTTACCCATTGTCATAGCAGCTTGCTTGAATGTCCTCTGGTGAATCTGTTCTCTCTTCAAAATGCTCCCGTTTGTCGTCAGAGTTACACAGTCTTCTTCTGAGGAAAATGTAAACTCTTCCTCACTGTTCAGAACATTCTGAAGCTTCCAGAACATTCTGTAGCGCGCGACATGTTTCCGTGTGAATGGCGAGTGGGCGTGTCCTGCCTCGGGTCATTAGCAGATAATGAAGTGTGACAAAAATTCTGTGCCTCTCCTTGGTTTCATACGGATTACATAAACTGAGAATATTAGTTTTCAATGTGACTTGCATCATTTACAAGTAGACCCTTTAACCTTTCTATAGATACATTTCTTATGTGTGTCTGTGCAGTATTCGCGGAGTTTCAGTTCATTTTAGTGACGTGTTTCAAAAAGATTTTCGCGGAGACTGAGACGGCTGAAAGCGCACCCTGTGTATTTTCTTTATTTTACAAAAGCACAATGTTTTGTGTATATTGTCAGTACACATGAGTAAAAGTAGACCCTTCACAGATTCAAATGATGTACTACACCTATGTGTATGATCAAGCATGACGGAGCATTTTAAACTCTTTTCACGGTTACCAGAAAAAAATGCATGTGTGCCCGCCGGCGGGTCTGCCGACTCCTAATCACTTTAACATAACTTTACACTCGGATGGAAGGAAAGGAAACTACAGAGCAGGATGTGTAGTAAAGAGTAAAAATTGTATTACTGCTACCGTGTTAACCCACTAAACATTGGACGTCGGATAGATGTGCAGATCATGTCTATATTGGGTCCGTCGGTCCATGACCAATTCTGGACATCTATTCGACGTCCAAACTAGGTCCACTATTTGGACATCAACATTTGACCTAATCTGGCTTATTTTTTTTGGACGTGTAATACAATATAAAAAATATATATATAATAAATTGATTATAGGCTTTAAATAAAATAAAAACTGTTAAAGGAAAACAGGAAAATGTCAAAAAAACTAAAACAAAATTTTTTTTTAATTAATTAATTTATTTTTTATTATATTACAATAATTTTTTATTGTAATATATATATATTGGCGTGATTGGCACCCTGTCCAGGGTGTACCCTGCCTAGTGCCCGAAGTCTCCTGGGATAGGCTCCAGGTCCCCCGCGACCCTGAACACAGGATTAAGCGGTATAGAAAATGAATGAATGAATGAATATATTGGCGTGGGCGGCGGGTTGCTGTGTGTTCACCCTCTTGGGGAAAGGTGTTTGGATTAATGACTTGGGCCAAGTTTGGGTGTGTTGAGTATGTGTGTGTGACCTGTTGAATGTGTTCCAGTTCATGCTAACCATGCATCGCTGGTTCTCGAGTGAATGTGCTTCACATGCTACAGTATATGTGTACTGTGCTGTGGTCAATAAAGTACTCTCAGCCATTTGCATTGGGAAGCAATCAAGCTAACTCGTATCTCCAAGATCCTTCTAGCGGTGAAAAATATACATTGGTGTCAGAAGTGGGATGGAGAATTACGAGTTCGAGCGCACTATCGAGGACCTGCGGAAGAAGCTACAGCTCCATGCGCCATCAGCCAGCGAAGCGACTTCAGCTCGTTGACTCGCTGGAGTCAACATTAGACGTGCGGTAGACGTCGAAAAAAGACATTGCTAGCGTTAGCAGCCACATTAACATTAGAACTTTATTAATCTCACTGCTTGAGACAATACAATGTTGGGGTATTACAAAGCACTGACCCTCTCACAAATATACAGACCTGCTAACCCTCCCGTTTTTCACTAGTAATTTACTCCGCGGTCAAATTTCTCCTGCGTTTCTCCCAAGTTATAACAATATTTGTTATCTACAAACAGGGGCGGACTGGCCATCGGGAGCACCGGGACACCGGTGGCCTGACGGTCGTTCTGGCCTGCCGGCTGCCGCTGTGCAGACGATCAGCCTGGCATGTGATAGGCTGGTGAGCAACTACTAATTAATTGACGGATCTCTCAATCTACGAATCAGGCAATGGAAAGGGAAGATTAGAAGATCAGGAGGGAAAATTACACTCCCACATGACCGCCCACATGACCCAATGTCAGCGACGCACTGCCTAATATCTGGCTATATCCAGAGACAGGGTATATCTGAATAAATCGTTCAAAAAATGGAGCGTAAACGCAAAGGAGGAGCAGAGAAAGAGAGAGAGAGAGCGTATAAAAAGAAAAAAAGCCCCGGCCGCAGAAAGCTGCTGCAAAATCCCAGCCATGTTCGCCAGTAAGGGAACAGGTCGGTCAAGATTACATTTACATTATATTTATAATAATTTGGCAGACGAACACTTTCTCCAAATCACTTAGATAATCACAATAGATAAAATTAAACCAACAAACGAGCAACAATATGTAAGTGCTGCTGTGCTGTGTCAAGTCTCGTTTCGTCTACATGTAGCATATTTTTAATATAATAAATAAAAATGAATAAAATGTAGACAAAATAGTGTTAGTGGGTCAAATTTTTTAAATAATAAATAAATCAAGTAGATGTTATGGAAAAGAATACAGTATTAGTTATTTAGATTTTTCATTTCTAGTCTACAATATGCAGTCTGCAATGTTTGTTTATTTATTTATTTAGAAAAGGTGAGGAAGGAAGCAGCAGTAGCACTAGTGCCGCAAATGCTCCTGCTGTTGAGTTACAGTAGAGGTGGTGGACAGTTCAGCGTTTGAGTCAGAGCAGGAACCTTCAGGTAAAGTTTAAGATAAGCAAAACTAAACATGCAGGTAGCAGCTATACTTTTTAAACAACATGTGCTTTTTATGATTTATAAGATCAGTAGTAGGACTGTGATTTTGGGGACATACAACTGATGGCTGCACAATTATAAATATAGATTATTGAACACGCTTATTTCATATTGCAGAGCAACTAGATGTGCAGAGTGAGAGAGAGAAGGATTCATGGAAAGATGAAGGAGACAGTGAAATCACTAGTAGTGCTAATTAATTACTGTTTACTCTTACTGGTCTGTTCCACATAATGCCATAATTGAGTAAACATTGTTATCTGTTACTTACGCTGTCATAGGTTTTGTTAAGTTTATTTGTGTTTGTGTTTCTGATACATTTGGTATACTAGAGTTGAGCACTGAAAATACATAAAATGTAAAATTTCAACATGTGAATGTGTCTCTTATTATCTCTTATAAAAAGCCAATTTTCTATTTGTCATTGGTTTGGTAGTATAAATGGTGTATTCCTAGTGAGTTGTTAAGGGTTATTTTTTTATTCATTTATATTGCATCTAGTAGTCTACTGTACCTGTTACAATAATAGGGTTCGCCTACAAGTTTATCAGTCCAGTAGATTACATGAATAGGGTGGTGGTGACTGCAGCAGCAGAGGTGGCCTGGGAGTGGAGTCAAATTCCCGGCCTGAATTATTGTCCCAGTCCGCCACTGTCTACAAATATATACAAAGACCAACCAAACCAAAGGGACAAAGCAATAATCAAAGTCAATTGGAGGCAAAAAGTCAAAACCAGAATACACAACCAAATATCAAAACGCCAAAATCACAACCTCTTTCATCTTTCCCGCGTCTCTCTCCGGTTTATATATGGTCGCGCTAGTCGATGACGTCACTCAGGGCGGAAGCGACCGTGTGGAAGGTCAGGAAGATGCCGATGTCAGAAAACCTGGAGTGGAGTCTGGAGCGGCGCGCGACCAGGACATGATATACACACGTGAGCGCAACGGGGCATTTATAAAGCATAATATCTTTTATTATTTTATAATTTTCATTCATTTATGTTTTACTCAGTAGCGAATATGATTTAAAATGTAGCGAATTACAATACTTCAAACAAAACGTACTTAAGTAAAAGTAAAATTACAGATTTTTAAAACTACTTTAAAAAGTAGAAATACACAAAAAAGCTACTCAATTACAGTAACGCGAGTAAATGTAATTCGTTACTTTCCACCTCTGCATGTAAGCTAACCAGGTAGCTCTCTTTAACCAAAGTTAAATTAACTATCTTTAGAAGCTGTAGAAGCTGCCTCAGTCTATTTGTGCAATTGCCAGTAATAGTATAGTAATGATGTCACTGTTGATTATCTGTTCTTGTGCTTTTGAAAAATAAATGTTTTTTTCTAACATTTAATTGCATATACAGTATGTATGGTTTGCAAAACTTGGAAGTTTTTTTTTGTAATAGACCAGTATATCAAAGTAATTTAACTGTTTAATAGACATGGGTATTTTTTTTTTACAGATTAACTGTAAAACATGAAAATAATAATAGCCTATTTGTGAGGTAGAATTAACCCAACATTCCAGTTAAAATGAACCAACATATGGGTAGAACATTTGACCAATTTATATGGTAGAATTAACCCAGCATTATAGTTAAATATGACCTAGCATTTAGGTTGAATATTTAACCCATCTTGCTGGGTTAAACAAATAAGCCATTTTGCTGGGTTGTTTTTAGCCCAGCATTTTTAGGGTGTAGTTTCTAGATTAGCATAGAGTAATGATGTCTGTTTTCTTCTCGGGAGCTGTGGTGCAGCAGGTAGTGGTCAGAGGTTCATTCCATAGCTCTATGTTACTGGTAATATATGTCTGTGTTTACTCCCACCACTCAAATGTGTCTTGTAGGTACTTGTACTGTAGGACTTCTCTAAATTGCCCCCTTGAGTGAGTAAGTGTGTGAGTGCATGTGTCAGATGTCCTGTGATATTGGTGCCGCATCCTCTCACCTCAAACTGAGTAGTTCCAGACTGGACCCTGGAGCCAGCCTGACCCTGGTTTGTTACGGATCCCCAAGAAGCTCAAAGTGCACTGTTTTATTGTTATTACCAACGGTACAAAGGCAAGCTGATCCATGCTAGTGCATGGGCTCTCCAAGTTTTTTTTTTTTTTTTTAAACCTCATTATTGAAATATGTAAATAGATATTTCCCAATTTATTTGGAACATTGCATAGAACACTGACTTATCATTTTCCTAGGAATACTTGTTTTTCATTTGAATAAGCCTTTAATAGATTGAGAAGATATCCATCAGTTGCCCCGGCAGTTTTAGTTAATGATGTTCTCAGGAATTTTCTGAACTCTTTTGTTTTTGTCTACCTAGATGATATTTTCACATTCCCTTGAAGAACAGAAGAACAATGTGCGCCTAAATTATTCATCAAGGCTGAGAAGTGTGAATTTAATCAGAACTCTGTGCCTTTCCTTGTGTGGCGGGGCCGGCGGCGCGAGGGCGTGCACTCGCTTCTCCGAGGGCAACTAAGTGTTAAGGTTAGCACTAAAGATCCGATTATGCCACCCTGGGACAAAAAGATTTAAACCACTCAATTTAGGGATCAAGCACACAAGTTCGTCTACTTCACAGCAGGCAGGAGACATAGATGAGATATAAAAAATGGAATTTTATAAGTACAATTATTTAAAACACACTAAAAACAAAAGAAACCAAACGAAACCCTAGGTCAAACAGGTAAACACAAAATACAGAAAAAGAAAGAACTAAATGGAAAGACCGGACTGAAATGTATATATTGTTGGATAAAATCAAATAAACAAAATGCTGAGAGCTGAGGTTCACAAGGGCCAGACCAAGTAGAGTGGTCTTTTTACCGGAACACACTTCCACACACCCCACTGTGCACAATGATCGCGCGCTCAAACACTCCAAGTGTAACACTGCACACAATTGGGAAGAACCACCACCACAGCGAAGGCGAGACTCGGTCACGGAACCTCAGCTCCTGCAAAACAACCAGAAAGAAAATAAGCGAAAAGCTCCAACTGTCATGTTTCTTACGGTGTCTGCGTCGGAGGTGAGTGCGAGGCATGATCGCGGAGGCGAGCTGACGGTTTAACAGAGTACTTTATTTTGAACTTCAAACAAAAGCATAAAACAAGCAAAATCCCTCCAACACAAACTAAACTTAAAACGACTAATGCTAGACGCCTGGCTGGAGTTCAGCCAGGCTATTTATAGCAAACATAAACATAATTATCAAATTAACTTCCCTCGGTTCAGGTGAGCTTCTACGTCACCTGACCGAGGTGCAAACTGGGAAATGAATTCAAAAAACGAAACTTAAAACGAACTACAAATCAAAGTCAAAAACGGGCGTTAGGCGCCCTCTAGGGGTCAACCGTCACAGTACCCCCCCAAAAAAAATGCTCCTCTGGAGCATCATCGGAGGCCCCGGACACCCACCACAATGTTCTACCTTCCACCTCCTGACCAGGAGGCTGGGTGACGGGGCTGGAGACGTGCTCGGCGGTGGCAGAGCTGGAGACGTGCTCGGCGGTGGCAGAGCTGGAGACGTGCTCGGCCGTGGCAGGGCTGGAGACGTGCTCGGCCGTGGCAGGGCTGGAGACGTGCTCGGCGGTGGCAGAGCTGGAGACGTGCTCGGCCGTGGCAGGGCTGGAGACGTGCTCGGCCGTGGCAGGGCTGGAGACGTGCTCGGCCGTGGCAGGGCTGGAGACGTGCTCGGCCGTGGCAGGGCTGGAGACGTGCTCGGCCGTGGCAGGGCTGGAGTTGTGCTCGGCCGTGGCAGGGCTGGTGACGTGCTCGGCCGTGGCAGGGCTGGTGACGTGCTCGGCCGTGGCAGGGCTGGTGACGTGCTCGGCCGTGGCAGGGCTGGTGCTGCACTCGACGACGGCGTTGGAGCGGTCACTGCGCTCGACGACGGCGTTGGAGCAGTCACTGCGCTCGACGACGGCGTTGGAGCGGTCACTGCGCTCGACGACGGCGTTGGAGCGGTCATTGCGCTCGACGACGGCGTTGGAGCGGTCACTGCGCTCGACGACGGCGTTGGAGCGGTCACTGCGCTCGACGACGGCGTTGGAGCGGTCACTGCGCTCGACGACGGCGTTGGAGCGTGCACGGCGCTCGACGACGGCGTTGGAGCTCGGGCAGAGCTCGACGACGGCGTTGGAGCTCGTGCGGAGCTCGACGACTGCGTTGGAGCTTGTGCGGAGCTCGACGACTGCGTTGGAGCTTGTGCGGAGCTCGACGACTGCATGGGAGCTTGTGCGGAGCTCGACGACTGCGTTGGAGCTTGTGCGGAGCTCGACGACTGCGTTGGAGCTTGTGCGGAGCTCGACGACTGCGTTGGAGCTTGTGCGGAGCTTGACGACTGTGTTGGAGCTTGTGCGGAGCTCGACGACTGCGTTGGAGCTTGTGCGGGGCTCGACGACTGCGTTGGAGCTGGTGCGGAGCTCGACGACTGCGTTGGAGCTTGTGCGGAGCTCGACGACTGCGTTGGAGCTTGTGCGGAGCTCGACGACTGCGTTGGGGCTTGCGCGGAGCTCGACGACTGCGTTGGAGCTTGTGCGGAGCTCGACGACTGCGTTGGGGCTTGCGCGGAGCTCGACGACTGTGTTGGGGTTTTTGCAGAGCTCAACCGCGGCGTCGGAACGTGCACTGCGCTCGACGACGACGTTGGAGCTTTTGCAGAGCTCAACCGCGGCGTTGGAGCGTGCCCTGCGCTAGACGACGACGTTGGAGCTTTTGCAGAGCTCAACCGCGGCGTTGGAGCGTGCAATGCGCTCGACGACTACGTTGGACCTTTTGCAGAGCTCAACAGCGGCGTTGGAGCGTGCACTGCGCTCGACGACGACGTTGGAGCTTTTGCAGAGCTCAACAGCGGCGTTGGAGCGTGCACTGCGCTCGACGACGACGTTGGAGCTTTTGCAGAGCTCAACAGCGGCGTTGGAGCGTGCACTGCGCTCGACGACGACGTTGGAGCTTTTGCAGAGCTCAACAGCGGCGTTGGAGCGTGCACTGCGCTCGACGACGACGTTGGAGTTTTTGCAGAGCTCGACAGCGGCGTTGGAGCGTGCACTGCGCTCGACGACGGCGTTGGAGCGGTCACTGCGCTCGACGACGGCATTGGAGCGTGCACTGCGCTCGACGACGGCGTTGGAGCTTTTGCAGGTCTCAACATCGGCGTTGGAGCGGTCACTGCGCTCGACGACGGCGTTGGAGCGGTCACTGCGCTCGACGACGGCGTTGGAGCGGTCACTGCGCTCGACGACGGCGGTGGAGCGGTCACTGCGCTCGACGACGGCGTTGGAGCGGTCACTGCGCTCGACGACGGCGGTGGAGCGGTCACTGCGCTCGACGACGGCGGTGGAGCGGTCACTGCGCTCGACGGCGGCGGTGGAGCGGTCACTGCGCTCGACGGCGGCGAGTGAGCGTGCAGTGCGCTCGACGGAGGCGAGGGAGCATGCAGTGCGCTCGACGGTGGCGTGGGAGCGTGCAGTGCGCTCGACGGCGGCGTGGGAGCGTACAGTGCGCTCGACTGCGGCGTGGGAGCGTGCAGTGCGCTCGACTGCGGCGTGGGAGCGTGCAGTGCGCTCGACAGCGGCGTGGGAGCGTGCAGTGCGCTCGACAGCGGCGTGGGAGCGTGCAGTGCGCTCGTCGGCGGCGTGGGAGCGTGCAGTGCGCTCGACGGCGGCGTGGGAGCGTGCAGTGCGCTCGACTGCGGCGTGGGAGCGTGCAGTGCGCTCGACTGCGGCGTGGGAGCGTGCAGTGCGCTCGACAGCGGCGTGGGAGCGTGCAGTGCGTTCGCCAGCGGCGTGGGAGCGTGCAGTGCGCTCGTCAGCGGCGTGGGAGCGTGCAGTGCGCTCGACAGCGGCGTGGGAGCGTGCAGTGCGCTCGTCAGCGGCGTGGGAGCGTGCAGTGCGCTCGACAGCGGCGTGGGAGCGTGCAGTGCGCTCGACTGCGGCGTGGGAGCGTGCAGTGCGCTCGACAGCGGCGTGGGAGCGTGCAGTGCGCTCGACAGCGGCGTGGGAGCGTGCAGTGCGCTCGACAGCGGCGTGGGAGCGTGCAGTGCGCTCGACAGCGGCGTGGGAGCGTGCAGTGCGCTCGACAGCGGCGTGGGGGCGTGCAGTGCGCTCGACAGCGGCGTGGGGGCGTGCAGTGCGCTCGACAGCGGCGTGGGAGCGTGCAGTGCGCTCGACAGCGGCGTGGGGGCGTACTTGGCGCTCGACGACGGCGGTAGAGCGGTCACTGTGCTCGACGGCGGCGGTGGAGCGGTCACTGCGCTCGACGGCGGCGAGGGAGCGTGCAGTGCGCTCGACGGAGGCGAGGGAGCGTGCAGTGCGCTCGACGGCGGCGTGGGAGCGTACAGTGCGCTCGACAGCGGCGTGGGAGCGTGCAGTGCGCTCGACAGCGGCGTGGGAGCGTGCTTGGCGCTCGACAGCGGCGTTGGAGCGCACTCGGCGCTCGACAGCGGCGTTGGAGCGTACTCGGCGCTCGACAGCGGCGTTGGAGCGTACCCGGCGCTCGACATTGGCGTTGGAGCGTACTCGGCGCTCGACAGCGGCGTTGGAGCGCACTCGGCGCTCGACAGCGGCGTTGGAGCGTACTCGGCGCTCGACAGCGGCGTTGGAGCGTGCAGTGCGCTCGACAGCGGCGTGGGAGCGTGCAGTGCGCTCGACTGCGGCGTGGGAGCGTGCAGTGCGCTCGACTGCGGCGTGGGAGCGTGCAGTGCGCTCGACAGCGGCGTTGGTGCGTCCTCGGCGCTCGACAGCGGCGTTGGAGCGTACTCGGCGCTCGACAGCGGCGTTGGAGCGTACTCGCCGCTCGACAGCGGCGTTGGAGCGTACTCGGCGCTCGACAGCGGCGTTGGAGTGTGCAGTGTGCTCGACAGCGGCGTTGGAGCGTACTCGGCGCTCGACAGCGGCGTTGGAGCGTACTCGGCGCTCGACAGCGGCGTTGGAGCGGTCACTGCGCTGGACGACGGAGGTGGAGCGGTCACTGCGCTCGACGACGGCGGTGGAGCGGTCACTGTGCTCGACGGCGGCGGTGGAGCGGTCACTGCGCTCGACGGCGGCGAGGGAGCGTGCAGTGCGCTCGACGGAGGCGAGGGAGCGTGCAGTGCGCTCGACGGCGGCGTGGGAGCGTACAGTGCGCTCGACTGCGGCGTGGGAGCGTGCAGTTCGCTCGACTGCGGCGTGGGAGCGTGCAGTGCGCTCGACTGCGGCGTGGGAGCGTGCAGTGCGCTCGACAGCGGCGTGGGAGCGTGCAGTGCGCTCGACAGCGGCGTGGGAGCGTGCAGTGCGCTCGTCAGCGGCGTGGGAGCGTGCAGTGCGCTCGACCGCGGCGTGGGAGCGTGCAGTGCGCTCGACTGCGGCGTGGGAGCGTGCAGTGCGCTCGACAGCGGCGTGGGACCGTGCAGTGCGCTCGACAGCGGCGTGGGAGCGTGCAGTGCGCTCGACAGCGGCGTGGGAGCGTGCAGTGCGCTCGACAGCGGCGTGGGAGCGTGCAGTGTGCTCGACAGCGGCGTGGGGGCGTGCAGTGCGCTCGACAGCGGCGTGTGGGCGTGCAGTGCGCTCGACAGCGGCGTGGGAGCGTACTTGGCGCTCGACAGCGGCGTTGGAGCGCGCTCGGCGCTCGACAGCGGCGTTGGAGCGTACTCGGCGCTCGACGACGGCGGTAGAGCGGTCACTGTGCTCGACGGCGGCGGTGGAGCGGTCACTGCGCTCGACGGCGGCGAGGGAGCGTGCAGTGCGCTCGACGGAGGCGAGGGAGCGTGCAGTGCGCTCGACGGCGGCGTGGGAGCGTACAGTGCGCTCGACAGCGGCGTGGGAGCGTGCAGTGCGCTCGACAGCGGCGTGGGGGCGTGCAGTGCGCTCGACAGCGGCGTGGGGGCGTGCAGTGCGCTCGACAGCGGCGTGGGAGCGTGCAGTGCGCTCGACAGCGGCGTGGGGGCGTACTTGGCGCTCGACGACGGCGGTGGAGCGGTCACTGTGCTCGACGGCGGCGGTGGAGCGGTCACTGCGCTCGACGGCGGCGAGGGAGCGTGCAGTGCGCTCGACGGAGGCGAGGGAGCGTGCAGTGCGCTCGACGGCGGCGTGGGAGCGTACAGTGCGCTCGACTGCGGCGTGGGAGCGTGCAGTTCGCTCGACTGCGGCGTGGGAGCGTGCAGTGCGCTCGACTGCGGTGTGGGAGCGTGCAGTGCGCTCGACAGCGGCGTGGGAGCGTGCAGTGCGCTCGACAGCGGCGTGGGAGCGTGCAGTGCGCTCGTCAGCGGCGTGGGAGCGTGCAGTGCGCTCGACCGCGGCGTGGGAGCGTACAGTGCGCTCGACTGCGGCGTGGGAGCGTGCAGTGCGCTCGACAGCGGCGTGGGACCGTGCAGTGCGCTCGACAGCGGCGTGGGAGCGTGCAGTGCGCTCGACAGCGGCGTGGGAGCGTGCAGTGCGCTCGACAGCGGCGTGGGAGCGTGCAGTGCGCTCGACAGCGGCGTGTGGGCGTGCAGTGCGCTCGACAGCGGCGTGGGAGCGTGCTTGGCGCTCGACAGCGGCGTTGGAGCGCACTCGGCGCTCGACAGCGGCGTTGGAGCGTACTCGGCGCTCGACAGCGGCGTTGGAGCGTACCCGGCGCTCGACATTGGCGTTGGAGCGTACTCGGCGCTCGACAGCGGCGTTGGAGCGCACTCGGCGCTCGACATTGGCGTTGGAGCGTACTCGGCGCTCGACAGCGGCGTTGGAGCGCACTCGGCGCTCGACAGCGGCGTTGGAGCGTACTCGGCGCTCGACAGCGGCGTTGGAGCGTGCAGTGCGCTCGACAGCGGCGTGGGAGCGTGCAGTGCGCTCGACTGCGGCGTGGGAGCGTGCAGTGCGCTCGACTGCGGCGTGGGAGCGTGCAGTGCGCTCGACAGCGGCGTTGGTGCGTCCTCGGCGCTCGACAGCGGCGTTGGAGCGTACTCGGCGCTCGACAGCGGCGTTGGAGCGTACTCGCCGCTCGACAGCGGCGTTGGAGCGTACTCGGCGCTCGACAGCGGCGTTGGAGTGTGCAGTGTGCTCGACAGCGGCGTTGGAGCGTACTCGGCGCTCGACAGCGGCGTTGGAGCGTACTCGGCGCTCGACAGCGGCGTTGGAGCGGTCACTGCGCTGGACGACGGAGGTGGAGCGGTCACTGCGCTCGACGACGGCGGTGGAGCGGTCACTGTGCTCGACGGCGGCGGTGGAGCGGTCACTGCGCTCGACGGCGGCGAGGGAGCGTGCAGTGCGCTCGACGGAGGCGAGGGAGCGTGCAGTGCGCTCGACGGCGGCGTGGGAGCGTACAGTGCGCTCGACTGCGGCGTGGGAGCGTGCAGTTCGCTCGACTGCGGCGTGGGAGCGTGCAGTGCGCTCGACTGCGGCGTGGGAGCGTGCAGTGCGCTCGACAGCGGCGTGGGAGCGTGCAGTGCGCTCGACAGCGGCGTGGGAGCGTGCAGTGCGCTCGTCAGCGGCGTGGGAGCGTGCAGTGCGCTCGACCGCGGCGTGGGAGCGTGCAGTGCGCTCGACTGCGGCGTGGGAGCGTGCAGTGCGCTCGACAGCGGCGTGGGACCGTGCAGTGCGCTCGACAGCGGCGTGGGAGCGTGCAGTGCGCTCGACAGCGGCGTGGGAGCGTGCAGTGCGCTCGACAGCGGCGTGGGAGCGTGCAGTGCGCTCGACAGCGGCGTGGGAGCGTGCAGTGTGCTCGACAGCGGCGTGGGGGCGTGCAGTGCGCTCGACAGCGGCGTGTGGGCGTGCAGTGCGCTCGACAGCGGCGTGGGAGCGTACTTGGCGCTCGACAGCGGCGTTGGAGCGCGCTCGGCGCTCGACAGCGGCGTTGGAGCGTACTCGGCGCTCGACAGCGGCGTTGGAGCGTACCCGGCGCTCGACATTGGCGTTGGAGCGTACTCGGCGCTCGACAGCGGCTTTGGAGCGCTCTCGGCGCTCGCCAGCGGCGTTGGAGCGTACTCGGCGCTCGACAGCGGCGTTGGAGCGTGCAGTGCGCTCGACAGCGGCGTGGGAGCGTGCAGTGCGCTCGACTGCGGCGTGGGAGCGTGCAGTGCGCTCGACTGCGGCGTGGGAGCGTGCAGTGCGCTCGACAGCGGCGTTGGTGCATCCTCGGCGCTCGACAGCGGCGTTGGAGCGTACTCGGCGCTCGACAGCGGCGTTGGAGCGTACTCGGCGCTCGACAGCGGCGTTGGAGCGTACTCGGCGCTCGACAGCGGCGTTGGAGTGTGCAGTGTGCTCGACAGCGGCGTTGGAGCGTACTCGGCGCTCGACAGCGGCGTTGGAGCGTACTCGGCGCTCGACAGCGGCGTTGGAGCGTACTCGGCGCTCGACAGCGGCGTTGGAGCGTACTCGGCGCTCGACAGCGGCGTTGGAGCGTACTCGGCGCTCGACAGCGGCGTTGGAGCGTGCAGTGCGCTCGACGACGGCTCTGGAGCGTGCCGTGCGTTCGCCATTTCAACGTCGTGCTCAAAGCCGGGAGGCGGCGGCAGAGCATGTGCGTGGGACAGCGGCTGCTGGCGTGCTAGCTTGCTATCCTCGAAACCGGGAGGCGGCGGCAGAACAGGTGTATTGGTCGCTGGAGCTTGTGCAGGGCTCGACGGCGTTGGAGCGTGCACGGCGCTCGACTGCAGCGTTGGAGCGTGCACGGCGCTCGACTGCAGCGTTGGAGCGTGCACGGCGCTCGACTGCAGCGTTGGAGCGTGCACGGCGCTCGACTGCAGCGTTGGAGCGTGCACGGCGCTCGACTGCAGCGTTGGAGCGTGCACGGCGCTCGACTGCAGCGTTGGAGCGTGCACGGCGCTCGACTGCAGCGTTGGAGCGTGCACGGCGCTCGACTGCAGCGTTGGAGCGTGCACGGCGCTCGACTGCAGCGTTGGAGCGTGCACGGCGCTCGCTAGCTTGCACGGAGACTGGATGATGGACGCGCCGTTTTGCTCTTCGCGCAGACACGGCGCGCAGACTTCCTCCGCGACAGGCTCAGGCAGTGGCCGGGGGATGAGGGCATCGTCCAGACCCGGGAGGGGGATCGCTTCCGGGGCTACAGACTGGTTCTCCCGAACCTGGACGAACTGCAGTTGGAGCTGCAGCACCTCCTCGCGCAGGTCACGAATGCGCTCCTGGTTGGACTCCGCCCACTGCCTGTAGAAGCCTACCCCGTCGCCGTGCTGAAGCGGCGTCCAGTCCTCCGTGCTCAGCTCCGGTGTGCTGTCCGCGCCACCTTCAGGGAGTGGCCGTGGGAGGAGTGCATCGTCCAGATCCGAGAGAGGGATCGCTTCCGGGACTACAGCTTGGTTCTCCCGAACCTGGACGAACTGCAGTTGGAGCTGCAGCACCTGCTCGCGCAGGTCATGAATGCACTCCTCGTTGCGTTCCGCCCACTGCCTGCAGAATCCTCCCGTCTCTCCCTCGGCCGCTACACCTCTCGGCGGTGTGCGCCGGATGACGGGTCCGCAGCCTTCCCAGCTTCGCCTCGCCAGTCTCTCTCTGGCTGTCATGCTGTCCTCCCATGAGCTCACCGGCTCGATGTGCTCGCCGTTTCTCCATTCCTGCCCAACTTCCCTTTCGCCGTGCTCCTCGCCGGCCTCCAGCAGTTCCGCCAGCTCGTTGGAGATGATAATTTCTCCTCCCAAGTAATTCCCTAGGAGGAGATCCTCCGCCATGCCTCTTGGTAGGTCTAGCATTCTGTCATGTTTCTTGCGGAGGCGAGCTGACGGTTTAACAGAGTACTTTATTTTGAACTTCAAACAAAAGCATAAAACAAGCAAAATCCCTCCAACACAAACTAAACTTAAAACGACTAATGCTAGACGCCTGGCTGGAGTTCAGCCAGGCTATTTATAGCAAACATAAACATAATTATCAAATTAACTTCCCTCGGTTCAGGTGAGCTTCTACGTCACCTGACCGAGGTGCAAACTGGGAAATGAATTCAAAAAACGAAACTTAAAACGAACTACAAATCAAAGTCAAAAACGGGCGTTAGGCGCCCTCTAGGGGTCAACCGTCACACCAACAATATTACAGCCACCACTTAATGAGACATCTTCTGACTACAATGGATGTCGGGAGCAGACAGAAGTACATAAAGAAGGGTCATAAGACATTAAATGTACTGAATAGTCTCTATTACAGGTTGGCCGTCAAGAAATACATTCATTCAAATTAAAAGAATGAAAACAATCATAACATCAAAATAAAAAAATTAAAAAAACAGAGTAAGCCAAATACACTTTAGCAAGAGAACTTGGCGTACTGAACTCAAAAGAAGAAAGAAAACGAAAAATAAATAAACCATACATCCAACGCGGGGCAACAAAGCAGCACAACACCGACACATAAATAGTCCCCTTTTGATACTGGTCACGGCAACACTGGCGTGAAGTTACTGGCAGCGTCTTCACTATCAGCGATTAGCAGCCTTAGCTTCCACACTGTTAGCAGCCGTATCTTCACAGCCATATAAATTGACACCACTAGTGGCACCACTTGAGTAGCAACAGCCAACACAATATTAGCAGCGAAAGGGAGTTTCCATTCAGGTCTCCGTAGCGAAAGCACTTACAGGCACGGGTTTAGTCAGAACTGTATCTGTATCTTAGCACCACAAGGTACAAGGAAGCCTGAAAGGTGAACACTCACACCAACGGCAGCAACTTGCAGCGACGGAAAACGCGCTGTTGCAGCTACAAACAGGGACAACAAAGGGGAAACCGGGCATGATGCCACCCAGGCAGCAACCAATCAGCCTTTAAATAGGGAGGTGCTTTGCTCTGATAGGTCAATACCGCTGTCACTCGCCTAATCCTACTACACTTGGTTTCATTATTTCACAATCCATGATCCAGATGGACCCCACCAAAGTAAAAGCTGTCACTGATTGGCCTACCCCCACTTCTAGACGTGAACGCCAACGGTTTCTGGGGTTTGCTAATTTTTACAGACGGTTTATAAGAAACTATAGCACCATTGCTGTTCCACTCACAACCCTAACTTCCTCAAGACTCCGTATCGATTGGAACGAACAGGCAGAGGAGGCTTAACAAAGACTCAAAAACAAGTTCACATCGGCCCTTATCCTTACTGTTCCTGATGCCTCCGTACAATTTGTTCTAGAAGTGAATGCCTCTGAAACAGGGGTGGGGGCAGTACTGTCTCAGAGTACTCCCAAGGATAACAAGCTGCACCCCTGTTCTTTTTTTTCTCATCGCCTTTCACCTGCTGAGAGAAACCTGCCTGAACTCGCTGTTTAGTGGCAGCCACATTTCTACACATTGAAAAACAGGTAAAACAGGCCCATGCCCAGGGTCCCACCACAAGTAATGTACCCCAAGGTCGTCTATTTGTCCCCGCAACCATGCGCACTCAGGTCCTGGAATGGGAACACAGCTCTAAGCTTGCTTGCCATCCTAGGGGCAAACGTACCCAGTTTATGATTCAACAACGTTTCTGGTGGCCCACATTGAAGGAGGATGTCATCAAGTATGTGGCAGCATGTGACTCCTGTACCAGAAACAAAAGTAGAAATAGGCCCCAGCATGTCTCCTTAGACCACTCCCAGTCCCTCACCGCACTTGGTCACACATTGCTATCGACTTTGTTACTGGACTACCCAACTCCAATAACAACATTTGCATCTTAACTATCGTCAACCGCTTTTCCAAAGCAGCCCACTTCTGCCCGCTCCCTGAACTCCTTTCCGCCAAAGAGACAGCTGAGTTACTTATTCTTCACGTTTTTCGCCTCCATTGTCTCCCACACGGTCCACAATTCACAGCAAAATTTTGGAAAGCTTTCTGCAAACTCATTGGAGCCACCCCAAGTCTATACTCAGGCTATCATCCACAGACAAATGGCCAAACAGAGAGAATGAATAAATAGTTGGAGGCAACTCTTCTGTGCATGACTTCTCAGAACCCAACCTCTTGGAGCAAATTTCTCCTGTGGGTGGAATACGCCCACAGCTCTCTCCCAACTTCCTCAACGGGCTTGTCCCCGTTCCATTGCTACCTGGGCTATCAGCCACCCATCTTTCCTTCCCAGGAGGAGGAGGTAACAATCCCTTCTGCCCAGCTTTTTGTTCACTGTTGCAAAAGAACCTGGCTACAAGCCATAAGACAACTTCTCCGGTCTGTCAAAAATTATAAGAAACAAGCGGATCGACGTCGCTCCGCAGCCCCAAGGTATCACATTGGCCAGAGAGTCATGTTATCCACAAGGGATGTTGCTATAAAGATGATCTCTCGTAAACTCTCACCCAGGTTCATCAGACCTTTTACCATAACTAAGATCATCAATCCCGCTTCTGTAAGATTAGCTTTAACTTCCACCATGCGTCGCATCAAACCAAACTTTCATGTATCCCAAATCAAACGTCTGATTTCCAATCCTCTATTGACTACGCTATTGTTTATCACTTCCAGATTCCACACCCTTCGAGACACCAACAGGTGAAACGACTCTGCTCTTTTCTATCTCTGACCCATGCGGATCTGCATCCACTTCTGTTTTTTCCACTGCATAACGGCACCCAGCAGCCATCATCCACGTCAAGGCTAACTGTAGAATCTCGCTTCATTAAAACCTCAGAGCTTCACTTCAGAGCTGCACCTCTATCCTCCATTACAGTCCTGTATTTACTATACAGTTGTATCTGTGATAAAGTAACACCAAGCACTACCCACCCTATCTCCTACACCTTCATTATTAAAGTTTTTTAAGAGTGTCATTACAAAATTCAATTCAATTCAATTTTATTTGTACTGTATAGCGCTTTTAACTATTGACATTGTCTCAAAGCAGCTTTACACAATCAAAATTAATTATTTAAGTTTGTATGGAATGTAGGCGGCGCGGTGGTGTAGTGGTTAGCACTGTCGCCTTGCACCTCCAGGGTCTGGGTTCGATTCCCCGGCCAGGCTCGATTCCCGTCTCTGTGTGCATGGAGTTTGCATGTTCTCCCCGTGCTTGGTGGGTTTCCTCCGGGTACTCCGGTTTCCTCCCACAGTCCAAAGATATGCAGGTTAGGCTAATTGGCGTTCCCAAATTGCCCGTAGTGTGTGATTGGGTGTGTGAGTGTGTGTATGTGTGTGTGTGCCCTGCGATGGATTGGCACCCTGTCCAGGGTGTACCCCGCCTAGTGCCCGAAGTCTCCTGGGATAGGCTCCAGGTCCCCCGCGACCCTGAACACAGGATTAAGCGGTATAGAAAATGAATGAATGAATGAATGAATGTATGGAATGTGAATGTGTATGAATCAAAATGATCAGATAGTCCCTGGTGAGCAAGCCGAGGGCGACAGTGGCAAGGAAAAACTCCCTGAGATGGTAATAGGAAGAAAATTTGGGAGGAACCAGACTCAACAGGGAACCCATCCACATCTGGGTGAAACAGATAGCAGGAAATGATCTGAATTTATACAGTGTGTTAGGTGGCAGGCAGTTCAGGTATAATAGTTGATGTTAATTGATGTAAAATGAAATCCAGGTAGTTATTGGAGACTCAGGTTGACTTGTAGGAAGTTCCAGTCCTGAACTATGCCAACACCAGTCGAGGCCAGAACCGTCTTCTAGGTAGAGAGAATCATCCCCAGACACCAGACGCATCCCAAAGAGACACACAGGGCATCCATGTGACGAGATCTCCAACCAGAAGGGTCAGACAGGTCCGGAGGGCTGAAGGAGTCTGGATCACTGGCAGCTCAGGAATGACATGTGTACAGTAGCTCGAAGAGAGAGAGAGAGTGAAAGGGGGAGACAGGGGGAGAGACGGAAGAGAAAGTGGGGGAGAAGAAGTGTAGAAAAGGCAGTCAGGTATGGTCACAGTCACATATTGTATAATGTGAATGTATATTTACTGTAGAGTGCAAGCAGAGACTCCGGCAGGACTAACTACAGCATAACTAAAAGGGAGAGCCAGAAGGAAACACAAACATGAGGGGTCCCTGAGACGTAAAGCAAACAATCACCTCACCGTCAACAAACCTGAGTGATCAAATGAGAGTGGGGAAGACAGCTAAACATAAAAATTTACCATAATACTCTACATCCATGAGTCCCCCAGATCTGCTCCTTTACCTATGGCAAATCTGTTATATATAAATGCTTGGCTAAATAAATAGGTTTTGAGCCTAGACTTAAACACTGAGACTGTGTCTGAGTCCCGAACACTATTTGGAAGACTATTCCATAATTTTAGGGCTTTGTAAGAAAAAGCTATGCCCCCAGCTGTAGTTTTCATAATACGCGGTACTGACAAGCAGTCTGCATCCTTTGATTGAAGTAGGCGTGGCGGATCGTAAGACACTAGCAGTTCGCTCAGATACTGCGGCGCGAGACCATTTAATGCTTTATATGTCAAGTATTTTATATGTCGAGTAGTATTTTAAAATCAATGCGAAATTTCACAGGGAGCCAATGCAGTGAAGATAGGATAGGGGTGATGTGCTCATATCTTCTGGTTCTAGTGAGGACTCTCGCTGCTGCATTCTGGACTAGCTGAAGCTTGTTTATGCACCTACTGTAGCTGAACAACCAGACAGTAAGTCATTACAATAGTCCAACCTAGAGGTGATAAAAGCATGAACTAGTTTTTCTGCATCGTTCACCGACAACATATTTCTTATCTTGGCAATATTTCTGAGGTGAAATAATCCTATCCTGGTGATATTATCTACATGAGCTTCAAATGAAAGGCTGGAATCTATAATCACGCCGAGGTCTTTTACTGTTGCACTTGATGGAACAGAAAGGCCATCTAAAGTTACGGTGTGATCTAAGATTTTACTTCTAGCTGTATGCGGTCCTATGACTAGAACTTCTGTCTTATCCGGATTAAGCAGAAGGAAGTTAATTAGCATCCAATTTCTTATGTCCTGCACACATTGCTCAACTTTAGTAAGCTGGTTTTTCTCATCAGGTTTTGCTGAGACGTATACAGTAACTGTGTGTTAGCCCCGTGACAGATTTTAAGATCTTGTAGTTGAAGGTGAGGTTATATTGGCCTGTATTTTGACAGCTGATAAGTCAAGATTGGGTTTTTTAAATCAGTTTAAATAATCTATGTGCATGGCCAGTGAAGAAATTATACTTTTTTAAAAGATATTTTTGGTATTGTCTGATGAAACAAATGTGTAGGTAAGGGTGATGATTTTCATTAGAGGGGAATTTTAATTGCTGTTATGGTTATATTTTCATCAGCTTGGTACAGTAGGTTGTCAAATTGTATGGCTTTAATAGTCTGAATCTTTCCCTAATACTTTTATACTCTAGTCTTGTTTCCCGTTAATTGTACCACAATATTAAATGAGAACCTATATTCAGTTCAATTCAGTTTTATTTGTATAGCGCTTTTAACAATTGACATTGTCTCAAAACAGCTTTACACAATCAAAAGAATTATTTAAGTTTGTATGGAATGTGAATGTGCATGAATCAAAATGTTCAGATAGTCCCTGGTGAGCAAGCCGAGGGCAACAGTGGCAAGGAAAAACTCCCTGAGATGGTAATAGGAAGAAACCTTGAGAGGAACCAGACTCAACAGGGAACCCATCCTCATCTGGGTGAAACAGAAAACAGGAAATTATCTGCATTTATACAGTGTTAAGTGTTAGGTTCAGCTATAATAGTTGATGTAAAATGGAGTCCAGTAGTTATTGGAGACTCAGATAGACTTGTAGAAAATTCCAGTCCTGAACTATCGAATTGTCAAGTCCTCAGAGAAACAGCTGACAACACCAGTCGAGGCCAGAACCGTCTTCTAAGTAGAGAGAATCATCCTCAGACACCAGACGCATCCCAAAGAGACACACGGGGCATCCATGCGACTAGACCTCCAACCAGAAACGGGGCACCAGGATGGATCAGACAGGTCCGGAGGGCAGAGGGAGTCTGGATCACTGGCAGCTCAGGAATGACATGTGTAGCTCGACAGAGAGAGAGAGAGAGAGAGTGAAAGGGGGAGACAGGGGGA
Organism: Channallabes apus; assembly: GCA_030522415.1. Classification (NCBI taxonomy): domain Eukaryota; kingdom Metazoa; phylum Chordata; class Actinopteri; order Siluriformes; family Clariidae; genus Channallabes; species Channallabes apus. The sequence continues at coordinate 22,216,421 of CM060124.1, read as the reverse complement.
GAGAGGAAAGAGAAAGAGGGGGAGGAAGAGAAGAGAAGGAGAGATTGCAATTAGGTAAATAAACTATATTTATTTCTATAACAGTTTGGAATAATATCAAGTCACTTTGATGCTTTTTATGTTCCACTTTTCGAGTGGTCTGTTTTAAGATGCTAGTTTGTTTTGAGGTTACATACAATTATGTTAGTATAAAAAAAACTTCAGATATATTAAGTTCATGTCTTTTTTTTTGTTCCACAGAATCATTGCAGAACATTCCCAGGTGGGGCGGATACCATCCAGCCCTAACAGGCCAGGCTTGCACTGCCCTGGAGCACCACCTGGACATTCAATATGTTGAAAGAGATACATTGCCATGCCACATTGTGTTCTTTTGGCAGGAACCTTGGCTTCTTTTTTTTTTGAGGATGTTATGAATATGAGTGGCATGAGCAAGGGTGAGTCTTAGAAGATACAGTCTAATTCTATCATGTGCAGGAACGATTACCCACTGAGGATGCACCTTGGGGAAGATAAAGTTTTGGGGAAGTGGAAACCATTAGGATATCCATGTGGGAGTAGCAGAAGATGAGTCAGAAGTAGAGAAAGCTCCAAGTACAACCAGAGCATCAGGATGAGTCAGGCAGATCCGGAGGACAAAGCAACAGGGCGTGCATCTTGACTGAGAGTGAGAGAAGAGATTATTAGGGGTTATTACTGGTCCATAGTGATCTAAAAGGATGTACGCTGTGATCAAGCAGGGACTCCTTTAAGTTAAGTTATGACAGTATAAATAAAAAGGGAGAGCTTGAAGGTAGCATAGGCACAGGGCACCCTGGCACATAAAGCAACAAGAGAAATAAATAATCACTTCATCTTCATCTTCTATACCGCTTTTTCCTGTATTAGGGTCGCGGGAACCTGGAGCCTATCCCAGGAGACTCAGGGCACGAGGCAGTGTAGACCCTGGACAGCATGCCAATCCATCGCAGAGCGCACACACACACACACTATAGGCAATTTGGGAACGCCAATTAGCCTAATCTGCATGTCTTTGGACTGTGGGAGGAAACCGGAGTACCCGGAGGAAACCCACCAAGCACGGGGAGAACATGCAAACTCCATGCACACAGAGACGGGATTCGAACCCGGACCCTGGAGGTGCAAGGCGACAGTGCTAACCACTACACCACCGTGCCGCCATAAATAATCACAACGTCAATTTAGTGTGAATAAAACAGAGAATGCTTGGTCAACAATGACCAAGAGTGTTTAATTTGTTCAGAGAAAATTCATCACGATTTCTCAGAAGTGCATGATTTGGCAATCACATTGCTATTTTTAAATTACATTTATATGTAATAAAGTTTTATTCCTGTAAAGCTGTTTTGTGACAATGTCCATGATGTTATTGATTAAAAGTGAACATTTCAGGTAAAAAACAAAAAACAAAACAAAACTAACATTAAAACTGAAATCAGTCAACAAACAGGCCATGTCAGTGGGAATTCTTGGCCATAAAGAAAACCTTGAGTGTATACCACTTTATCCTTTATTCAGGGGGCTGGAGCCTTGTCCCAGGAGACTTAGGCAGGGTAGACCTTGGACAGGGTGCCATTCCATGGCACACACACACACACACTTGAACCTGGACTCAGGGATCCACTAAATCACTGTGCTGCCACAACGCTACACAGAAACAAAATAATACAATGCAGTCTGGAAAACTCAACCCTATTGTCAGTTTCTACAATTTGGTAAGCAAGAGCACATATGATACTTTCCTAATATGCACATTTATGATAACAGAATTGGCAATATTTTAACTTAGCAGTAAACAGGTGTTATGTATTAATATTTCTTATATTTTAAAGTATATCATTTCAGTCTTTTGTTGATGTTACAGAAAATTTGGGTCCAAATTGCTTTGTCTCTTCTAGAGTAAAATAAAAGATCTCTTGTAGATTTCTAGTTGTGTATTGCCACTTCACATGGACAGGCTTCCCGGGCAGAGGAAGAGGCAGAGGATCGCTGTGTAAATGACCATCAGACCTCCAGTTGCTACCTTTTAGAAATTCCAGCCCTAAGGAATGCAAAGTCTTGTGGCATTGGTTCATGGGAAGTTCATTTTCTCTCTCTCTCTGATTTTGATTCCGCTTTTTCTAAACGTGGTGAAATTCAGCCCACCTGAATCACATTTTGGCTTTGCAGTCCTCTGCAAAATTACTGAGTCAGCCATCTCCCTTCCCCCGCTGGAGACGAGAAGTAGGTAAGGGATCTGTCAGTTTCTGGTAAAAGCACAAGAAAGCAATTACACTCAATAAAAGTGGTTCATGACATACCTGGGGTGGATTGACACATACTGACTGCATAGTGTCAGATTTGAGGGGCATAAAACTGGGAAAAGTGCCTAAATACAGTGGCCTAAACTACAAACTTCAACTGTACTCATTAAGAGTTCTTTATAAATGTAATTCTAGGAGATGAAATCGTACAACAGAATAATAACATAGATTTGACAGCCTATATACGTTACAAAACCTTTAACAATGGACAGATGTCCTGAAGTCAACGTACTAATAATCATTTCAGTCTTTCAGCTGCATATTCTTTGAGTTTTTTGGAGGGAACTCACGGTTTTGGAGCTCAAGGCGACAGACTTGGTTCATTAATGCTGTATGATTGGGTGTGTGAGTATGTCATTGTGCTCTGTGATAGTTTGGCACCCCATCCCGGGTGTATCCCATTCAGGGTACACCCTCCCCTGTGACCCTACACAGAATAATCAGTACAGACAAAAGGAAGGATAGATGGTTACACATGTTCACATTAACTATGTGCATAAGTCAAAACTATAAGGCTGGAAAGACATGCCTTCTACATAGAAATATATGGATAACTGTGCATAGGCATGTATGGGTGAACATGTATCATAAATACACAGGGAAATGATACACAGTGCATTGCATGTTGACTAGACAGGACAATAGAACAGTGTTTTATGGGAGGCCCAGTGCAAGAAATCTGTAAACAATTGAAGAGAGGTTTACCAGCAATATCAAGAAGTAGCAGCAAATAAAAAGTAGTGACTGCCTCAGGGAAGAAGCTGTTACAGAGTCTGGTGGTGCTGATATGGATACTCTGGTACCTTTTTCCAGATGGCAGGAGCAAGAATAGTCCATGAGAGGGTGGGAGAGTTAATTAAAAGAACACTGGTGGCTTTGTCGATGTAGAAGTTACAGTCATCAGGAAACCCAGCTGATCATCAACGATGTCCACACAATCCACTGTAGAGTACTACATTTAACGTTTACAGTATGGCATATGGCCGCTTCCTTTATCCAGAGCAACTTACAGAAGTGATGTGAAATCTCTATCAGTAGATACAGTACATTCTGTACATTTTGGTTCAGTTGGCCATAGAGCAGGTCAATAGGTCACAGACTATTCCTGAATTGTTTGTAGAACTGTCCCGAACTGAAATTCTTGACAGTTTTTTGCCATTTAAATCTCCAGTATGACATCACAAACATCTCAGTCGCACTGCACGGGTTTTAGATTGGATTAAGACTTGGCTAGTTTGGAGGCCAGTTCAGCAGCCTTGGGCTCTTTGTTTGCTTGGCAAAAAGAGGGCAGGCTGTGGTGCACTGGGTGTTCTGGTGCCTTTCTCTCATGACCAGCATTGACTTTTTTTTCCCGGCTGCATTGGGTTTTCTGTAGAATCTACCTAGAGCACCAAACCTTGGGTGCCTATGATCCGGTCACCGGTTTGCTGGTGTATAGTTGGCAATCAGTGTTCCCCAGTTAACCTGTCGGTGGTGTAAATATCATGGTTGATCGGTGCAGCATCTATTAGAGCATACTCTTTAGTGGTTTACTGCACAGGGTTGGATTTTGCCATAGGTACATCTACAGTAGTAGTGCACACTATTTAGCACTTTAGTGCTCCTGGTATTTAGCCATTTAAACCATGGATGTAGTATAGAGTAAAGCATAGCATACTATTTATTGAAAGAAAAAAAAAATACAGCTCCCATACTAGACAGAGAGACAATTGGTCAAGACTTTCTGTATTGTCTTAATGTAGATGGTGGTGAGGACAGAAGGGAGGAGGTTTCCTGTCCTCAAAGGAAGTGGAGACATTTGTGTACGATTGGTGCTATATACAATCAGCAGCCAAAAAAAAAAATCTTGTTTTTTTCTGCAATGTTTTTTCATTGTTGCTAATGATGCCCACAACTGGAATATCATTAGAAAACCTCATTAGTGATTAGAGCAGTACTTTGCAGCACCACTCAGAGTCAGCAGGGTAAATCACAGTGGACTGAGCATACTGTATAGACCCAAGGACCGCCAAGGTTTAGTGAGGTGTTGCCAATCCTCATGATGGGAGCATGGATTATCTTGACTATGTGATCCCTGTTATCGGTTTTCTTAAATCATATTCCCTAGGTATGCTGTCAGTTTTCTCTGGATTAACTTTGGACATTCGGGAGTTTTTCATATGAAATGTGGATTATTCTTTCTTCCTGGAACACTGTTCCATGCTAACCATCTGTAAAAATCATGTGTCAGGGAGTGAAACATCTGGGAGTGAGACTATCTCTGAGTCTGAGATTGTCCAGGTTATTGTCAAGGCAGTGAACTTGGAGAAGGCAGTAGATGGTGAATCTAGGTGCCTGGTAGTCTATAGTTTAGCATGGATGTCCATCAATGACATATGAAAGAAAGAGTTCTAACTGTATGCTTGGGCATACATACAGTAAATGACTACAAAAGTACAAAAACACCAAAGCTGATAATGTAGCTGATGTTAGCCAAAATCATTATATGTTAGCATATGGAGTTTACTGCAAATTAGCTTGTGCTATTGCTAAGAGGGTGCATGAATGATGTACATGGCATGATACATTATACTCATATGTGATATATGATTGAGTGATAATAATAATAATAATAATAATAATAATAATAATAATAATAATATGGAAGTGGAATGGAAGTCACAACAAATCCTAACCATTGTCTTTTGAAATCACTCTGGACTGGGAAATTATGGAAGTTTAAACAGATTTTCAATATACAGTATGGTTTATGTCATGATGTTAAGAATACGGTGTAAAAAAAACGGTGTATAAGTACAGTATATAAGCATATATATAAGTATATAAGTGTTAAAAACCTTATCGTGGACGCTTGTGATGTAGAATCAGAATTTCTGCCTCACTATACTGAGAAATAACATGATGACGTGATGCCAGAAAGGTAAGATCCACACTATTTTAAAATGGAAATGCATCACTACACTAAATGGATGTAGCCCATTGAGTCTGAACGCTGTCAAAGCACCTTAGGTTTAAGTCTAAATAACACTTGAATACCTGAAGGCTTTTTATCCTTACAATTTGGGTATTTCACAAAATAGTGTAAATGAACTCAGCTCCATGGGTACGATATTAAGATGAAGGTCTGCTGTATAAAAATTGCTGCTCTTGCATCTTACATTCCTGGAGTTGGGGGTAGGGTCCAGTGCAGAGAGACCTGTAGGCTTTACTGTAGTCAGAGTGTTCACTCCCCACAGTATCTCTCTAAGCTTCAGTAACACAGGCAATAGAGTATTATAGTATGTCTGTAAAAAAATAAAAAAATAAACAGAGGATGTAGAAAACCAGGCTTGTATAGATCCTGCAAGAATTGACTACAGGCAGCAATATACAGTACAGTAGACTGGCACAATGCTCTATTCTTTATACTGTATATAAACTAACCCTGGAAAAGTCCGTCAGAAAGCCTTTCAATATTTTTATCTGAGCTCTATTTAATAGGATAAAATGTGCAAGGCAATTCAAATAAATATTTTTAATATATATAAATATATCATAAAGGCCATGTGTCCTTCACTGTACTTACAGTAAATGCCATGTGTGGACCCACTCTGGGTTTTTGATCAGAATGTTGACGGTTCAATCCCCACCACTGCCAAGCTGCCACTGTTGTGCAAGGCCTTTAAACGTAAACGCCGGTCACACTAAGCCATGTTCCCACTGCATCCTCAAACAATTGACGGAACACTCCCTTAACGTGGAGCTGCCACACTTTTTTGGAATGTTAAAAAAACGCCTCATGAGGATGCGGACGAAGTATGATGCAAAAGGAACATAATAAGGACATAGTAACTATAGCTTGGACAGTTAATGGTGTAACTGGCACCTCTTAAGGACTTCACTGACGTACTACAGGTACGGCTTGTATGGATGGCTTTCTAACTGAGTGGTCATTAGGATGTCACTGCAATGTTTATGTCAATAAGGTTCTCACAATGACCTCTTGAGGCATTTGTCATGATCATCATAGGTCGGTGCCATGTCGTAGAAGACCACTTTAACAGAGTATATTATAAAAGCCTAAGAAGAATGTGGTGTCATCTGAACAGACATAAGAATTAGTGATGGGTCGTTCATGAGCGATTCGTTCTTTTTGAATGAATCTTTAATGTGACTCAGAAGAACGTGTAATCTCGGAGAGTGATTAATTCATTTTCCACTGGGCGCAAATGCACAAATCATCGCAAAACCTCCGTATGTACAGGAAGCAGAATTGAGCGATTCTTTCTCAATGACTATTCTACTCAGAGTCGTTCGTTCATTTGTCACATGACTCCAAAAGCTGCTATGTGGTGCAATAGATTCAAAAGAATGAACGACTCAGACTGGAAGATATGAGAGGTGAGCTGCTCATTCTGTTTATTATAATATGTCCTTAGCTGTATTGTACTATTTTCATTACTGGAACTATAGCCAAAGTTATTTGGAGTAATTTTTTATTGAAAATGCAACATTTTATTTCTGATCAAAAGAACGAAATGAACGAAATGACTCCAAAAAAGATTTGTTCATTTTGATGAACGAGATTCAAAGAACCGAGTCACTAAAATTATTCAAACTTCCCATTACTAATAAGAACAATCCAGTTTAATTTAATTGGACCTGGTGAGACATGATAAATGTATATTTTTATATTTTGACCCTGTTCCCACTTCATTCCACTGCCCGTAACTGCAATAAGGTGCCATATCATGGCTTATCATGGCTTTCTGTAAAGCAGCTTTACAGAAACAAAAGAAAATTAGGGATGAGTATGAAATGTGTGAGAAAATATGTATAAATGAAAATGATCGGATTGTCCCTAATGATCACGCGAAGGCAGCAAGGAAAAACTTTCTGAGATGGCTATAGGAAAAAACTTTGAGAGGAACCAGACTCAACAGGAAACCCATCCTCATTTGTGTGATAAAGGATAGCGGGAATTGTTCTGCAGTCATACAGTACTTAGGTGTCTAGAAGATTAATATAACAGAAGAGGTTTTTACATTAATATGGAGTCCACTTTCGTTATTGAAGGCTCAGGTACAATACTGTAGGAATTTCAGTCCTTAACCTATTGAACGACTTCAGTCACAAGTCCTCAGAGAACTGCTGTCTGGATCAGCTGGGTCCTGGACCATATTCATGGTAAGGTGGAACCATTCCCAGTCACCACATGCATCCCAAGAAGACCACACGGTCCTCCATGTGATGAAATCTGCAACCAGAAGCGGGGCATGAGCGCATGTCCAGAGGTCAGAGGGGGTCTGGATCACGGGGAGCTCAGAAGCGCCATGAATTTAATGAATAATGTATTGTTGTAATGAATAGAATATGTGATAAATTAAGTCTTCTGAAGTCTTCTTGTTTATCAATGTCATACTGTCAGGGTCATTTCAACCTGACACAAACTCAATTTATTTGCAAATTGTGTCCTCCCTTTTCTATTTTCTAAAATATATACAGTAATAAGGCAAAATCTAACAGCTATGTCATATGGAATAAATAGTGCTGGTAATAGGATACTCTTTATGGTTGTCCTAGAGTTATTAAATAATATTAATTATTATATTTATTATTATGCAGTTTAATTGCACTGCAGTGACAGAAAGTTGCAGGAAATATTTTTATTGCAAGAACAGTCAAAAGTTACAATGATCAGCATACAGACTCAACAGGGAACATCTTGACTGAGGTGTACTGTTTCTCTCCTGGCCAGCAAACCCTTCGTTGGGCTACTTTTTGGACACTGATGTGTACTTTCCCACACTTGCTTGCAGCACCTACAGTATAACACTCATCTACTGCAGGGGAGTCTGTGGGATTAGCATTCCAAAGGAATGATAAGGACTAGTAGCTGACAACATAAACTTGAAGAGCAGAGATGTGGAATGTTTGAAGGAGTTTTTACTCCTTGACAAGGATTTGGTCAGATACCAGTCAATCAATGCAGTAAACATCTGGAAGGACTTAATGTAGAGGAGCAGTTGTGACACTGAGGTGACTGCTATAGAACACTCCAAATGCAACAAAAGGGGCATTATGCTAACTGTGCATTATGCTAATTAAGCTGTCTAGACAAAAGTATTTAGCCAAACCTGCAATGACATTGTTTACAAATACATATACTTCAATATGGAGTTGGTCCCCTTTGGTACCTATAACAGCTTCCACTCTGGTTGGAAGGCTGCCCTCAAGATTATGGAATGTTTCTTTGGGAATTTCATGCCTGTTTATTCTGTAGAGCACTTGTGTGGTCAGGTACTGATGTTGGTTGAGAAAAACTGGCCCGCAATCTCTGTTTCAGTTCGTCCCAAAGGTGCTTGAATGGGTTGAGGCCAAGTTTTTGTATAGGCCAGTTAAGTTCCTCCACACTGAACTCATCAAAAAATGTCTTTATAGGAAACTGGGACATAGTCAAGTTGGAATAGAAAAGGGCATTCCCCAAACAGATGCCACAAAGCTGGAAGCATGGCATTGTCCAAGATGTCTTGGGAAGCATTTAAAAAAATATATTTGAATAAATATTTCTTAATATTTGTCTTAAGCAGTCTTCCAGTCTATTTTATTATGTCTTCATGTATGCTAGTTACTACACACCCAGGTACCAAAGCAGATTCAAAGTGAGCTTGCCAAGCTTGGCCATGAAATGATTCTGAACACCTGACTATAACTTTATAACAATTAGGCTTAAATGCAACAAATATTTTCAACAGATAGGCAACTTCTTGTGGTGGAAACTAGTGCCCCTACCCACACTAGTACCCTAGGGCCTTTGTTTGCACCTGGCAATGGATTTTATCACAGATCTGCCATCTTTCCAAGGAAAGATCAGCATCATACTGCAGTTGTTGCTGACAGATTTTCTTAATCCCTCAACCTCATTATCCTGCCCTGTCTACCTACCACCTTGTAGCCTGCAGAATTCTTGTTTCAACAAGTGTTTAGATACTCAGGCATCCCTGAGGACATTGTAATCACAGGTCTGACAGGGTTTCATGGAGAACATGGAGTCTTTGTCTTGGACGTTGACAATTGGTTTAGATACAGTGAACAGGTATGGGAACATGCCCAGTTATACCTACGATCAGCAGAAACAAGTAATAAATGAAGCCATCGGTACATTGTCCCATTCATTGTGCTTAGGAGAATCAACAAGGTAACTAGCAGACTGGATCTTGCAAGCCACAGCGGGATTTCGCCAGATGTCTTGTGCCTCAATCCCATCATTGCAAGGTTTATTAAAAAAGAAAAGAAAAAAACCTTGATGTTTGGTGGCCCGAATTAAAAGCCTTCCTCCTAGTTAGTTTTTGCTTAACTTATGGTTTTGCGTAGTGTATCAGGGTCATTATGCGTACAAGACTCAGCTGTAGATACAGTGTATGTCCATAATCCAGAAAATCCTGCCAAATGACGTCAGGCATGTCAAGGCTTAGGTTTTCTGCAAAGGATAAAGCACATTTGCAGAGGACTAGCAGGAGCATCTTTCATCACTTCTTGTCAACTGAAAACCCAGATGTCTTTACTCTCCTTTCTCTAGATCTCTTATTTCTCCTACCACTGTTTTTCCTCTTAGCCTGCTGACGTACAAAGCTTTTGACATGCAAGTGCAAGACAAGCCATTTATCTTCAGCTTGAGGATGCTTACGTAATACTTTTAACACACTGAAAGGCTGGAGATTCCCATTATTTGCTTTTCTCTGTACTCTGCTTGTACATATGCCAAAATTGATTAATGAATATGAAAATTATTGTATTTTATAAGACAATGTTTTAGGCTTATGCCAAAAACAAACAGAAATGGTTATTATTTAAAAACTCTTTTTTTTCTGATTTGCTGATAATTTTTCATGGTTGCTGTATTTCTGTTATTTTGCACTGATGTACGGTGAAAATAATGACACAGTCAGAGACGCACTGTTAACTGTATAGTAGTAGTGGTAGTATACAGCTACTACAGTACCATCAGTGAGGTTGCTTCTCGTCCAAGGTAGTGGACTTATTCACAATTCTAGTCTAAGAACACAAAGAATGGTACAACAACATCCTGTTATGTGATGAACAATGCCTTTTCCAGCATGATGGAGCTCCTTTCCATAAGGCAAAAGTGATAATCAAGTGGCTCGACCCACAGGGAAAGAACCTATATGAGGATATATGCGCATATATGAAACCTACTGTATATGCAGTATATATGCGCATATATCCGCACCTATACTGTATGAAGATATATGCGCATATATGAAACCTATAGGCAGTATATATGCATATATATGATAATATATATGCTGCATATATGCGTATATATGCCACATATAGGCAACATTGAGGTGCATATATGTGCATATACAGGCCATATAGGTCTCCTGTATTGCTTCTTTATATTCAATTCAATTCAATTCAATTTTATTTATATAGCGCTTTTAACAATGGTCATTGTCTCAAAGCAGCTTCACAAAAATTAAAGAAATAAAAAAAAAAAAAATAAATAAAAATAATAATAATAATAATAATAATAAATAAATAAATAAAATAATAATAGAAAATAAATAAATAAATAAAAACAAATAATAATAATAATTATAGAAAAGAAAATAATTGGAAGTGTGGATGTGTGAGAAAAATGTGCAGATAATAATGAGACGAATGAATGAAATTTCTCTGATGAGCAAGCCAAGGGTGACGGCGACGGTGGCAAGGAAAAACTCCCTGAGATGGCATTAGGAAGAAACCTTGAGAGGAACCAGACTCAACAGGGAACACATCCTCATTTGGGCGATAACAGATAGAAATGATATACAGTAACATCTTGTGTGTTGTGCAGGTGAAAATTCAATATGACAGAAATTATTTAAATTGACATGAAGACCAGTTCAGCATAGGGACGAGTCAGTAGGTGCGGAGGGCAGATGAGGTCTGGATCACTGGAAGCACAGGAGCAGCATGTGTAGCTCCAACCATCATAAAGCTGAATCCAGCTGGAGCTGGTCCTTCTCTGGATGCCTCAGGAACCTCGCAGGGTCGGCCTTTGTCTACTGAAGCTGGCAAAATCTCCCGATGCCTCGGGATGGGTAGAGAAATACAGAACAGATGGGGAGAATTAGCGTAGTTGCCATTCGGTATAGGTGTACTGGAGTATGAGTACTGGGATGAGTTATGTGTATGCCAGATTAAAAAGATGCGTCTTGAGTCTACTTTTGAACTGAGAAACCGTGTCTGCTCCCCAAACACTGTCTGGAAGGCTATTCCAAAGCTTTGGAGCTAAATATGAAAAAGCCCTACCCCCTTTTGTAGATTTTGAAATTCTGGGAACTACCAGAAGTCCGGAGCTTTGTGATCTTAAGGCGCGTGGTGGATTGTAGCGCATCAGAAGACTGGTTAGGTATGTGGGAGCTAAACCATTTAAGGCCTTGTATGTAAGTAATACTATTTTGTAATTTATTCTAAACTGAACAGGTAGCCAGTGCAGGGATGATAATATTGGGGTTATATGATCATATTTTCTGGATCTAGTGAGAACCCTGGCAGCTGCATTTTGGATTAACTGAAGCTTGTTTATTGAGGATGCAGGACAACCACCTAGTAATGCATTACAATAGTCCAGTCTGGAGGTCATGAATGCATGAACTAGTTTTTCTGCATCAGATACGGATAAGATGTTCCTAAGTTTAGCAATATTTCGAAGATGGAAAAAGGCTGTTTTTGTGATATTTGAAATGTGATTTTCAAAAGACAAGTTACTGTCTAATATTACTCCCAGATCTTTTACTGCTGAGCTGGTAATAACAGTACATCCTTCTATCCTATCCACATATAAGCCCTATATGTACATACAAGATATGTCTCCTATGGCAGGATCTGGTCATTTTAGCTCATATATCACTTTGGCAACTGTCATACATGATGCCTAGCTCATATTTTCTATTATCAAGGCAATAAACAAAAAAAAATGCAAAAAACTTATGTGCGAACACATGAAATTGGTATCCTAATTGCCCACATACAGTATATGAGGATATATGCACATATATTGGCGCTTTTCCACTGCATAGTACGGCACGACACGGTTCCGTTCAACTCACTTTTGGGGGGTTTTCCACTGGGAACAGTACATGGTACCTGGTCCTTTTTTTAGTACCACCTCAGCCGAGGTTCCAAGCGCGCCGAACCGTTACCAAAACGTGATGTGTAAACTCTGCTGGTCACTGATTGGCCGGAGAAAATCGTCATTACTGCGTCACCAAACTTGCGACACGAGACACAACAGAACCGCTATATTTTGAACAGCCAGCGAAGGATCGGACACCTTGGCTGCCATCAACCTCTTTTGAAACAAGCTCCTTTGTCTCGCTGTTAAAAACATCCACATGCCGAGAATGAAGAACACCATGCCGTCGATATGCTCCATTGTTGTGTGTTTGTGGCGCGTTTACAATGATGTCACGGCAGTAGCGGCGCCGCAACTAAACGAAACGTGAATAATCCCGCCCACTCTAAAGCATTACTAAACTGCAGTGGAAGCACAAACCAAGCCAAACTGCGCCGAACCGAAGTGAGTTGAACTGAAACGTGTCGTGTCGTGCCGTACTATGCAGTGGAAAAGAGGCATATGAAACCTCAGTCTCCGTGAAAATCTTTTTGAAACACGTCACTAAAATTTACTGAAATGAGAAATATATCTATAGAAAGCTTAAAGTGTCTACTTTTAAATGATGCAAGTCACATTGAAAACAAATATTCTCAGTTTATGTAATCCATATAAACCAAGGAGAGGCACAGAATTTCTGTCGCACTTATCTGCTAATGACCCGAGGCAGGACACGCCCACACACCAATTACATGGAAATCAGTCTGGGTAATTTACATACTAGGCCACGCCCCCGGACACCGGCATGAAAAACGAACACAGAGCGACGGGCTTGAAAATACTCCGATTCAGTGAGTTTTCTGCACGTTTTGGAAGATGGCACGCGCTTACACATCCGAGGAAACTCTTCAGAATGTTCTGGAAAGTGGGAGGAGTTTATATTTACCTCAGAAGAAGACTGTGTGACTCCGACGACGAACGGGAGCATTTTGAACAGAGAATAGACCGATGCTACACTGGGTAAGTTATTAAGTCTTATATAACTCTTATTCTGATAATATTAAACTAATATTAGTAAATATTTTCCTCACTACAGCTAGCTCTTGTCAGCTTGTGTGACACATTGGCTTTCAATGCCATTTATATAGTTTAGGCAAATCATGCTAACATGCTGTCTCATGTACAGTAGCACTAACATGATATTTCCCGGTGGCTAAGCTAATGCCTTATGGAGTTTACAGATGTTTATATTCACCTTGTTTTGGATAGCTTTAGATTATGGTTGCTAATATGTATTTGGCTCCATTTTGGTTAGCTTATAACACTGCTATCGGTAATGTTATTGAGCACAAACAAGCTAGTTCCAGGTGGCTAAAATACTGCCTTATGTAGGACATTTCCATGTCCTGTGACTGCGTACAACCAGCACATGAGGAGTTGATCACTCTGATCAGCTATTACAATACTATACTACACAGCACAGAACAATGAAGTCGTACAGAAATATTTCTCTACACTGCTTGGACATTGCTCCCACCAATGCTTACCCTGCATGTATGTTTTGTAGAGTTTTTTTTTTTTTTTATCTTGCACTGTTTTACTCTGAATGTCCATCTTTTTCAGTTTTTATTTTGTACTGTTCCTGTTGCAGTTTTACCCTGCATGTATCTTTATCATTAATCTGCATTTATACATAAAATCCTATTAACTATTGGGAAGCTAAACAGTATGAAACATCAGTATGAAACATGAAAAGTTTCTAAAAGTTGCCAATAAATTAATATTGTATATATATATATAAAAGATATAAGCGGGTATAAACATAGTAAGGGCCCATCTGATTGGTCAAATTTGGACACACAAATGCTTGGCAAATAAAGTATTTATCGCAACTCTTTGCGATATGGTTATCGCGCATGCCATTATCGCGATAACGATATTTTTCCGATATATCGTGCAGCCCTAATACTAATTCATCACTTGCTCACTTCTTAATCCTTCCTTTCCTCTTCTAAAGCCACATTATATTGCGCTGTAAGGTGTGTAGTCCTCTATTTTGTAGAACATATAGTGTTGCAAATAACCTCGTGGCACTAATTGTTGTCGTCTGAAGTTTTAATAAATAATCATTTATTATTATTATTATTATACTGTCTCATTATTTTTGTCTTCTCTAGATGCAACATTGAAGAAGTGGCCGGCAGCCACCCGAGGGCAGATAGGCACATCTATCAATTCAAAGCTCATGGAGCTGAGAAGGTCCTCAAAAGAATTTTCTTTTCTTCCTGTTCAGTTTTTTGTCTTATTTTTGTTCTTGTACTATATTTTTGTTCTTTTGCTATGTGATTGTTCTTAAAAAAATAAAACATTTTAATTTCTACATTTTGGGCTTTTCTTTGTTGTCTAGCATATGGATTTTTATAATTTTACTAATATCTAGATAAACATATGGGTGCATATATGCACACATATAAACATACATATAGGTACATATATGCATGTATATATGTGTGCATATATGCACCTATGTTTACCTAGATTTTTAGTAATGTGGACATATATGAGTACATATACGGTGGTGTGAAAAACTATTTGCCCCCTTCCTGATTTCTTATTCTTTTGCATGTTTGTCACACTTTAATGTTTCTGCTCATCAAAAACCGTTAACTATTAGTCAAAGATAACATAATTGAACACAAAATGCAGTTTTTAAATGAAGGTTTATGTTATTAAGGGAGAAAAAAAACTCCAAATCTACATGGCCCTGTGTGAAAAAGTGATTGCCCCCCCTGTTAAAAAATAACTGTGGTTTATCACACCTGAGTTCAATTTCTGTAGTCACCCCTAGGCCTGATTACTGCCACACCTGTTTCAATCAAGAAATCACTTAAATAGGAGCTACCTGACACAATGAGAGCCATTATCCACAAATGGCAAAAACATGGAACAGTGGTGAACCTTCCCAGGAGTGGCCGGCCGACCAAAATCACCCCAAGAGCGCAGAGACAACTCATCCGAGAGGCCACAAAAGACCCCAGGACAATATCTAAAGAACTGCAGGCCTCACTTGCCTCAATTAAGGTCAGTGTTCACGACTCCACCATAAGAAAGAGACTGGGCAAAAATGGCCTGCATGGCAGATTTCCAAGGCGCAAACCACTTTTAAGCAAAAAGAACATTAAGGCTCGTCTCAATTTTGCTAAAAAACATCTCAATGATTACCAAGACTTTTGGGAAAATACCTTGTGGACCGACGAGACAAAAGTTGAACTTTTTGGAAGGTGCGTGTCCCGTTACATCTGGCGTAAAAGTAACACAGCATTTCAGAAAAAGAACATCATACCAACAGTAAAATATGGTGGTGGTAGTGTGATGGTCTGGGGTTGTTTTGCTGCTTCAGGACCTGGAAGGCTTGCTGTGATAGATGGAACCATGAATTCTACTGTCTACCAAAAAATCCTGAAGGAGAATGTCCGGCCATCTGTTCGTCAACTCAAGCTGAAGCGATCTTGGGTGCTGCAGCAGGACAATGACCCAAAACACACCAGCAAATCCACCTCTGAATGGCTGAAGAAAAACAAAATGAAGTCTTTGGAGTGGCCTAGTCAAAGTCCTGACCAGAATCCTATTGCGATGTTGTGGCATGACCTTAAAAAGGCGGTTCATGCTAGAAAACCCTCAAATAAAGCTGAATTACAACAATTCTGCAAAGATGAGTGGGCCAAAATTCCTCCAGAGCGCTGTAAAAGACTCGTTGCAAGTTATCGCAAACGCTTGATTGCAGTTATTGCTGCTAAGGGTGGCCCAACCAGTTATTAGGTTCAGGGGGCAATTACTTTTTCACACAGGGCCATGTAGTTTTGGATTTTTTTTCTTCCTAAATAATAAAACCTCTCATTTAAAAACTGCATTTTGTGTTTACTGATGTTATCTTTGACTAATAGTTAAATGTGTTTGATGATCAGAAACATTTTGTGTCATGCACACTCAATCTGCGCCCGGCACTAGGACCCGGAAGTAAGGCGGGCGCCAAACCAGGAAGTATAAAAGAGGTAAACAAACGTTAGCTTACCGCTCAGTCATTGAGTTTCGGCCAATGTCGGTTCCGGCTGTCCGTCTGCTAAACCGTGAGTACTCACTATCTTTGGTTCTGCTTCCTGATATTGTGTGTGTATTTATAGGACACGGGTTAAATTTGTGTTTTTCCCTTGCTCCTCTTTCGTGAGAGTCCTTATAATAAATCGCGTGGTTATCCTGCCTACTCGCTTACATCCGCGTTTGGGTTTACCATCCACGCTACATTGGGCTAACCGCTAAAGCTGCGTCTTCTGGTCACCGAGGTTAGTTCATCCTGACAGAATGACTGAGCCCTCCGCGGTGAACCCAGCGGATCACGCGCACCTCTGCGACGTGGTAGATCGGCACATCGCGCTCATTGATAAGCTAACCGGAGAGATCGCTAATCTGCGCCGGGGCCTCCAAGACGCAGCGGCCTTGCGCCTCCGCGCGGCTGTAGATGACGCGGCTGGCCGGCCTCCCGTCGCGGCGGCCGCGGCGCCGCACCAGCCCCCCCCCCTCCTTCTGATGTATTTCTTGCGCTTCCAGACAAATGGGATGGCACCGACGGGAGATGCAGTGTATTTTTGACATCACTGAATCTAGTGTTTGAGTTCAATTCCACCAAGTACTCCACCGATCGGCTATGCATTGCTCTCCTCATCTCATTGCTATCCGGGCAGGCAGCTGAGTGGGCCACGGCAGTAATTCGATCAGATTCTGGCACCGCCCATTCCTACAATGAGTTCACCCATCAACTCAAGATGACATTCGAACACCCTGCGGGCGAGGTGGAGACCGACACCAAGCTTTACCACCTGCGGCAGGGAGGATCGTCCGTGAGCCGTTATACTGCAGAATTCCGCACCCTCGCTGTACAGACATCTTGGGGAGATACCGCGCTCCGGACATCCTTCTACGAGGGACTGGCTTCCCGGATTAAGGACGAACTAGCCGGACGAGAGCTACCAGCCACCCTGGAGGGACTGATCCAGCTCGCCCTCCGCATTGACCAGCGCCTCCTCTCTCGTCCGAAGCCAGCCCCGAGGACCCTGCCGCCTACCGCCACCCACGTCTACACTCCATCTCGACCACCGACCATCTTCACTCCCGCCACCACTGAACATGTCGGATCTCCACCTCCTGCCGTGGTTAACACCGGAGCCGGGGAACCCATGCAATTAGGGCGCGCCTCCCTGACCGTGGCGGAACGAGAACGCCGGTTTCGAGAGGGTTTGTGTGCCTACTGTGGGTCGGTGGCTCACCACCGAGCAATCTGCCCACTGCGCCCGGGAAATGCGCAGACCCGGTGAGCAGGAGGAGAGACTCACCTCTCCACCATCACCAACGCCACCACCTCTCGCCTCACGGTTCAGGTAACCCTCCAGTTTGGCCACAAACGGGTCTTAAGTACTGCGTTTATCGATTCTGGTGCCGCAGGTAACTTTATTGACTCCACCTATGCCAAAGAAATGGGGGTGAATATCGAGGCGTTATCCCAGCCTCTTCGCATTACTTCAGTCGACGGTCGGCCCCTCTCAACCAGCCCCATCACTCACCAGACCCAACTACTCACCTTCGTCATCGACCAACACCAGGAACAGCTACAGTTTTACCTCACCCCCATCTCGTCTCCTCCCATCATACTCGGCTACCCCTGGCTGCTACAGCACGACCCTCTCATCTCCTGGGCACAAAACCGGATCCTCCAGTGGGGGCCGACCTGCAGCGAACTCTGCCTACGGGCGCAGGCTGGGACGTGTTCCAAGGAGTCCGAGGCCCCCGAAGTCGACACCAACGCCATCCCACCTGAATATAGGGACCTGGCTGAGGTCTTCTGCAAGAGGAAAGCCACCAACCTACCACCACATCGCCCATACAACCTGGCGATAGAACTCCAGCCAGGCTCCATTCCCCCCCGCGGCCACCTTTACTCCCTATCTACCACCGAGACGCCAATGCCCTTCGTCATGGCACCATCCGGCCCTCCTCCTCGCCAGCAGCCGCGGGATTCTTCTTTGGTAAGAAGAAAGGGGGTGAACTTCGCCCGTGTGTCGATTATCGGGGGCTGAACAAGATCACCATAAAAAACCGACACCCGCTACCACTCACCAACTCAGCCCTGGACGACCTCTCTGGTGCTGCCGTATTCACGAAGTTGGACCTCCGGAGCGCCTACAACTTGGTGCGCATCAGAGAGGGTGATGAGTGGAAAACGGCATTCATCACGCCCACCGGACACTACGAGAGCCTGGTCATTCCCTTTGGACTCTGTAACGCACCCTCGGCCTTCCAACAGTTTATCAACGACGTCCTCAGGGATATGCTGGGCCGATGGGTGTTCGTCTACTTGGATGACATCCTCATCTACTCCCACAACCTCCAAGAACACATCCAACATGTTCGGGCCGTCCTAAAGAGATTGCTCGCTCACCAACTGTACTGCAAGCTGGAAAAATGTGCCTTTCACAAGCACTCCACCACGTTCCTGGGTTTTGTCATCTCGCCCCAGGGTGTGGCCATGGACCCACAGAAGCTCGAAGCTGTATGTCACTGGCCCCTACCCAGGACACTCAAACAGCTTCAACGGTTTCTTGGGTTTGCGAATTTCTATCGTCGCTTTATCCGGGGCTACAGTACAGTTGCAGCACCACTAACCACATTGACCAGGCCCTCGCACCACCCTTTTTGACTCACCCCTGCCGCCAACTCCGCCTTCCAAGAATTGTGTCATCGCTTCACCACCGCACCCATCCTTCTCCACCCCGATGCCAACAAACCTTTCGTTGTGGAGGTGGACGCGTCGGATGTAGGCGCCGGCGCTGTTCTCTCCCAGCGAGGTCCAGACCAGAAGCTGCAGCCGTGTGGTTTCTTCTCCAAGAAATTTAATCCCACTCAGCAGCGATACGGAGAAGGGGACCGCGAACTGCTGGGCATAAAGTGGGCCTTGGAGGAATGGCGTCACAGGCTCCAGGGCGCCAGTGAGCCGTTCATCGTCTGGACCGACCACCAGAACCTCATCACCATCAGGAACCTCAAACAGCTCAACCCACGACAGGCACGGTGGGCACTGTTCTTCGAACAATATGACTTCCATCTGTCATACCGCCCGGGGTCCAAGAATACCAAGGCCGACGCACTGTCTAGACAGCATGATGAGGACCTTCCCCGGGCGGAACCCGTGCCTGTCATCACCTCCTCACGGATCATTGCACCCCTTTAATGGGACTTGGAGACGAGGGTCCGCCAGGCACAGGCTGCGGAGACCGAACCGGCAGGCGTGCCCGGTGTGCGCCAGGGCCAAGGATACAAATCAACCATCTCCGGGAGAGCTCCAACCACTTCCAGTTCCTCGACGGCCCTGGACGCACATCGCCATGGATTTCATCATGGGCCTGCCGGTTTCCGACGGAAAAAACACCATCCTCACCATCGTTGATCGGTTCTCCAAGGCAGTGCACTTGGTGGCCCTCACCGGACTCCCATCAGCTAAAACCACCGCTGAGCTGATAATGTAACACGTAGTCCGCCTACATGGGTTCCCCAAGGACATCGTCTCGGACAGAGGGCCCCAGTTCACCGCCCGGTTCTGGAAGGCCTTCTGCCGTCTGATCAATTCCACCAGTCATCTGGATACCATCCCCAGACTAATGGTCAGACGGAACGGACCAACCAACAACTGGAGCGTTACCTAAGATGTTTCGTTGCTGATCGCCAGCGATCCTGGGCCCGCTACCTCATCTGGGCAGAACTGTCTCACAATCTCCATGTTTCATCTGCCACAAACTTAAGCCCATTTGAGGTGTGCTACGGTTTCCAACCTCCGATGTTCACCCATCAAGAACCGGAGGTTGATGTACCGTCGGCCCAACAGTTGGTCCGTAGGTGTCGACGGGTCTGGAACCAAGCCAACCTCGCCATCCAGAGAGCCAATAACCGTTACATCACTCAGCACCGCCGTCGACACCCTCCGGGACGATTGTACAACGTAGGTGACAAGGTATGGCTATCCACAAAGAACCTACATCTGCACACGGAATCTCGAAAACTTTCACCTCGCTTCATCGGACCATACCGCATCACACTACGAGTAAACCCTGTCACCTACCGGCTCCAGCTGCCTGCGGCGCTCCGGATTCACCCCATATTCCACACCTCCCAACTCAAACCCTTCATCACATCACCCATGATTCCACCCACCCCCCCAGCTCCTCCTCCCCGGATCATCGACGGCAGTCTCACGTACACCGTACGCCGAATCCTCGACTCGCGCCCTCGGGGCAGAGGTACTCAGTACCTGGTTGACTGGGATGGCTACGGCCCCGAGGAGCGGTCTTGGATCCTGGCCCGGTTCATTCTCGACCCCGAACTGATTCCTGGGGTGGTATCCTCCACCCCAGGACCGTCAGGAGCCGGCCCTGGACAGGGGGGTACTGTCATGCACACTCAATCTGCGCCCGGCACTAGGACCCGGAAGTAAGGCGGGCGCCAAACCAGGAAGTATAAAAGAGGTAAACAAACGTTAGCTTACCGCTCAGTCATTGAGTTTCGGCCCATGTCGGTTCCGGCTGTCCGTCTGCTAAACCGTGAGTACTCACTATCTTTGGTTCTGCTTCCTGATATTGTGTGTGTATTTATAGGACGCGGGTTAAATTTGTGTTTTTCCCTTGCTCCTCTTTCGTGAGAGTCCTTATAATAAATCGCGTAGTTATCCTGCCTACTCGCTTACATCCGCGTTTGGGTTTACCATCCACGCTACATTGGGCTAACCGCTAAAGCTGCGTCTTCTGGTCACCGAGGTTAGTTCATCCTGACATTTTGTGTGACAAACATGCAAAAGAATAAGAAATCAGGAGGGGGGGCAAATAGTTTTTCACACCACTGTATACGTGCATACATGTACCTATATAGGTACATATATGCACGTATATATGTACGCATATATGTGCATATAATATAGGAAAACGGCCTATTTTATATGTCACATATATGTCTATATATATGTACATATATGTACATATAATATAGGAAAATGGCCAATTTTAGATATGTCACATATATTAAAAACCTATATCACAACCTATATTGAAACATATACTGTATGTTTATATAGGTTATTTCCGTGTGGGTCAGGCAACAAAACATTGTTGAAGTTACAGTAAAACAAGCAAACAAACAAACAAACAAACAAACAAACAAACAAAAAATACTCACAAATTCTGACAAACTCCAAGCATTGATTATGCCCGAATGGTTTGACATCAATCAGAAGTTAATTGACAGCATGCCAGAGCAAATTGCAGAGGTCTTGGAAAAGAAGGTCAACACTACACATATTGATTCTTTGCATGAACCTAATGGAATTCTTAATAAAAGCCTTTGACACTTATGAAATGCTTGTAATTATACTTTATTACACCATATTAACATCTCACAAAAGATCTAAAAACACTAAAGCAGCAGAACTTTGTGAAAATTAATATTTGTGTCTTAATTAATATAATTAATAATTAATATTTGTACTTTTGTCCATGGCCAAATTGTATATAGACAGCAGAAACTATGTACACTATTCAGACTATACTGTATATTATCCACTATACAATGTACACAGGTCCTTCTCAAAAAATTAGCATATTGTGACAAAGTTCATTATTTTCTGTAATGTACTGATAAACATTAGACTTTCATATATTTTAGATTCATTACACACAACTGAAGTAGTTCAAGCCTTTTATTGTTTTAATATTGATGATTGTGGCATACAGCTCATGAAAACCCAAAATCCCTATCTCAAAAAATTAGGTAGGGACTCCAGTAGGACTAGATATAACATTTACATTTAGGCATTTGGCAGACGCTCTTACAAAAAGTGCTTTAAAGTTTACATCACTGGATACATACTTACACTGGGTTACACTGGGTTAATAACTAAGTGCCATTAGTCCAACATAACTGGGAAGAGGTTTTTTTGGGGGGTGGGGCATAAATAAAAGGCGATGAATAAAAGAAGAACATGAATAAAAGGCTCAGGAGGAAGCATAGACACGGTGGCATGTAAGGCTTCACTATCAACCAGCCTGGGTGAACTCATTTATCTACTTGTTGGTGCCAGTTCATCACAGCATGTTCAAGAGCATAGTAATAAGAAGAATATAATATTTAAAGATTATATAGAATATTATATAGAATATAAAACATACATCTTTAAAGATTCAGTTATTAAAAGTCACAGTACGTAGCCCTTTTTGTCGCAAACATGCTGTGTCGTACATTTCGTTTCTGTGTCTTCTGGATACTTTGTATATTTACTGTAAACTATCGTGTTAATTGGTACTGTTGAGTGACGTATGTAGCAAAAGGGCGAAAGCGATATTTGTTTGTTCAAAAAAGCTCTTTTTGCTGTGACGTAATCTGGTACATAACTAGTCATAACTTCCCTTTTACTCAACATTTTGATTTAATTTATGGCACAGATTTACTGTAACTTCAGGCAAATACCAAAGTTTCATTAAATTCCGTCGAGCTGCAGTTTTGCATGATGCTGGACAGACATACAGACATTCAGATTTATCCATTTGCATGTAATCAGTGGACCAAAATTACTATGCCCTCAGGTTGCTCTGCTCCACAGGTAAGTTATGTGAAAATCTGGTTTTCAACACTGGTCCTAGACGATCTCCTGCCCTGCAGATTTTAGTGTTTTCTCAACCCCTAATACAACTGATTTGACTAATGACTGTCACGTAGTGGGGTTGAATGAAAGGAATCCAAGCGCAGATGAGTGTTAGGCAAGAGTGTGGTCAAAAAGCAGAAGCAAGGATCAAAAACCAGGGAATCAATCAGCAAGATGATGGAGCCAAATCGCAACACAAAAGCCGTGGTCAGAAGTGGAAGCACAAATTCGGTAACCGGGAAAGCAATCAGCAAGGTACCAAGTCCAAAAATGAAAGCAAAAGGTCCTATAGTGAAAAAGGAAGCAAGAGATCAAAACCAGAAAATAAATCAAAAGAGTGAGGAGACAAATCCGAATCGTGAGGCGGACAGGCATGAGGTGAGACAATGTACAGTAGCTTGGAGATGTGGAACATGGGGTTGACTCACTGAGGGGCGCAAGAGGTTCACAGAGCAGTGATTGACAATCTTTATGATCGTGAACGGACTGATGTTAAAGGGACAGAGTTTGCAGGAGGTGGCTTTCGGGGCAATCTCTCTGGTGGCGAGCATGACTCTCTGTCCCACCCTGTATTTAGAGCCTGAGAGTGCCTACAGTTAGCGTGCTTTTTGTAATTTCTATTTACTCATAGAAGCATCTTTCTGGCTTGTAACCAGGTCTTCCTATAACAGCGGATGAAGTAGCCTGTATAACAGCCTGAGTAGAAGGGATGTTGACTTCCTCCTCCTGGGAAGGGAACAAGGATGGTTGAAAACCGAGACAGCACTGGAAGCGTGACAGACCAGTAGAAGTTATGGGCAAACTCCACCCAGGGCAATTTTCTCCAAGAGCTGACATCCTGGGAGGCCATACATCTCAGGGCAACCTCAAGGAACTGATTCTTCCTCTTGGTCTAACCAGTGGACTGAGGGTGGAACCCCAAAAACAGACTGGGGGTGGCACCAATGAGTTTACAGAATGCCGTCCAGAACTGAACTGCGGACAACTGTGGATGGACTTAATGTTCTTGGGGATGCCATCAAGCTTGAAGACGTGTATGATCATGAGTTCAATGGTTTTCTTAACAGATGGGAGTTTTGGCAGGGGGATGAGGTGGTTGGTTTTGAAGAACCAATTCACCATAGTCATAATGCAGGTGCCATTGGAGGTGGGTAATCCTCTGATGAAGTCCAAAGCAATGTAGGGCCATGTGCGGTATGAGATTGGTAGGGGTCTGAGGAGGTCTGCTGGAACAGTGTTGATGTGTTTGTGCATGCTGCCACAAAGCTGGAGATGTCCTTCTTTAATGTGCGCAAACAAAAACTGAGCCAGGGTGGCAATAAAGCTTGGAGCTGTGAGCCCATTCCAGGACCGGAGAGCGCAGAGCGAGGGTAACAAACAGGCATGCAAAGTACGTATGTTACTTGGTTACGGCTCATGATACAAGGCCTGCTTTACCAGAAGTCCCTATGTTAAATTCGGCCACAGCAAGCAAGCAGGGGAGAGGAAGAATAGTGTCACTGGCGGTGGAGTTGTGGGCGAGTGTGAACTGTCTGGAGAGGGTGTCTGGCTTGGAGTTCTTTGTTCCCAGACAATAGGAGAGTGTGAAATTGAACCTGGCCCAATGATGAATCCGAGAAACATGTATATGTACTGTATATGTAGTGTGAAATATGTAGGTATATGTAGTGTGAAATTCACACTTCTCTGCTTTATCAAAGTCTCTGCAGCACCTGGCTAGTAGCACCTGTGTTGATGCTCCTCTAAGTCTCGAGAAAAGATCAGAATGTCATTCAAGTAGACGAACACAAATAAGTTGAGAGTACATTGTTAATGAGGGCCCAAAAGACTTCTGGAGCAATAGTTAGACCAAATGGACGCACCACGTACTCATAATGTCACGTTGGTGTGTGGAGAGCAGTCTTCCACTCATCACCCTCTTAAATGTAGATGAGGTGGTAGTGGTGCCTGGGAGCAGTTGTAAGGTAAGATGGCGAAAGCAAGAAAACAAGAGAGCAAAACAAAACTTGACAACATGAATGCTATAAAACTAAATGCGAGTGAAATGTGCGAGAAGGCACACAATAATCCAGAACTGAAGCAGCGCACAGCACATGCTTAAGCGCCGGATTATTCATTCATTCATCTTCTATACCGCTTTATCCTGTATTTAGGGTTGCGGGGACCTGGAGCCTATCCCAGGAGACTCTGGGCGCGAGGCAGGGTACACCCTGGACAGCGTGCCAATCCATCGCAGAGCACACACACACACACACACACTCATTCACACACTATGGTCAATTTGGGAACGCCAATTAACCTAATCTGCATATCTTTGGACTGTGGGAGGAAACCGGAGTACCCAGAGGAAACCCACCAAGCACGGGCAAACTCCATGCACACAGAGACGGGAATCGAGCCTGGCCGGGAATCGAACCCGGACCTTGGAGGTGCAAGGCGACAGTGCTAACCACTACACCACCGTGCCGCCAGAGCCGGATTAATCAATGTAAAATGCATGATGAGGGCCCATTACAGTATTTAATATTTAAACATATTATTAAAAATATTTGGCTTTGGAGGCTTGCATAGTCATGCTATGACGCAATGTTATTACATTCATACCTTCTAAATTGTGATTGGTTGAAATTGTAGGGGACATCAGGCTGCAGGGAATGTTATTTGAGAAAAAAATAATGCATTTGTGAATCTAATAAGGTTAAGAAGTCTCAGAAATCCACACACAATTGCAGGGATGTTCACAAATGTCGTGTTGGTCATCAGTCTGTATAGTAAATCATGTTGTACTGTATTTGTAAATAAAATACAAATAAAACACTGATCTGACTCCACATTATACTATAACTGACAGCTTGCAAAGCTTACACAAATAATATATAGGTTTTGCATGTCTCTATAGCATAAAATACGGAAAGTCAAGGAGGAAATAAACATAACCTGGCTAAAAGAAACATTTAAAAGTCAGTGAAGTGACTCATTTCTTAAAGTAATGTGCTCACCGCTTTCTTCTCCATCTTGCAGGCTGCCAGGAAGAGAACCGGGACTGTGAGCTGTCTCAACCAGACTGTGATGTTTACTGTTTACTGTTCCTCTGTTTACTTTTACTGTTTCTGTGTTCCTTCTTGTTCTGGACTTCTTGAAACTTCTTGAAACTTCTGAAGTTTCTTGACTTGAATCGTGTCTCTTCATTATGCACATACAACATTAGAAAGCTATTTTTTGGATGTCACTGTTGATTTTCACATTAGACAGTAAAATGTTTGCAATCTGAAAAGATTAAACCTAAATAAATAAAGGTCATAGTTAACAAAGCCAAGCTGCAGAGCGGCCGGGTGCTACAGCTTTGATTCGTCATCCAAGCATTGTCTTGTTGTTTTCATTAAATGCTGACGTCTCAGCGGCATATTGCAAATTAGAAAACACTCTCTGGACTACTATATTATATATTTTACTATATTATATTATACTATATTATATAATATATTGGAGGCACGGTGGTGTAGTGGTTAGCACTGTCGCCTTGCACCTCCAGGGTCACATTCCCCGGCCAGGCTTGATTCCCGTCTCTGTGTGCATGGAGTTTGCATGTTCTCCCCGTGCTTGGGGGGTTTCCTCCGGGTACTCAGGTTTCCTCCCACAGTCCAAAGATATGCAGGTTAGGCTAATTGGCGTTCCTAAATTGCCCGTAGTGTGTGATTGGGTGTGTGAGTGTGTGTATTTGTGTGTGCCCTGCGATGGATTGGCACCCTGTCCAGGGGGTACCCCGCCTAGTGCCCGAAGTCTCCTGGGATAGACTCCAGGTCCCCCGCGACCCTGAACACAGGATTAAGCGGTATAGAAAATGAATGAATGAATATAATATATTAACTTTATATATTGGGGAGGTCGCCCTGACCTACATGTGCTGTTGTCCACACTTTGCCTGGGGGCATTTTCAATGTGCACATCCATGATGACAACCATTGCTGTTTAATAAGTTCAGGAATCTTGATTCAATGCTTAACTCTCTGTGTGTCACACATTACAGTATGTGTGTTTCATCTCTATATAATTAATTGTACTAATTGTAATGTTGCTACATTATCACTGTCATGCACACTCAGCTGCGGCCGGCACTAGGTAAGACGGTCGCGAACCTGAAAGCATAAAAGGATACAAGATGGCGCCGCACACCGCTCTGTCATTGAGTTTTGCCCATGTCATTTCGGAATCGTTCCCATGCATGTGAGTACTCACTTTCCTGGCTTTGCTTCCAGACTGAGTGTGTGTTTATAGAACGAGGGTTAGATTGTGTCTTTCCTTTACTCATTTATTGTGAGAGTTCTTAGGTCAAATCGCGTGATTATCCTGCCCGCTCGTGTTCCATCCGCGTTTGGGTTTACCACTCACGCTACAGGGCTAACTGCTAATGCTACGTCTTTTTGGTCGTCATTAGGTTAGTTCTGACAGAATGACAGAGCCTAGAGCAGTGAACCCAGCGGATCACGCGCGCCTGTGCGATGTGGTTGACCAGCATGCTGTGCTTATCAATAAGCTCACCGGGGAACTCGATTCTCTGCGCCGGAGTGTCCAAGACGTCGCGGCCTTGCGCCGCGAGGTGGCGGAGATTAAGCGGGAGAACGCGAGCCTCCGGGCAGCTGTTGATGGCAGCGGCCGCGGCCCCGCACCAAGACCCCCCCCCCCCTTCTGATGTTTTCCTAGCACTTCCAGATAAATGGGATGGCACGGATGGGAAGTGCAGTGTGTTCTTAACATCACTGGAACTGGTGTTTGAGTTTAATGCCACCAAATACTCCACCGACCGGCTACGCATTGCACTGCTCGGTTCGTTGCTATGAGGGCAGGCAGCAGAGTGGGCCACGGCAGACCGCTCACTCATACAACGAGTTCACCTGTCAGCTCAAGCTAACTTTTGAGCATCCTGCGAAATTCTACCATCTGCGGCAGGGAGGATTGTCCGTGAGCCGGTACACTGCGGACTTCCGCACCCTCGCCATCCAGACCTCCTGGGGAGACGCAGCCCTTCGGACGTCCTACTTCGAGGGACTGGCTACCCGCATCAAAGACGAGCTAGCTGGACGAGAGCTCCCAGCCACACTGGAGGGGCTGATCCAACTGGCCCTCCGCATTGACCAGCGCCTTCTCTCCCGTCCAAAGCCAGCACCTCGAACCCTGCCGCCAGCTCCCACCTATGCTCACACCATATCCAGACCACCACCCACCGTCACCCCCGCCTTCACCGGACGTGTCGGATCTCCACCCCCTGCCGTGGTTGACACCGGAGCCGGGGAACCCATGCAACTAGGGTGCGCCTCCCTGACCGTGGCGGAACGCGAGAGGCGTTACCGCGAGGGACTGTGCGCCTACTGTGGTTCAGCAGCGCACCACCGAGCCACCTGTCCATTCCGTCCGGGAAACGCCCAACCCCGGTGAATGACAGGAGAGACTCACCGGGCACCATTCATCTCTCCGCCACCACCGAAACCACCACCTCCAGACTCACGGTTCAGGTAACCCTCCACCTTGGCTACAAACGGGTCCGAAGTGCCGCGTTCATCGACTCCGGTGCCGTGGGTAACTTCATTGACTCCACATACGCCAAAGGGTTGGGGGTAAAGATTGAGGCGTTATCCCAGCCGATGAAAATCACTTCTGTCGACGGGCAGCCCCTTTCATCTAGCCCCTTCACCCAGCAGACCCAACCCATCACTCTTGCCATCGGTCAGCACCAAGAACCAATTAAATTTCACCTCACATCCATCTCTTCTCCACCCATCATCCTCAGCTACCCATGGCTTCTGCAGCACGACCCGCTCATCTCGTGGTCTCAAAACCGGATCCTTCAGTGGGGGCCGACCTGCACCGATTTATGCCTACGGGCCCAGGCTGGGACGTGTTCCAGGGAGTCCGAGGCCCCCGACGTCGACATCCACGCCATCCCACCACCTTATCGGGACCTGGCTGAGGTGTTCTGTAAACGCCGGGCCAACCACCTGCCACCTCACCATCCATATGACCTGGCCATTGAACTCCAGCCGGGTTCCAACCCCCCCCGCGGCCATCTCTACTCCCTTTCCAGCAGCGAGACCCAGGCGATGGAGGAATATGTCACCAGCGCCCTCCGCCATGGCACCATCCGGCCATCCTCCTCGCCGGCAGCCACGGGGTTCTTCTTCATGAAGAAGAAAGGGGGCGAACTTCGTCCGTGTGTCGACTATCGGGGGCTAAATAAGATCACGATCAGGAACCGTCATCCGCTGCCTCTTACCAACTCAGCCCTGGACGCCCTCTCTGGTGCCACCATATTCACTAAGTAGAACCTCCGGAGCGCCTACAACTTGGTGCGCATCAGGGAGGGTGATGAGTGGAAGACAGCCTTCATCACCCACACTGGACATTACGAGAGCCTGGTTATCCCTTTTGGACTCTGCAACGCACCTCGGCCTTCCAACGATTCATCAATGATGTCCTCAGGGACATGCGAGGCTGATGGGTGTTCGTTTATCTGGACGACATCTTAATTTACTCCCGTACCACTGAAGAACACACCCGGCACATTAGAGCTGTTCTAAAGAGATTGCTCGCCCACCAGCTGTACTGTAAGCTGGTAAAGTGTGCTTTTCACGAGCACTCCACCACGTTTCTGGGTTTTATCATCTCGCCCCAGGGTGTGGCCCTGGACCCGCAGAAGCTGGAGGTTGTACGTTACTGGCCCCTACCCAGGACACTAAAACAGCTCCAACGCTTTCTCGGGTTTGCGAATTTTTATCGTCGCTTTATCCGGGGCTACAGTACAGTTGCAGCACCGCTCACTGCACTGACCAGGCTCTCCACCCATTCCTTCCAACTCAACCCTACCACCATCTCAGCTTTCCACAGACTCTGCCACCTGTTCACCACCGCACCTATTCTTCTCCATCCGGATGCCAGCCAACCGTTCGTTGTGGACGTGGACGCGTCGGAGGTGGGCGCCGGCGCTGTTCTCTCTCAATGAGGTCCAGACCAGAAGCTACACCCATGTGGCTTCTACTCCAAAAAATTTAACCCCACTCAGCAGCGATACAGCGTAGGGGATCGTGAACTGTTGGGCATAAAGTGGGCTTTGGAGGAATGGCGTCCCTGGCTCCAGTGAGCCGTTCATCGTCTGGATGGACCACCAGAACCTACTCACGATCCGCAACCTAAAACAGCTAAACCCACGACAGGCACGGTGGGCCCTGTTCTTCGAACAGTATGATTTCCATCTTTCGTACCGCCCGGGGTCAAAGAACACCAAGTCCAACGCCCTCTCCCGTCAGTACGAGCGAGAGGCGCCCCGGGCAGAGCCCGTGCCTGTCCTTCCACCCAGCTGGATCATCGCACCCCTGCACTGGGACATGGAAACGAGGGTCCACCAGGCACTGACCAATGAACCCGCAGCGGCAGGCGTGCCGCCTGGACGGCTCTATGTTCCCACTCCACTCAGGCCCGAAGTCCTCCAGTGGGGCCATTCTTCGCCCATCGCGGGACACCAGGGAACCCGAAGAACCCTCACCTTCGTGGGATGGGCCTTCTGGTGGCCTTCGATGAGGAGGGAGGTCACTGAGTTCGTCCGGGCGTGCCCAGTGTGCGCCAGGGCAAAGAACTCCAACCAACCAACAACGGGGGAGCTTCAACCACTCCCAGTTCCCCGTCGGCCCTGGTCGCACATTGCCGTCAACTTCATCATGGGCCTGCCGGCCTCGGAAGGAAAGGACGTCATCCTCACCATCGTGGACCGCTTCTCCAAGGCAGTGCACCTGGTGGCCCTCGCCGGACTCCCGTCAGCCAAAAACACAGCTGAGCTGATATTGGAGCACATAGTCCGATTGCATGGGTTCCCCAAGGACATCGTCTCGGACAGAGGTCCCCAGTTCACTGCCCGGTTCTGGAGGGCTTTCTGCCGTCTGATCAATTCGTCCTGCAGTCTGTCTTCCGGTTACCACCCCCAGACGAATGGTCAGACGGAGCGAACCAACCAACAGCTGGAGCGTTACCTGAGATGTTTCGTGTCGGATCGTCAATGCTCTTGGGCCCGCTACCTCAAGTGGGCTGAGTTGTCCCACAATCTCCATGTGTCCTCAGCCACCAACCTAAGCCCATTTGAGGTGTGCTATGGTTTCCAACCTCCGATGTTCGCCCAACAAGAACCGGAGGTTGATGTACCATCGGCCCAACCTTGCCAAACGGCGCACCAACACCGGGTACGTAACTCAACACCGCCGCCGGCACTCCCCGGGACAGTTGTACCACGTAGGTGACAAGGTGTGGCTTTCCACCAAGAACCTCCACCTGCACACAGAGTCACGGAAGCTATCACCCAGGTTCATTGGTCCATATCGCATCACCCTCAGGATCAACCCTGTCACCTACCGGCTCCAGCTGCCTGCGACGCTCCGGATCCACCCCGTCTTCCACACTTCCCAACTGAAACCATTCATCACCTCACCCATGGTTACACCCACCCCCCCTGCTCCTCCCCCCCGTATCATTGACGGTGGTCCCGCTTACACCGTGCGACGAATCCTCGACTCGCGCCCTCGGGGCAGGGGCACCCAGTATCTGGTTGACTGGGAGGGCTACGGCCCCGAGGAGCGGTCCTGGGTTCCAGCTCGCTTCTTCCTCGACCCCGGGCTCATTAGGGACTACCGTCACCGGGTATCCTCCACCCCTGGACCGTCCGGAGTCGGTCCTGGACAGGGGGGTACTGTCATGCACACTCAGCCGCGACCGGCACTAGGACGTAAGACGGTCGCGAACCTGAAAGCATAAAAGGATACAAGATGGCGCCGCACACCGCTCTGTCATTGAGTTTTGCCCATGTCATTTCAGAATCGTTCCCATGCATGTGAGTACTCACTTTCTTGGCTTTGCTTCCAGACTGAGTATGTGTTTATAGAACGAGGGTTAGATTGTGTCTTTCCTTTACTCATTTATTGTGAGAGTTCTTAGATCAAATCGCGTGATTATCCGGCCCGCTCGTGTTCCATCCGCGTTTGGGTTTACCACTCACGCTACAGGGCTAAAAAGAGCCCTTTTTGGTCGTCATTAGGTTAGTTCTGACAATCTAGAATAAAGTGAAACATTGACTCTAAGTTGCAGTTGACTGAATTTCTGTGCTGTGATCAACAATTGTAGTGGTATTTTCAATACAACTAAATAAGTCTACAGTACTGATGAGGTAGCATAAGTACATATACTGTACAATGCATCTCAATTCTATTTGTAGTTTAATTTAAAAACTGGAAAAGTGAAAACACAAAGTGAAATATTTTAAACCTGTTTTTTTGTTTTAATTCCAGTGATTACAGCTCATAAAAAGAAAAAAAAATCCAATATTTTAAAATATTAGAATATTTCATTTTAAGTTTTTCTTTTTTTGTAAATTACATACAGCAATGTATGTGATCATATAGTATGAACACATGACTTCTAACTTGACAGTTGTACAGAAAATGATCATTAACACCCTCAGCCACAGAAGTTCTTCACTGAATGGGCTGACTGTTTACAAAGTGCTGTATGTAGTCTGTGATCATCCATGTTTTTATTGCACTTTTTCCTACTACATTTTTCAGTTCCAGTTACTTTCCATTAATACTGTACTGTATGTTTCGATACAGCACTCTGCACATAATAGCCATAGGTGTTGGAATTACTGAAAGTCGTAATTACTGGAATTAAAATAAAAAGGTTTAAAAGGTTTCACTTTGATTCACCTAAGATAATGGACCCTGGATCCCATTATACAGATATCGAAACGTGCTGGACCCAGTAAAGGCATAGCTAATTTCATAATTTCTCATAACCTTCAACCACGTTGTTACCTACAGTACATGCCCCAATATAAGTGCTTTGGAAAGCTGTAATGGTGAGGGTGCATTAATGTAATGTTAAAAAGCCTCCAGGCCTACCTGCTCTGTTTCCTTTCTAACATTTTGGATGCAAATTTTATATAAAAATATTTTTACAAAAAATGAATTACGGATTAAACATTTCTGTAAGATTGTGATAATAGCCATTGTTAAAAGTAGCATATACATACAATTTTATTGAATTAATCTTTTTTGAATGTTACATTAGTTTGGACAGTTGAGAATCTACTGTAATGTCAAACAAGTCACAAGTTTAACAAACAAAACAAATCATCAGAAACTGCTCAGGTACAGGAAATGGACTGTAAATGAGAGTGGGAGTGAGAATGTAAGTGAGAGAGGACATGAAGTTAGTTGGTGTGAGAGAAGAGGATGCAGAGGATAGGGTTAGATGGAGGCAGATGATTCGCTGTGGCGACCCCTGAAAGGGAACAGCGGAAAGACAAAGAAGAAGATGTGACAACGTAAGCCTTTTATAACAATTGCACGTGTATTTTATCTATTTTGAACTTGGTGTTGTTTGATCTTATTGGTTTAGAAATTGATATTTCAATAAACAGTAAACTTGGCTGATTTCGTTATTATTTTGTTGACAAGTGGGGCTTGAAAATTCGCTCACCCCCTTAAGTGGGGAATGACAGAAAAAGTTTGAGAACCACTGCCTTATACCAATTCAGCACGGTTATTTCACTGGTGAAAATATGAACAATGATGATAATAATATGAATAATCCCTGTAAAAAAATTTGTAGTTTTATTTTAGTAGATTATTAAAACTGTTTATCATAACTGTTTATAACATCACTTTTACTCAACATTTTGATTTCACATAAGTCTGGTGGATACTTGAGGCAGATATCTGCAACATTTCGTTCCATTCTGTCAAGCCAGTTTTGCGTGATGCTGTGACATAACAGCATCTGGCTGGACAGACATACAGACATACAGACAAATCTTTTCTGAGACTGGTTTCGAGTTTTCTAATGTATGAAACGTAAAGGTCTCATTGAAAGAGTGAGTGTTGAAGCTTACAAGTACTTCCCCAAAGGGTCAAGATAGGATGGTTTGGAGAGCGTTGCACAATTATACAACTATAGTACTTGTATTCTGGGTTAAATTTCTTAAATGAGTAAATGAATGAATTGTCTAGATAGCCAAGTAGGAGAATAAATGACCATATTGCCCAATCTTATCCACAGTGCATTACTTTAGCTCCCAGTGAAGGTTTGCATTGATTTTATGAGGACAAATGGAAACAGGTGGTAGAAGTGTTATTTTTTGTGAAGTGCTCAGTGTGAATATTTCAATATGAGTTTCAGCACATGCCACACACACACACACACACACACACACACACACACACACACACACACACACACACACACACACACACACACACACAGTAAAGAAGATCTTTGATCTTTGGGTTTTCGTATTAGTTCTAAGCATAATTGGCATGTTTGGATGCTGTCCTCCTCACTCTCATGAGCTTACTTAAGGTTAAGTGGCGAAGTGACTGTTTACCTCTTTTCCTAAGGAGACCATACTGCTTGTCTGTTTTTCCTCTCTTTTAGTTATAGTGTCATAGCTACAGTAGTCCTGTAGGAATCCCTGCTTGCACTCTGCACACAGTATGCATATCCCTTATCTATTATTTGATTGTGATACCTAGTAATTATCTGAGAACAGTTCCATTTAACTTTGGACTGCATCAGATACAGAACAGTTTTACTGTGATGACTTATACAGTAACTGCAGTTACTCTGATTTAGGTCAGGACTTTATTGGTTCGTGACAAACATTTTTGTAGCCAAGTTTCCATCCGTGAACAGTTGGTAACCTAAACAAAGTGGACTTCATGCTAATTTCCTGTTAAACAAATTGACATTTGACGAAACACCACACAGTTACAGAGCGGGTTCATTTATGGTCATGCTATCCGGTATCACCCAGATGAGAATGGGTTTCCCCTTTTCTCACGGTTTCTTCTTTATGTTGCTTCAGGATGTTTTTCTCACCACCATCACCTCCTGTTTGATCAATAGGGACAAATTTATAAATCCTATATGTTTCTTGCTTTTTCATTTCTATCTGGAATTTTTATTCCTGTAAAGCTGTTTTCTGCCAATGTCTATTGTTAAAGGTGGCTTTGTAAAAAAAAAATATCTAATGAATAACAAACTAATAACAGAACCAGATTATGCCAGCAAGAATTAAATACATCAACCTACAGTAGTACATGTATGTGTGGCACTTTATGTCCATGCGCCTGTTTGCTGATTAAATCTGATCTAGGAATCTTGCATAAAGTGCAGCGTTGTTCAAAGCTTTAAGTGGAAATCAGAATTTCTTTTAAGAATGTTTTTGTTTTTTCTTGATTTTTTTTGCTCATACGCACAACACACGTCATTTCTTACGTAAGGATTTCTTTTAACCAATGAATAAATGCTCACATGCATTTACCCGGAAATCGCTTTTTGTTAACATTATTACGAGCATGTGGTTAAATAGTTTGGGCAAAAGACACTCTTTTGAGTGACTGACTGCGTCTGGGAGTGTGAGTGTTCTCGCATTGTGGGAATAGTTTACAAGGCATGACTAAGCTTGCATCCCCTGATGATGTTCCCACAGAGACCATTTGAGGGGAAAGGTCGGGTCTCTGTCTTTTACCCTTTGCTATGGATAAAATAATTGGATGTGTGGTAAGGAGAAGGATGTTCGTGTTCAGTCACAAAGCTTGTCATGTCGAGGTGCCCACAGGCTACTGACAAATAGTTACGCAACTTAATTTGTCCTTCCCATGAAAAATTTTATTCTATTAAAGAGGGTTTGCATACTGATCCAGCTTACTTTATTAAAAAAATCTGATTCAAATAAATAGGTTCATCTTGATTGAATTTTCTTTAAATATTTGTGATCAGTTCCTTGTCTCTTGCCTCTCTATGCTTCCAAACTGATTAAATAACTAAAGAGTAAAATATGTGGATTGACGCAAAACTGCTTACTTTTTTAGACAAGTTTCCGTATCGGAAAATGCACACTGATATCACTGACTGATTAATGAATAAAAATCTGTTTTGCAATAAATTACATTTAAGTACTCACAAATATACATACATTGTGCCCAAGTGCATTTGGGAAACAATGCAGTAACCAAGAGGGCTTTATTAATTACGTACTAGCAAAACTCGCTGCATATGGCTATGGATTAGTTTTATTCTAAAATGTTCCTGATACTGTATTACAGTCTAGCAGAAACGCTTGGATGGAACATTCCCTGAACTATATATCAGTAATCCACAAGGCCCACATGCTGGACACAGATGTTAAAGCCACATCAGTCTTTGTTTTAATTAAGAATTAGTGTAAAGTTACTGTAATTATGTTATGTAAGTCTTGACAAAAGTTATGATCAATGCCTGAGAACAGTTCTGGAAATCTGGGCCTTTATCAAAGTATTGGGTTGAGGGTCAGGGAAAACAAATTCTTGCAAGACGCAGGATCCCCAGCATGGAGTTTAGAAGAACAGCACAAAAATCAACCTTAATCAATACTTTTTTGGTTTGTACCAAGGAGGGCAGCACTTCATTTCTTAACGTTTCATTACACTTAACGTGTGTAATTTACAATAAAGATTCTATTCTATTTTATTATTTTACATTGTAATCTTTATCCATCCATTATTGTCAAATGTTTCACTGTACTTCCATAAAGGAAGAACAATACTATTACTATATACAATTTGCATTATCATATGAAAAAATTTATAATATTTGTCCAAATTATGTCTCCGGAAATGTATGTTTATGAACCTTTTTACTTGTTTAAAGAGCTCCCAGGTAGCACGGTGGTGTAGTGGTTAGCACTGTCGCCTTGCACCTCCAGAGTTCGGGTTCGATTCCTGGCCAGGCTCGATTCCCGTCTCTGTGTGCATGGAGTTTGCATGTTCTCCCCAGTGGAAAAAAAAAATGCACTTTAGTGTATTACAAATATATTGAAATCCTCGATAATACATTCATAATATACTAACAAAACGTTGTACCAGCAGATAATATATAAAAAGTATACTAACATCATGCTTGTACCAAATTTTGGAATTAAACTTTAAATATACTTAAAAATTATTGTATTATAGTACACGTTCCAAAGATATATTATCGAAAAATATACTTTAAGTGAAAGGCTGGTCTAATTTCCAAAGTATACTTATATAAACTTGTTTTTCAATATATTTTTGGTATATTTTTAAAAAAAAATATGCTCGAAATAATCATTGTACAAATGTACAGAAAGTATATATTAGAATACAAATTTTAATATACGGTAGTCTCAGTATATTATCAGTTAAATGTAAATGTACTTATATTTACTGCACTACTCTCTCGTGCGTGCGCGTGCTTTTAGACTCGTTTTTGCACGCTGAATCTCTCCCTCGCGCGCGCGATCTCAAACTCGTTCCTGCGCGCTCAAAATCACTTTTGCCGTTCAAGATAATTTATGTTTTTACTCTCTCACTCTTCTGTCCGCTCACTGTCATAAAGCGACACACAAACTGCAGCAGGGTTGTAAGCGTTGCGACTATTCCAGCCAACCGGAGACTAGACAGCGCCCCACCAGCCAATCAGAGGCTGGAGGCGGGCAGATTCGGAATGTCCGTTCTCTGATTGGCTCCCCAGTTCTCCACTTCTAGTTTGAATTAACGGCTGAAGCTGCATCATCGCGTGCGTTAGTTCGTATCATTATTATTTTATTTTCATCGGCATAAGGTAAATTTAACGGTTTTAAATTAAGTACATACTTTAATCTATAGTTTGTATTGTGTCATGTGTTGTTGTTAATGTGTTGTGTACTTTGCTTGTGGTATAATGGCTCTGTAGCTCTCGGCCTGTTTTCAGTCTCTGTGTAACAGAATCAACACACCAGGTTTAAACTAATACTGTACCTGTAGATTCTAATACTAATGTCTGTCTGTGTTCACACACCAGTTTATATTTTAGTTTGTGTGTTTGTGAGACAACCTGACTTTTGTTGAGCACAAATAAACTATAGTAGTGCTTTTTTGTAACCTTGTGCAAATTAAATCTGTTGAACTCATGAATAAAATCTGCCTCATAATTACTGATGTAATGCTTTTCAAAAACATGTTATAGTGTAGAAAATGCATTTAGCATATCCTAAACACTTAATGTACTGGTAACACATTTGCAGTACAGTATTGTGGGCGGGGCGGCGGCTTGCGACCGTCATGCCTTGCGGGAGGTGTTCTTTTTGTGTTCACCCTGTTTGGGACGTGTGTTTAGGTTAGTGGCTTCGGCCAAGTTTGAGTATGTGTACATGTGTGTTATCTCTACGTGTGTATGTGCTGCATTCTGCTACCGTTCTCCAGTTCTAGTTAATAGCTGAATAGGTGTGTCATTACATTGTGTAGCCACTAAACTCACTCGTCCTCCAAGTTCCCTGCTAGCGTCGAAAAACGCTACAGTATTATAGAAGCTTGTGTGTACTGTATGATACAATAAGGTATATTTGTATTAACCACAAAGTGTACTTTTTTTTAGTATTTGTAATTGGCCAGAAGTATAACAGCACGCTACTGCTGCAATAAGAATATACTCATAGTATATTAATCATGTATTTGTAATACAGTAAAAATAGCTGTAATGTACTTATAATACATTAAATATATACTTAAATTGTATTAATAATACTGTCAGGTATGTACGTTAGTACACACACAGCCATATACTTTAAGTGTACTAAGTATACTTAAAGTTGTTCCACTTTAGCACACAAAAGAATACTTAATACACTTAAAATTGTGCTTTTGTACAATTTAATTACAACTTAAATACACTTAGTACAAAATTAGTTGTTACAAAATAGCAAACTTCAAGTATACTAGTCATTAGTCTGGCTGCAAGTACATTTAAGTATGCTTTGGCACGCTAGGATTTAATATACTTAGCATACTTTTTTTTTTTACTTGGGCTTCCTGTGCTTAGTGCGTTTCCTTCGGGTACTTCGGTTTCCTCTCGCAGTCCTAAGACCTGCAAATTGCCTATAGTGTGTGTGTGTGTGTGTGCCCTGCAATGGATTGGCATCCTGTCCAGGATGTACCCTGCCGAAGGCTCCAGGTCCTTGTGACCCTGAATACAGGATAAAGCGGTATAGATGATGAGTGAATGAAATAGTTCCTCATAATCCTGCTAGAGGTTTAAAACCAATATAGTGCACCCGGTTGAAAGAATTGCTTGCTGTTATTAGTTTTTTGCATTTGAAGGAAAACAATGCGAAGGAGATTCACCACTAACTAGTAGCCATGTACTGTGACAATATTCCAGCTTACTGTATGACGGTTTTAAAGTGGCACCCGGTGACATCTTAGTCCATCAATATCATTTCATGGCAGGTGTTTTAAAGATGACGATGAAGTGATTATCGAGGTCGAACCTTTTCTCAACATCCAAAAAGAAGGCTTCTTCAAAGACGATCTCCACCAGCTCATCCATGGTTTGGAAAAGTGTGTCACCATCTATCTCAAATGAAAAGCACACTTTATATTCACTACCTCAGGCTACAAAAGTGACATTATTTAAACAATGTATGATTATTACACAGTCAACATTGTACCACTATGGCACAGTCATACATACAGACAGTAGAGTTACGTAACAGTGATTCACACATACATAATCCAAGTTAACAACAGACCTTACACAACATATAATAATGGATAAATTGAGACACCAGCCTGTCATAAGCTACAAACCAGCACCACACTTGTGTTACACCCCGTAGAGTCACACATCTGACCAGGAAACCTCTGTGTGTGCTTGGTGGGGTTGTACTGTACACACCAGGAATTTTTGCTCGTCAAATCATTTGCAGTGTCTGGACGACGTCGGTATCAGATTGTTTTGTAAAGTTTGTATTACATCGATAAAATGACTATTAAACAATATTGACAACATTAACATGACAATGAGACTAAAAAGAAA
The DNA here is from genome assembly GCA_030522415.1 of Channallabes apus. Taxonomy (NCBI): domain Eukaryota; kingdom Metazoa; phylum Chordata; class Actinopteri; order Siluriformes; family Clariidae; genus Channallabes; species Channallabes apus. The sequence continues at coordinate 22,176,370 of CM060124.1, read as the reverse complement.
ATGCCCCAAAAAACAATGTTACGAAAATGATTTCAAAACCAAATTCATACCAGAATGATGCCCTGAGCAGGACTGGAACTCCAGTGGTGAGAGCACTGTGTTCTTACCATGGCACCACAAGGGAACAAATTTGAAGCTCATAAATGAAGCGCATGAACATAACAACAAGCATTACAAACACCATATTACAAAATTGTAATTTAGGAGCTAATATGCAGCGTATGGTAGAATTTGCTGCGGGAAATTAAACAAAGAGGTAATGTTACAGTGATAAGAGATGCGTAACGTATTGTACATGCTGTGAGCGGGAAGCTGTTGTGTTCGTCCCAATATCTGATCGAATTCGGGAAAAACCCTTTCACCAACTAAACGGACCAAAGACGAGGTCTGAAGTTGTGCGAATGGATGTTAATCGGCATAAATGCCTTTTATATGGTTGTGTTTACAGGCCATTCACTCAATATTCTAACTTTCAAATTACAATGGACATCAAAAGTTAGGACTCCTGCTGGGGACGGACTGACGTCCACACATTGTTCCTAGACTGTACTGTATATGATTCAGTATATCTCAATGGCTGCATGTATGAAGACCAGTGATATTCCTACATTTAGGTAATATATAAAACTTTGCGAACAAATAAATTGCAGTTGCTATTAAGTTTGCAGGAATTTGGTAAGTTTTTTGGATGGTGAAACTCTTCAGCTTTCTAAATTGTAACAACTTCCCACAAATGTAATATTAAATATTGTGGGATTATTACAGTAATAAAAAATTCTGGTTCCAGTTAAAATAGTTTTGTATTGTTGTTTTGTGCACACTCACTCATCCGAGCACACACACACACACACACACACACACACACGCACACACTGTAACATGCCTAAAATTTAGTTTATACTTTATATAAAGACTGCCAATGGGCACAAAGTCATTATGCTCACAATTATCAACTCAAATCAATCTAAATGTTTAGCACTAAACTTCAACTTTCAGCAATACTACACCCCTGTTACCTGATATACGTAGTTTCCAGTTAACATTGCACTTGATGGTTGATTGCAGAAAATGATTCTTTTTGAACTAAATGTAAATGAAGAGTATTATGTCTTTTTTTTTTACTATCAATAACCAAAACAAATTGTGAGAATAAACATAAGAAATAATTGAATGCATGCTCACATGTGTACACGCTCTCGACATTCACGCAAAATGAATTTACATATATATTTTCTGGCGATATCAGATATATCTACTAAAGGACCTACTTCTTTATGTGTATTTTCTTTTCACACTGGATGAAATAAACCAATTAGGTTAATGAATGTGAAACTAGAGTCTCCCTATAACAACACAAGGATTGTGATTACTACGTTTATGTGGGGTTTAAAAAAAAAAAACTTCTTCTTTGAAACTGAGACAAAGTCAAGCCACATACTCATTTATTCCCAGTATGTGCACAAAACAAACATGGCTCCATGCCTCTGCAAATGACAGACTTGTTAAAAACCAAATGCATAATTATGAGCTGGCCCCCGATTCACAGTTTCAGCAGGCTTTAAGAAAACATAGGCTTTGTTCAGTGTCACCTGATGTAGGAAACCAAGTCCTCCTGAGGCCCACCTGAATGTGCCGTGTGGGTGTCCATGTGGGAAACACATTGGCTATAGTACCTCAGCACTTTTCAACCGGCCATTCCCACAATTATCCGTGATGGATGGAGCAGCAGCTCAGGAAGAAGCGTGTAGCATGTGGGGTGTTCTTTACCCCATGTTCTGTGGCCCGCATAATATGTCTCACAGTTGTTGGCAGCAAATGAATTACATCTGGATTTATAGCGCAGGTTACTAACAAAATAAGGAAATTTAAAGAGGACGACTTGTGTCTGTTAATGGTGTGCGGGGAACTGCTCGATGGATGCTGAACAGCCCCATGTGAAGATTAAAAGCAAGGTTGAGACAAGACTGGATGTAAATTGCACGGGGACCTTTCCAGACATAATATTTGCTTGGTAAAAAGAGGCTTTGTTCGAAAACAATGGGGCAAAATGAAAATTGCAATATGTGCAGTCTAAAGAATGGAATGAATTCTTATTACAGGCCAGAATGAAAAACCTTTTGTTTGTAAGCAAGTTTGAAATTTTTCCCTATGCCTGTCATAAAGGCACATCTGTGGCTTGTTTAAAAGGATCTGTATTAATTTACAGAGTGATGTGATATGAATTTTAATGCAAAATGTTACAAATTCTAAAGTGCATCGCGGCTTGTTCATATGTATGTATGACATTATGTTTAATCACAATTTAAATAATAAAAACAAATAGTGACCATCTAACCATTTGATACATACAGTACATACAGTACAGTACAGTATAGTACAGTACACACTGTCTGGCCATTTCAAAAGGATCAAATTAATAAGCTGCATCAAGCAAAGAAAACAACTAAGGAGATTTTAAATTAGTGGAACTTCAACTTCAAGATGACTTCAGTCAACTTTTTGGAAGAAATGTGGTCTTTGAATGTTTTTAAGATCACTTACAGTAAATGTTTGGGGAAGTTCAACGGTAAAACGGAGCAAAATGAAGACAGCTGACGTCCTGAATGCACTGAATGACCAGGTTATCACAGCTACTGTATGGAGTTCTTCTGCCCTGATGGCACAGACATACTGTATTCCAGGACTCAAATTGTGGAAGAGAGAGCAAGAGGAATCATTTTCACACATGAACTAACCACCATATTGCATTCTGTAATTAAAACTAAAGGTGACTGAATTAAATCTTAGAGACTTTTTTTTGACTAGGCAGTGTATACTGCATTAACCATTTACATTTAGGCATTTGGCAGACGCTCTTATCCAGAGCGACTTACATTTTCATCTCATTACACATCTGAGCAGTTGAGGGTTAAGGGCCTTGCTCAAGGGCCCAACAGTGGCAACTTGGTGGTTGTGGGGTTTGAACCTGGGATCTTCCGAACCGTAGTCCGATGCCTTAACCACTGAGCTACACCTGGCCCTCAGTGGAGAGATTAACCCATCTCTTATGGCCAATTTGTCCTGGTCATTGTATTGGGAACATTGGGTGTGTGGCAAGAAAGCAGTATGGATGGGATGCCAGTCAAATGCACCATTCACAGTCTCATAAAGCACATACAGTACCTACCTAGGGCAGTGTAATGCAGCCAAACCCTCATGCTGCTGGGAGCAGGTGGTTTGAAAGGTGTGAAGATACAGTACACGGACGTTAACCCAAGCTCAATACTGGAATGTGGACACACAGGGGAAAAAAATGTAATCAGGGTAAAATATCCTACATTTGGTCCCAGTGTTATGGTGCTTGGCTCTGGATCAAATGCAACCCTAACTAGGATAAGCAACTGGAAATAATGGAGTAATAATAATTTCATACCAATGTTGCATACTGTACTTCACTGACCATCTGATAAATACCCGACAATACTGATGTCCTGGTCACAAAAGAAAGGATTCATACATGATAACATCATAAACTAACATTCAAGAAAACCTATATACTGTAATAGGTAATATTAAAAAAAATTGTCATAGTGTAATCATTGGAAAAGTAAGACAAAGGTTTTGTGAATGAAGCTACTAATATTGCATGGACTCTATGCTGCTCTGGCCATGGCTCCCTTTCCTTGACAGAACACACATCGCACAATTAAGTGCAGAGGCCTCCTTGAGGAATTTTGGCCTGCAGTAAAAGAGCTGATGCACACACATTTGCCCAAACAAGGAAAGCTCTGTGGTCACTGCATTTCATTCATAAGAACTCCTTAATGCGTTACAGGCCAGATTCGTCAAATCAATCTCATATTTTATTTTACTGCCATCATTGCAATTAGTAATAGACAAACATACATCTGTTACCTTTTAGTCCATGCTGGATGGCTGTAGAACATTGTTTGAAACGTTTCCAATAAATGCAGTGTTATGGTTAAGTTATATGAGACAATTGCTTTGCCAGTAAAAGCACTTAAATCACAATGCCTTAAATTGCCCTTTTTCTTTTCTTTTTTTAAGCTGGAGTCATGCATACTAGATTTGAACTTTAAACATCGAGGCTGTGATAAAAGACTGGAAGATAAGTGTTATATTGTAACAAAATAGAAACAGACAGCAGAAAAAGCAGAGAGAGGCCACGCTCCTGCTTCTGACCCGGAATGCTGGGGGATTGATGGAGAGTGACAGTGCAAGCAAACAAACTTGGAGTGGTGGGTAAAAGACGGCAAACATCAGAGATGAGGGAGGGAACATTGAAGAGAACGGCCCTGATTAAACACAGAGAGAGAGAGAGAGTTAGACAGAAAGGAGGAGGAAACTGGAGAGGATCAGGGTGGGACGTGCAAAGCCGAAAAGAGGCAATGGTGAACTCAACGGCGGATTGTTGGGGAAACGTAGCCTCTAAACTGGGGGATGGAGTGGGGATTTGACTGGAAAAAGAGGCATTCATGATCATTTTTCAATTGGAGACTAAATAACACCACCTGTCTGAGCAACGCTACAGCACTTTTCTTGAAGTGCGGTTTGATGATGTGGTGCATTCAGAACCTCGTCATGACTATCCCGGTATCGAAAGAAAACGGTCACACAGAAACTGTGTTCTATAGGTGAACTCTGAATGGCAAATGCAGATTCAGACAAATGACCATGAACGAGGTATACCGTATGTTTACATTTATTCCTATTTGTTGTTAGTTTATAGCTTTACTGTAGATATACAGTTTTATTTGGATTGCTAGGACATTGCTGAAAAGCATAATACCAGTAGAAATCCTTTGCCTGCCACCGGTTTTTCCCTGTTCGGATTTTCTAAGAAATTGTCATTATGAAGAGTGCATAACTAATAGGTTCAATAATTCCGAGCACATGGCAATTTATTGTCCATCTGTGTTGAGTATGACTTAATGGAAAACAGTAAAACATTTTTTTTTAAAAATGTGCTGCTAAGCGTCATCACTTGCAACCTTCGCCATGCGCGAGTCAAGATTATGCAAAGGGTGTGAAATTTCCTGGAATGTATTTAAGCATCATGTTTAGAGCCTCGTGTCCTTAAATTTGTAAAGGTAATAAGGAATTAAAATGCTGCATTTCATTTCAGGGAAATTGAAAGTCTTTCCAGATTATAGTTCAACTCTGGTTAAGTTTTGAAATTTGATCGTATTAAAAAAAAAACCAAACAATTAGATCTAGAAATTAGATTTCTGATCTTTGTAGGGAACCAGGATGTCCATGAGCAAAAACTGGAGATATTTTATGGAGTCAGATGCTGGCACATACTGTAGTGATCCTGTAAGTGCAGGTGTATCAGGTCAAGGTCAATGGTCTGGTGGTTATTAAACAAAACCAGGATCAAGTGAAGAAAAAGAATCGAAAATCAATAAGACAGCCAACAATCTTGGAAATCTTGGTACAATGCCTTGGTAATTTAATCACTTAAATGCAAAGATAAACCAGTGGGCAAAGCGAAAACAGGTGAAAGTAATCAAGACACAGTAGGGAGCCAACCAAGAGACAAGAAGACAAGAACCAAAAGTGCACAGGCTAATGTAACCAAACACTCGACCGTTCGGAAATATTTGCCTTAGTGCTGCAAGCTATTATACCTACTTAGAGTTGCACCATGCAGTGTTTGGCACAAGGGGGGAGCTTCATGTAGGTACTTCTGTAGGTACAATCTGCCTTTGTCAATCCAGGGGACCCAGGTGGCTTAGAATACAATTTGCCCAGTGAATTGCAACCATTTCTTTTACTCAGTGGTTAAGCCAGACTTTATACAGCTGGGCCCCAAAGCATGCCAGTTGTCAGTCACTTACATAAACCTTAAAAGCACTGATTCTTGATTGTAAGAAGAGATAGTGTGATATTTTTTTTTCTTTTTATTATTATAGTGCTGCACTAATAAGCTACAAGTGTAAACAGGCAACATGCAAAAGAGTTGTGACAGGCTAGTGGGTTACTGGCATTCTTTCATGGCACAACGGATTACTGGTTGGCACTGACATCTTACACCTCCAGGGTTCAGAGCTTGACTCCTGCCTGCTGTTCTATACAGTACAGTGTGTGTGTGAAGTTTGCATGTTTTGTCCTGTGCTTGGGAGGCAAATTGCCTCCAGGTATTCAGAATGCATAGGAAAAAAAACATGAATTGATTTCATGTAATGTGTGTTTGTGTGTGTTTGTGATTGTCTGATGTGATGGAAAATAATAAAACACTGTTTGTAAGTCGGCGGCGCGATGGTGTAGTGGTTAGCACTGTCGCCTCCAGGGTCTGGGTTCGATTCCCGTCTCTGTGTGCATGGAGTTTGCATGTTCTCCCCGTGCTTGGTGGGTTTCCTCTGGGTAATCCGGTTTCCTCCCACAGTCCAAAGATATGCAGGTTAGACTAATTGGCGTTCCTAAAATTGCCCATAGTGTGTGATTGGTGTGTGAGTGTGTGTATGTGTGTGTGCCCTGCGATGGATTGGCACCCTGTCCAGGGTGTACCCCGCCTAGTACCCGAAGTCTCCTGGATAGGCTCCAGGTCCCCCACGACCTTGAACACAGGATTAAGTGGTATAGAAAATGAATGAATGTTTGTAAGTCGCTCTGGATAAGAGTGTCTGCCAAATGCTTAAATGCAAATGACTTAATAAGTGAATAAATGAGTGAGGGGGATTCTTTTATATACACAATGGCACAAAGGTAATAAAAGTTACAAAAATATTTGTACGCCTTAATTTAGTGTGACGTGTCTAATGTCAGCATACTAGTAAAGCAGTATGTAGTGTGATTAAGATGTTTGTTGGATTTACCAACATCCAAGTCATTCTGCTGTCATAAAGGATGAAAAGAACATCACATCAATGATCTCCAGCATCACAGACTACAGTACCTGACAGACGGACCCCTGTGCTGTGATAGTGCATCAGCCTCGTCCCCTCCACCAGCTCCCTGTAGAGCTGCAGTCAGACACATCTGTCTGATATCGCTGCTTAAATTCAAGACAGACAGGTAGCGATACTGTGCTCCAAGCCAGTAGTCCAATGTGAAATAACCATGATAGGGAGTATATGAATAAGAGATAGTGAGAGAAAGTGTGTGAAGGATAGCACACAAGAGAGACAACGAGTTCCTCACTTCTGTATACATCCAAAGCGGCTCCACTCAGCCACTCACAATATAATGGTCTGATAGTCAATAGTGCAAGGTCATTATCAATAATCATCTGCTGTTCATTATCAAAGAATACCTTTGTAGAAATCTGCTACAGTATTTTCATGAGTGTCAAAAGACATCCTTAAATAAAAGATGTGCTACTCAAGGTAACTTTATTATTGTACTTTTTGTATTGTAAATAAGTGTCGGTTAGGTGTGTGGCTTTTTTTTTTTTTTTTGGCTGGAGCACCTTTCCCACAAAAATGTCTGTGCACGGTCCTGAGCTCACATCATGCATGCACAAAGTCAGCACCACGTCCCCTGCTGGTGGCTTGGCTGGGTTCTTTGTTTTTTGTGTCTGAGCTCATACTGAGGTCAATATTAGGAGATCAGGAGTTTCCATAATCTGCGTTTGATCCATTGGCCTCCTGTAAACACAATGGATCATTGTTGAAATGGTCTTAAATTTGTTACTTGTGGTTATATGAGCCATGCTTAGTGTCAGCTCTTTGACAAGGCAGGAATAGGAAAGACTGTTTAGAGGTACACTACTGTAGATGTACAAATGTATTTGTCCAAACCTGTTAATTATTGAATTCAGGTGTTTCAGTCAATCAGGCTCCTTATCCCGAGTGAAGCGCAATCTTAATGCCTCAGCATACTGTACCAAAACTTCATGGAAATTGCCATCTTTCCAACTTTGTGGCAACAGTTTGTTGAAGGCCCTTTTCTATTCCAACATGACTGTGCTTCAGTGCACAAAGCAAGGACTATAAAGACTTCGGTTGAAAAGTTTGGTGTTTAAGAACTTGACTGACCCGCACAGAGCCCTGACCTCAACCCCATCAAGCACCTTTGGGATGAACTGGAACGGAGATTGTGAGCCAGACCTTCACGTCCAACATCAGTGCCTGACCTCATAAATGCTCTACAGAATGAATGGGCATGAATTCTCTCAGAAACACTCCTACATCTTGTGGACAGCCTTCCAAGAACAGGTGTAGCTCAGTGGTAAAGGCATTGGACTACGGTTCAGACAATCCCAGGTTCAAACCCCACAACCACCAAGTTGCCACTGTTGGGCCCTTGAGCAAGGCCCTTAACCCTCAACTGCTCAGATGTGTAATGAGATAAAAATGTAAGTCGCTCTGGATAAGACCGTCTGCCAAATGCCTAAATGTAAAAGAAGAGTGATAGCTGCAAAAAGAATAAATATTGAAGTATCTGTATTTGTATACAATGCCATTGTAAATAAATGGAAATAAAACATCAGTTAGTTTCAATACATTCTATGAGAACAAAGCTGAGTGAATTCCCCCTTGATGAGATGCCAGTCCATTTTGTTTTATTGCATGTCACCCTGCATACACAAATTCACACCTACTGTAGGACCAATGAAACCAATACTGACACAAACATGCAAAACTCTTCACATAAAATGAAGATATAACCATTAATAAGCCCTATAAGCACCATTGTGCCCTTTCCCTCTGGTTGAAGTCCCCTTTAGACAACTGGCATGGAAATTGTCAAGCCGTTAGATTGAACTACATGTGCATCACTTTGTGCTACGCAACATGTTGTTCTAAGCATTCTTTCGCATGATATTCCTAGTTGGAATTCCGAAAGAGATTCTTACTGATCAAGGGACTATGTTTGTCACGCACATATCACAGTACAAGAGGTCCCACAAGTCTTTATGGTGTTCTCCCAATATTGATTATTGTAGGGTGCAAGCCCTTCTTCCAACAAAAAAAAAATACACACTCTGGATCAAATACCACAGGAGAATTTTATACAGGCACAAGAACATCAATCCCAGCTGTATGAGGGAATTTGTACCAGGAGAAAAAGTGCTTGCAGTATTACCCATACTGAGTTCTAAATTACTCGCAAGGTGGCAAGGAGCTTTCGAGATCACACAGCTGGTCAGGGAAGTCAAGTGTGAGGTTGGGTAAATAGATAAAGGCAGTGAAGAAGAAGAAGAAGAATATTCAATTATTGTCACATGTACTTTTTACAGCACAGCGAAATTTCTTCTTCGCATATCCCAATTAGGAAACTGGGGTCAGAGCGATCAGACCTTCCGATCAGTAACTCAGTAACCCACAGCCTTAACCGATTGAGCCACCACTGCCCCTCAGTGCCATCAGTGCGCTTCAGATTTACCACCTCAGTCTCCCAAAACCACAGAGGAAGGCTGTCCTTTTATCTTTGGCAAGGGTAGTTCCCAAGATGTGTGTGGAGCTGGGACTGAAGCTAAGTCCTAAACAATGGGCCCAATTTGGACCCCATCTCCTGTAAAGACTACCTCTTACTGTTACATAGAACACAAGTTACTGAGCTGCAAAATGTATTTTTGATTTGAATCTTTTATAATCTCATATAGCACTACAATTCACCACAATGTCTCCTCCTGGTATGGTGGAACACAGTCACCCATACAATTTGCCTGAACACAAACAAGTGGTTCATGGAAGTGTGCAACTGGAGCAGCCTCGGGGTCATGGCATCCAATAGTAAAGGGACGGTTTGGTTTTCTTCCAGAAAGTCACTGCACCTGTGCTGCACCTGCAACATCTCAGAGCAGACCTGACATCCTTGAGATGGACAGAGTTCATGGCCAGCCCTAAAAAAATGTGCACTTGGGTGGGTGGAAGTATGGTATCTATTGCCTCTTTTCCACTGCATAGTACGGCACGACACGGTTCAGTTCAACTCACTTCGGTTCGGCTCAGTTTGGCTCGGTTTGCGCTTCCACTGCAGTGTAGTAACGCTTTAGAGTGGGCGGGATTATTCACGTGTCGTTTAGTCGCGGCGTCGCTACTGCCGTGACGTCATCGTAAACGCGCCACAAACAAACACACAACAATGGAGCATATCGACGGCATGGTGTTCTTCATTCTCGGCATGTGGATGTTTTTAACAGCGAGACGAAGGAGTTTGTTTCAAAAGAGGCTGATGGCAGCCAAAGAAAATTTTTGGTTAATACAAAAAGGTGCGTCCGATCCTTCTCTGGCTGTTCTAAATATAGCGGTTCTGTTGTGTCTCGTGTCGCAAGTTCGGTGACGCAGTAATGACGATTTTCTCCGGCTAATCAGTGACCAGCCGTGTTTACACGTCACGTTTTGGTAACGGTTCGGCGCGCTTGGAACCTCGGCTGAGGTGGTACTAAAAAAAGGACCAGGTACCATGTACTGTTCCCAGTGGAAAACCCCCCAAAAGTGAGCTGAACTGAACCGTGTCGTGCCGTACTATGCAGTGGAAAAGCGCCATATATCGCCACTGAGGTCCTGAACAGGACGATAAAACAGCAGCTACTATGGATCATCTGCGACCAGAGACTAGAAAGGGGTAGGGCTGGCTATTATAAAAGGATTTTGTCTGCATATTCAGATGTTATCTAACACAAATAATGTATTTTTACTCTCATGTAATGGATAAGGTCAATGTACATTTTGTGCAGATTTGACAGAACTACTGTAGCTATGACAGCATAAGGTCAAGGAAAACCAGAAAGAAAGACAGCCATGAGAGAAAGCCATGAGAATGCCCCGGGATAAAATACTCAAACCAGTTTGTAGTCAAAAATTCTGGTCTGATATTTGAAGAATAATTGACCTATTGAACTGTGTTGTTGCCACATTATTAACTCTTTGGATAAATGAGCACATGTGTGAGTTGTGTTGTAAGAGACACTCTTGATACTCTACTTCTGGGACTTCTGCAACTGTGAAAAAATGTTTTGGGAGTTTGAGCAATCTCCCAATCTCTGACATTGTAGAGTGCGCCCGGCAGTGTATATACTGTATACTGTAGTAATATTCCGATATTTATATAGAGAAAAGAATTAGACTATGGATTAAGTCAGTAGTTGAGGTACTGTAGCTGTAGACCTGGAAAACACTTTAAAGACCCGAGGAGAACTAGAAAGGCATGTAAAACCACAAACGGAGATGGGAAGAGTTAATTGAGAACATATAATTTCCAGATGTCTTCCAAAAAAAAAAAAAAAACCTGAGAAACAACATGATTAAGCTGCTAAGAGGGATAGAAGCGCTGTGCAATTAAACCAGATAGCTGCCATATGAGGGGACAGAAGCAAGTCATCAAGGTTTAATTCAACTTTTCACATACTGTAGTTATATATACTGTCTATATATATACAGTGGTGTGAAAAACTATTTGCCCCCTTCCTGATTTCTTATTCTTTTGCATGTTTGTCACACTTAAATGTTTCTGCTCATCAAAAACCGTTAACTATTAGTCAAAGATAACATAATTGAACACAACATGCAGTTTTTAAATGAAGGTTTACGTTATTAAGGGAGAAAAAAACCTCCAAATCTACATGGCCCTGTGTGAAAAAGTGATGGCCCCCCATGTTAAAAAATAACTTAACTGTGGTTTATCACACCTGAGTTCAATTTCTGTAGTCAACCCCAGGCCTGATTACTGCCACACCTGTTTCAATCAAGAAATCACTTAAATAGGAGCTACATGACACAGAGAAGTAGACCAAAAGCACCTCAAAAGCTAGACATCATGCCAAGATCCAAAGAAATTCAGGAACAAATGAGAACAAAAGTAATTGAGATCTATCAGTCTGGTAAAGGTTATAAAGCCATTTCTAAAGCTTTGGGACTCCAGCGAACCACAGTGAGAGCCATTATCCACAAATGGCAATAACATGGAACAGTGGTGAAGCTTCCCAGGAGTGGCCGGCCAACCAAAATTACCCCAAGAGCGCAGAGACAACTCATCCGAGAGGCCACAAAAGACCCCAGGACAACATCTAAAGAACTGCAGGCCTCACTTGCCTCAATTAAGGTCAGTGTTCACGACTCCACCATAAGAAAGAGACTGGGCAAAAACGGCCTGCATGGCAGATTTCCAAGGCGCAAACCACTTTTAAGCAAAAAGAACATTAAGGCTCGTCTCAATTTTGCTAAAAAACATCTCAATGATTGCCAAGACTTTGGGGAAAATACCTTGTGGACCGACGAGACAATAGTTGAACTTTTTGGAAGGTGCGTGTCCCGTTACATCTGGCGTAAAAGTAACACAGCATTTCAGAAAAAGAACATCATACCAACAGTAAAATATGGTGGTGGTAGTGTGATGGTCTGGGGTTGTTTTGCTGCTTCAGGACCTGGAAGGCTTGCTGTGATAGATGGAACCACGAATTCTACTCTTTACCAAAAAATCCTGAAGCAGAATGTCCGGCCATCTGTTCGTCAACTCAAGCTGAAGCGATCTTGGGTGCTGCAGCCGGACAATGACCCAAAACACACCAGCAAATCCACCTCTGAATGGCTGAATAAAAACAAAATGAAGACTTTGGAGTGGCGTAGTCAAAGTCCTGACCTGAATCCTATTGAGATGTTGTGGCATGACCTTAAAAAGGTGGTTCATGCTAGAAAACCCTCAAATAAAGCTGAATTACAACAATTCTGCAAAGATGAGTGGGCCAAAATTCCTCCAGAGCGCTGTAAAAGACTCGTTGCAAGTTATCGCAAACGCTTGATTGCAGTTATTGCTGCTAAGGGTGGCCCAACCAGTTATTAGGTTCAGGGGGCAATTACTTTTTCACACAGGGCCATGTAGGTTTGGATTTTTTTTCTCCCTAAATAATAAAACCCCTCATTTAAAAACTGCATTTTGTGTTTACTTGTGTTATCTTTGACTAATAGTTAAATGTGTTTGATGATCAGAAACATTTTGTGTGACAAACATGCAAAAGAATAAGAAATCAGGAGGGGGGCAAATAGTTTTTCACACTACTGTATGTACACTACCGTTCAAAATTTTTTGATCACTTTCTAACTCCATGATGGTTCCTGATTTTTATTGTAAAGTTTTGCTGAAAAAACTGCATGAATCTCCTTTGAACAGTTGATATTGAGATGTTTCTGCTACTTCTGCTCTGTAAAGACTTCATAACGCCTCTAATCTCAGGTGCTGTTAATTGGTCATTTTTCAGGCTGATAACTCTAAATGAACTTCTCGTCTGCAGCAGATGTAGGTTTTGGTCTCGTCCTCCTGGGACGGCCTTCATGAGAGCCAGTTTCATTATGGTGCTTGACGGATTTTGCAAATGCACTTGACAATACTGTTCTTGCAAGAACTATTACAGAAAGGCCGACCTCTGTGTCTTAAAATAACAACTAACTGTTGCTTTTGTTGTTGTTACATAATTATCTAATTCCATATGTGTTATTTTATAGTTTTGAAATCCTCAGTATTGTTGTAGAATGTAGAAAATAAATCACTAAACAAAAACAAAGAAATTTGCAAGTGTTTTAAAACTTTTGAACGGTAGTGTAGAGTGAGAGAGAGAGAGCGAGAGAGAGAGAGATTAATTGAGTAATTGATATGGAACCAGAGTGGCAGAAGGTATGAAAAGGCGTTTTACGCTATAGGAAAATAAAATATATAGTGGTGCTAATCTTGAAATGCATGCAGCCATGGGACCGGCATTTTTTTTTTTTTACTGCTTCTTTCACAATCACCACGGGAGTGTACACCTGTTAAAACATTTGTAAATTATTAGCCATTTGCAAAGTAGAACAGACTCTAATAGATCTATAAAAAATGTCAAACCATGATATACTGTAGTTTTCTGAAAGCATCCTTTTCATTCATTCATTCATTCATTTTCTATACCGCTTAGTCCTGTGTTCAGGATCGCGGGGACCTGGAGCCTATCCCAGGAGACTCAGGGCACGAGGCAGGGTACACCCTGGACAGCGTGCCAATCCATCGCAAAGCACACACACACACACTCATTCACACACTACGGGCAATTTAGGAACGCCAATTAGCCTAATCTGCATGTCTTTGGACTGTGGGAGGAAACCGGAGTACCCGGAGGAAACCCACCAAGCACGGGGAGAACATGCAAACTCCATGCACACAGAGACGGGAATTTTCTGAAAGCAGAGGATTGCAAATGTCTATCATAGCAATTAGTTTCACATTTATAACCAGGAAGCTCAGTTCGTTTAACAGCCCACATCAAGTGTATCTCAGACTTTCAATCCTTTAGATTTGACATTTGAGATGAAAGAAGAAACTGAATGAGGGAATGAGCACTCAGGGTGCTGGATTTCTCCGATCTTGTTTTGGAAAAAAAGATCAACATCTTAGCCTGGAGGACATTAGTCCTACATTATTGCTTGTGGAACGAGCATATGTGCTACCTGGATCTATTATGGAGAAAATAAACAAAATCGGCATGCCTAAAATGCCAAGCATTTGACCAAGGAAGGAGACGTTCAACATTGTGAGGAGTTAATAGCACACTACAAACAGATAATCAATGTCTGTGCATGCCCTAAACCGCAGATCACAATGTCCTGAGGTTGAAGCATGTTCAGCTGGGTGCGTACAGTAGTTGTGCTGTTAGAGACATGGAGTTGAATTACGAGTTTTACTCCAGAACTCTTTGTGATTCTTTTTTCATCAGTGACTGTTCTGTTGGTAACAGCATACTGTTTGCTTTAAGCTGTGTAGTGTAATTGTTGCACTTTAACATTCTCCGGTGCTAGATTTAAAACCTAAAATATATGGAAACAAGGATGGAAACAATCAGGCGCTTTGAAATAAGTATTTAAGACCTACTGATGCTCAGCTAGAAACTGAACTAAACCTGTTTGTCAGAAAATTCTCTTTCAGCATGTGTTCTTACCTTGTACCCAATGTTCTCAGAAAAATCCAAAATCCAACGTCGTCACTAACAATGAACCAATGAGCTACACTGACTGACCATATTTAGGCATCGGCATGAATTCAGCTCTTTAATGCCGAAGTTATTCTGAACTTGACTATAAAAGAGAAATCGCATTCTAGGTCTGTCATCGTGAGCATAATTTGATAAAGATGAAATTTCCTATACTTAAAATCTTCACTTTCCATAAGATCTGGCATGTCAGTAGTGATCTAGTGAGCCAGTAACACCACAATCCAGCAGATACACCAGATCTTTTCAAATTCATGCACTCACTGAGAATAACTAGGAATAACTTGTGTATGCATGAATATGCGTGTGTATGAGTAGTAAGGTTAAGACAAAGAGAAAAAGAAGAAGAGTGAGCAAACTAGGAAGCATGAGGATGTTTATGTATATACAGTGTCTTGTCTGTTTATACAGTGTGACTCACTCACTCATTGTCTGTACTTCTTTATCCCATTCACAGGGTCGCCTGGAGCTTATCCCAGGAGACTTAAGGTCTGGACAGGGTGCCAATCCATCGCAGGGCACACACATGCTCACTCACATTGGGGAACGCCAAATAGGCTACCTTGCATATCTTTGGACTGTGGGAGGAAACCGGAGTACCCTGAGGAAACCCATCAAGCACGGGGAGAACATGCGAACCCCATGCACACAGACCTGAAGTGGGAATCCAGAGGTGCAAGGCGACAGTGCTAACCACTACGCCACCGTGCCACCTGTTTATATGACTGTCCATGTTGAGTATTACACGTTTATACTAGTTGGATTTTCAAATCGAACCAGGGTTTTGGATTGTGCAGAATAACAGAACACAGTTATAGGAGTAAAAACGACTTCTCTATATAATCCTCTGATACACTAATGCACTGTAATGTACAAGTGGTGTTGGTGAATAATTGTGTGTACGGTTCCAACAGACAGCTGCGTCTCTTCCGTAAATTGCCGACAAGTTATCTGCCGATTTTCAGTGGACTCTGAGTCACCTCATTCATGGATCATCATTCATGTATGTATGGTCTTCTTTAAACCTTTTTTTCCCCATCATTGAAATTGTTCTACTGTTGCTAAGAGTCTCATCTCCGTACTGTGCTTGAAGTCTTTTCTAAATGTCAATTGATTTTATATCTTTATTCATGAGAAATTTTATCCTAAATCCTGGGCCAGGGGTAGCTCAGTGGTTAAGGCATTGGACTACAGTTTGGAAGATCCCAGGTTCAAACTCCACAACCACCAAGTTGCCACTGTTGGGCCCTTGAGCAAGGCCCTTAACCCTCAACTGCTCAGATGTGTAATGAGATAAAAATGTAAGTCGCTCTGGATAAGAGCGTCTGCCAAATGCATAAATGTAAATCCGAATGCCCCTTGTATAAACAGTTGTTGCACAGAAAGACCCCTATCCAAGTATCACCCAGATAAGGTTGGATTTCCTTTAGTGTCTCGTTCCTCTCCAGGTTTCTTCCTTTTTTTCATCTCATAAGTTACTTTACAACTTGCTTATTAAGGAAACAAATATACATTTCATGTTTATATGCATTTAAGCTATCAAAGCTTTATCACTCACGGTAGTGTTCACATTTAACATGGACAAGAACTTTTCACGCTCTACATCCTTTTCCCACTAAACATTTTGGAGCATGAATTATTGGATATAGGAATAATGTATGTTTACCCAAAAGAGATGTGATAGCTTAACCAAGGAGGGGTACTCTTGCATATGCTGGCAGGGGATAAAAGGCCCTCGTCCTACAGTAAGTGTGAGATAAGACCTTGGAGTCTATGGGGTATAGCAGCAGCTACAGGAACAAGTTGAGTGGCAGGCAGAGTAAGGCCTCATCATGAGGCTGATATACAGAGCCTTCCTGTCAGAACTTCTATTATCTCCTCCTGGCAATACTTCAATGCAAGTCTTATCACTCTAATGGACACAGGAGGAGGCACTGACAACAGCACTGCTTTCTTCAACCCTCCTGAAACACTGGCACAGCACAAACAGCTTCCTCTCAGGTGCCCCTCTTCTGAGACCAGACCCTCTGATTGGGGCCTCAAAGAGTCTGACCCAAGAATCCTTGTTTTGGAAGCACCTCATCCATTGTCTCCTTCTTGGGTGTACTGTAGGGGAATTACAGTAGGTTTTATTCGGAAATCCTTATATTCAATGTCACTAGTTCCATTTTCAGTTGCTCACAATTACCCTCAGTAAGAGCTGTCACCTCAGAGGCAAGTGGCAAGTGTGGACTCTTGACTTGAACCTTTCCTATTCATACCCTTGAACTTCTGACCCTTGACTGTTTGTCTGGCACCTTCACTATGGGAGAATGTTAACAGATTTTAACAACCAGGCATGCATTCCTTCTTACCTTATAGTAAAAAGTCAGTCGAAGGTTTTGATAAATAAATAACGAAATGTTTACACGGCAAACAATGGACCTCAACAGCCAGTGGTCAAAAAAGAGACAAAGGCACACACGAGGTTGCTCAACCAGACTCTTGAGGCTTGTCCCTTGCTATGAAACGCAGCCACATATGCAAAGTTCTGATGGAGTGCTTATGTCTACAAGCTTGTTTTTCACATCTGGTCTACTTACTGTAGCATAATGTGACAGCTCATTACTCACTTTTTGTGCTGATTGTTAGAACCTGTTGAAGCCAAATCTTAAAAAAAATAAATAAATGCAATCAGGGAGAATAGGCTGGGCATTCTAAGGTGTACCACAACATATTGTATTTACTACATGCCTCACTTTGAAATGCAAGAAAAACTGATAATTATCTTTCAAATAAAATCACATATTTAAATTTTTTAAACAGCTTACAGTATGAGTTGCATGATTGACACTCCACTCAAACTGGATAGTCTTTCGGCTGTTCACGTCGAGGGGTCGCCACAGAGAACCATCCAAATCCGCACCCAACTTGGCACAGGTTTTTACACTGGATATTCTTTCTAATGCAACCCTCCCATTTTTATCCAGGCTTGGGATCCGCACTGCATCCAGTGGATAGGGTTTTAGGCATTGGGTCTTGCCTAAAACCCAATTGGAAACCGTCATTGGGAAAGGCCTTCTGCATGGCAATATTGAATGTAACTAGAAATGGAAAAAAACGTGCCGGGTGCCAGGGTGTCAAGCAGTCGTTCGGTATGGGAAATTTCTGTGGTGTAAGAGTTATAAAACTCCTCAGGATGTGCTGTTATAGTAAAATAAACACAATCAACTTTAGGGTGGTATTGGCACCTTGTTCTGGATCGGGCTGCATCACACCACCATGCCATTGATGATTTTCCTATAATAATTCACATCTGGCTTGTGATAAAACCTTCCAGCAACAGTTGGAATCGAGGGCCTTAATCATTGCTTCCATATCTCAGGAAATTGTGATAATAACGGCAATGTCTTCTGAAACTATAGTACACACATGATGCAGACTTGCAGCTCCAGGGTATCTGCTTTGAACTTTAGCTCAGGTCACTGTACTGTATGTATAGAGTTACCAAACACAAATGTTTAGTTTCTGTACGTACTCCACTCTAGTTTTACATAAATGATCATGTGAAGTAGGTATGTTAATTTCACACAGGACATTAAAGTGGTGGCACGGTGGCTTAGTGGTTAGCACTGTTGACTTGCACCTACAGGGGCTGGGTTCGGTTCCCGTGTCTGTGTGCATGGGGTTTGCATGTTCTCCAATGACATCAGATTAGGCTAATTGGTGTTCCCAAATTGCCTGGAGTGTGTGAATGTAAGGTGTACCCCGCCTTAAGTCTTCTAGGATAGGCTCTAGGCTCCCCGTATACAGGATGAAGTGATATAGACAATCGGTGAGTGAGTGACATATAAGACCCCATATTTTGCTATTTTCCTTAACATACAGTACTGTGTAAATGTCTTCAGCCACAAATGTTTTACTCCGACAGGCTGCACAATTACATTTAAAACTTGGTTGTTTATGTACCTCATTTCCCCTCTCGTCTGTTCCAACCACTCAGCATTCCGCATCACCAGTATACTAATGATCGGCC